>JANKOD010000006.1:29581332-29615499 GCA_026284645.1 Erythroxylum acuminatum
CTGCTTAAGTGGCATGCCTTTAGTTAAAGGATCCGCAATCATCAAATCAGTGCTAATGTGCTCTATGACAACTTTTCTTTCCTTAACACGTTCTCTTATGGCTAAATACTTAATGTCGATATGCTTACTTCAACTTCCACTCTTGTTATTTTTAGCCATAAAAACCGCAGCGGAGTTGTCGCAGTATAACTTTAATGGTTTAGAAATTGAATCAACAACTCTAAGCCCAGATATGAAACTCTTCAACCATACACCATGTGAGGTGGCCTCAAAATATGACACAAACTCAGCCTCCATAATGGAAGTAGCAATCAGGGTCTGCTAGGCACTTCTTCAAGATACAGCTCCACCAGCTAGCATGAATATATAACCAGATATTGATTTCCTTGAATCAATGCAACCAGGAAAGTCTGAATCGGAGTATCCAATTACTTCTAAGTTCTCAGTTGGTCTGTACAAAAGCATGTAGTCCTTTGTGCCTTGAAGATATCTCATAACCTTTTTTGCAGCTTTCCAGTGGTCAATACCTGAATTACTCTGATATCTTCATAACATTCCAACAGCATATGCAATGTCAGGTCGGGTGCAGACCTGAGCATACATAGGGCTTCCAACAGCTGAAGCATATGGAATGTTCTTCATGTGTTCCCGCTCAAAGTCATTATTCGGGCATTGATTCAAACTGAATCTATCACCCTTGACTATGGGTGCTACAGTTGGTGCACGATCTTTCATCCGAAATCTCTCTAAGACTTTGTTGATATAGGTCTCTTGAGATAAACCTAAAATGCCTCGAAATCTTTCTCTATAGATCTTGATGCCAATGACATAAGATGCTTCGCCCATATCTTTCATATTAAAATTTGAGAGAAATTGTTTCACCTCATATAGCAAATCCTTATCATTAGTCGCAAGCAAAATGTCATCCACGTACAACACAAGAAAATAAGTCTTATGACCACTGACCTTCTGGTATAAACACTGGTCCATTATATTCTATTCAAAACCGAATGAAGTGATAACCTCATGGAATTTTAAATACCACTGCCGGGAGGCTTGTTTTAACCTATAGATGGATTTATTAAGCTTGCAGACTAAATGCTAACCATCACTAGAGGAGAATCCTTCAGGTTATTTCATGTAAACCTCTTCCTCTAGTTCACCATTGAGGAACGTCGTTTTTACATCCATTTGATGTAATTCAAGATCAAAATGAGCTACTAATGCCAAGATTCTTTCCAACACTTTAATTATGATTTTACACTCCAGGGACCCATAACTCGATCTTATAGTCGGGACCATAACATAACGACCATGTCCTATTTTTCATGAGAGCTTGGTATTCCTCTTGCATGGCTACCTTCAACTCAGGTTTGGATAAGGCTTCTTCAAATGTTGTGGAAACCATAGTTTTGCTGATACTGTCACTGTTTTGGGTGAGGAATGTTTTTGGTTTAAAGATTCCATCCTTGGCACGAGTAACCATGGGATGAACAATGTTAGGAACATTTTCACCTCTCACTTCATTCAGCTCATTATAAAGGGGACTGGACTGTGGTTAAGGTGCTTCTAACATGATGATGGGTAGATGCTGATTTTGAGTCGAATGAGAAGTTGAAGGTAGTCCACTTGGTGAGGATGTTGATTGTGAGATCCCACATCGGTTGGAGAGGAGAACAAAATACGCTTTATAAGTGTACATATACCTTTTCCCTATAAACGCATTTTTTCGAGTGCGGGAAGAACAATACTGCGAGGGTCTTGGCCCGATGGACAACTCAAACCGGACAATATCTATGGGCAGGTGGTCTGGACTGTTACACTAATGTTGGTCTCTGAAGATTGTGTTCACATTGAATGACAGGTTTAGTGAGTGGTATGGACAGAAACAAAGTAGTTAGGGAATCAGCTAATATATTGGACCTGGGAATATGAGAAAGAAACGTGGTTCGAAAAGGAAAGATTTGTTCATTGAACACAATATCTCAAGCAATATAGATTCTTCTTAAGCTATGTAAACAATGATAACCTTTATGTTGAGGACTATATCCAATATAGACACAAAGGCTAGTATGGAAATTGAACTTGTGACGATTGTAAGGTTTCAAGTTTGGGTAGCAAGCACAGCCAAAAGTCTTACAAAAGTTATAGTCAGGTTTCATGTGTGTAAGTTTTTCGAATGGTGACTTGTTGTCTAGAGTTGGTGTGGGAAGTCGGTTTATTAGATATGTAGCAGTGTACACAGCTTCACACCAGTAATCAAGTGGCATATCAGCTTGAGCAAGCAAGGTGACTGTTGTTTCTATGATGTGCCTGTGTTTACGCTCAATTTTTCCATTTTGGTAGTAAGTATGAGGACAAGTAAGTCTGTGGTTGATGCCAACGGTTTTAGGGTAGGTGGTGAAGGGAATGAACTCACCTCTCATATCAGTTTGAATGGTTCGAATCACACACCCAGTTTGTTTTTCAACCAAAGTTTTGAAGGTTCTAAAAGTGTCTAGAGCTTGAGATTTACGGGAAGTGGAATAGATCCAAGTGAATTTGGTGAAATCATCTAAGAAGTTGATATAGTATCTAGCCTCACTGGTTCCAAGTATGGGTGCTGGTCCCCACAGATCAACATACACAATTTCAAGGGGTTGGGACGTTTTAAATTTAGAGGTTGGATAATGTAGTTCATGAAGTTTTCCATGTTGACATGCTTCACAGAAACTGACTTTGTAGTTATGTCCACTGATCTTTGGTGTAATTGAGTTAGAGCTTAGAATGATTCTCATAATGTTCTCATTTGGATGTCCTAGCTTTCTATGAATAATGTCTATATTGGACACATGAGGGGTTGTCATGCCTATATTGGACACATGAGAGGGTTGTTTTGACGAACTTGACTTTTCATTTAAATCATTTGACTGCCATATAGACTGGGTTTTTGAACAACAACTATCAGTATTTTGTTAGACAACTTCAGAGGATTGAGCACGGCATTGAGCATTTACATGTTGCAATGCAACTTCTTGGAAAGCATTGATTTTGTCACGAGACCTGGTTCTGAGTTGGCATTATTGGTTACTGTGAACTTCAATCCTATAGAGACCATGATCAGCTACTCCTCTAAGTAGGTCTTTTCCCCTCTTGTCCTTTATCAGGCAAAATTTTCCATGAAATATCACAGAGCAGTCGGAATCATTAATCAGTTTGGACACATTTAGCAAATTTTTGGTAATTCCAGGAACCACAAGTACATTATTGAGAGGAATTGAGTTCAGGACAACTTTACCAAAGTGTGTTATCTGTAAAGGTTGTCCATTTCCAACTCTGATTTTTTCTAGTCCACGATATTGTTCAGGTCATTTATGAATTGGCTGGTTGCTCCACTGTCTATGTACCAGTTACTGTCACTTGAGTAATCGGATTGAGAATAGCTAGGAGCAATGTTTTGGTGACTTGAGTTTGCTGCAAAAAGCCAAAAACTTAAAGAGTATTTTTCTGGTTCTGATTAGTCTGAGCAAAAGAGTTTGAGGGAGTAAATGACTTATCAAACCTGTACCAACAATCGTTGGCTAGGTGTCCATACTTAAGACATACTTGACAAGTTGGTTTAATTCCTGCATTTCCTCTGCCACTTGATTTTCTGGATGTTCCTCTTCCATGATTTCGTTGATTTTGACCAAAGTGAGGATAAAAGTTCCCCCGATTGTTGTTAAACGCAACTTGCACTGACTGATTGCTTTACATCTCCATGGTTGAGTTGGTATGCATTCTAGCGAGTCTGGCTTCATGGTTCAAAATCAGTGTAAATGTTTCTTGTAAGTTTGGTACTTCTCTGAGTGAGGTGGCTATTGATACTACTGTCTCAAACTCGATGCCTAAGCCTCCAAGGATCTGAAAAACCAGCTCAGTTTCTGGAATTTGATATCCAGCAAAGGCTAGCTCATCTGCTATATCTTTCATTTTTTCAAAGTAATTTGTTACCGCGAGTTATCCCTTTCTTGTATTTTGCAGTTTCATTTTGAGATGGAGAATCCGAGACTGTGACTGTGCTTCATACAGTTGCTCAAGAGATGACCACAACTCATACGACGAGTTGCAACCTGAAACTTTTTTCAAGATTCCTTTCGATAGAGTAGACAGAAGCCAACCTAGTAAGGTCTGATCTTGTTTTCTCCAGATTAGAAAGTCTGGGTTGGGAAGGTTTACACTTTCTATGGATTCAGGGCTTAGGGTGATGAAGCGCCTTGGACATGGTCTGCTTCCATCAATTAATCCTTCAAGATCATTTGCCCGAATGAGTGGTATAACTTGGGCTCGCCAAACTCTATTTATTCAACTCCAATTTTGTGGGAATAGTGAAGCTGAAATTTGTAATAGAGAATTGTGATGAGGAGGATCCTTTAATAACGATGTTCTACAGTAATTCAACTTGGAAAATTGATAAGTTGCATATTACAATCAGTTCTCTGATCATACAAATTTTTTATAACAAAGGACAAGCAATCCCAAGTTCAGTTTGTCAAGCTCAAATTCATGAATAAAGAAAATAAAAAACTGCTCCTAAATCATTATGACCAATCAAACAAGTTGATCACGAAACAATGCAAAACTACAAGTTCATACAATGACTTCGAGTGGCGAACTCGATTCAAGTAGTGCTTGTAGGTTATTTCATAACTTATGAAACTCGAAGAACTGAACTAAATTTTTTTTAAAAAATAGTTGCTCGCCAAGTCAGAAATACATGAGTGTAAAAAAAGTGATGGATTTCAATGTATATGAATGTACAAGTAGTGATGGATTTCAATGTGATTCTGCAGAGTGAAAATGAGACCAGTATTCCTTCACCAGTTGTCCAAACAGGGAATCTTCCATTCTCATCAACTTCTGGGGTTCATCATACTCCACTATGTTTCCTGATTAGAACAGAAACTCATCAATGCATTTCTAAATTTCTGTTTTCGAATGAAGATGCATTAAATAGACAAGTTTGAGGAATGAAAGGTCACCATCTCTCATGGCAAGAACCATAGTGCAGTCCATAACTGTTGGTATCCTGTGTGCTACTGTGATCACAGTGCAATCTGCAAATTCAGTTCGAATGGTTTTCTGCAAAATCAAGTCAGTTGCATTGTCGATGGATGCAGTTGCCTCGTCAAGCACTAGTATCCGGCTCCTCCTCAAAAGGGCACGTCCCAAACAGAAAAGTTGCCTTTGTCCCATGCTCCAATTTGATCCATCTTCCACAACTGTATCCCAAAAACTTAGTAGTCTAGCAAGCAACCAAAAAGCTTAAGTAGTCTAGCAAGCAACCAAAAAGCTTAACTAGACTTGGCAAAAACAGCCCAAAGTCAATGGCCAGAAGAAAAAATTTTCGAGTTTTGAACTCTACTCGGACTTGCCTGAAGCTTGAATTTTGACTCGAAACCCAATCAAGCTTCAGACAGGACTCAAACCTACAAAAAAATTCATTGGGGCCCATGTTGGTAGTAGTGTCCTAAGCTTACCTAAAGAATCTAAACCTTCCTCTTTCTCCTGAATGGCCTCTCCAAGCTGACATTTTCCCAATACCTACATATGTATAAGCAAAACTCTCTATCAGAAGGCATTAAATTAGAAAGTAAAGTCCTGATTCCTGGAGAAGACAGGGAGCAGGAACTGACCTCCCAGATCTCCTGATCAGTGTGTTGAGATAAAGGGTCCAAATTGTATCTCACAGTCCCGTTGAAAAGTGTAGGATCTTGAGGTATTATTCCAAACCGTGATCTCAGATCATGAAGCCCAATTTTAGAGATATCAATGCCATCTACCACAATCATTCCTCCTTCAGGCTCCACCAGGCGAAATAAAGCACTGATAAGAGTAGTTTTTCCACTACCAGTTCTTCCAACAATACCAATCTTGTGACCTCCTTCGATTTTACAACTAATCCCTCGAAGTACAAGTGGAGAATCTGGCCTGTACCTGATCTGCTTAAGAAGAACTTTCTCAGAACAATTAAAACCTTCCCAGATTGTCATTTTTTACATCAAACATGAAAACCAAAACTTGCCTGCAAGTCACAGATATCCACTTTGCCCACTGCAGGCCAATTGGGTGGGGGACGGTTTTCTTCTATGATCTCAGGAGCTTCACTTGGTATATGCATGTATTGGTTCAGCCTCTCAACAGAAATTATATAATTTGCGATGATACATTGGTATTGAATCGACGTAACCAAGGACATGTTTAATGACAGACCATAGGAAAGTGCCATTCCAATAAATCCTGCGGGGTGATAGGATTACTTGTTATGGCAGTTCTTCAGGAAACCAGTCAAAAGAAAAACAGCTTGCATAAATGTGATACTCACCTGAACTAAATGTTCCAGGAGGAAGCAACACCATGCAAAGCGCAGCAGAAGAAAGAACAGTTGCGCTAACCGATTCTAGCCGTTGAATCAACCATTCATTAGAAGCAAAACTGTGGAAGAAAGGACTAGCATTTGTGTCAATTAGTTCAAGATTCTTTGCAAAGAAGCGGTCTTCCTCCTGGAATGCCCTAATTGTCATGGCTCCAGCAACTGATTCAGCTAAATGATTTGCTACTAAGGACTTGGTTGTGCCATTGATCCGCATCAATTCTTTGGCCGAGCCAAAGTAATATCTCTGTCAGATATAGAGAATGAAAATCATCACCATTCAGAATTTTCAGAGGATAAATTAAATACGCATAATAGTACATCCTGAGATAGACCAGGATAATAAATCAGGAAGCGCCTGTATGCTTCTCAAGGAGTGCAAATTCTACTGAAGATGAAATTATTAGTACCTGCAAGCGAATTGCCAGATACACCATGGGAATGGAGACAAACAGAACTTGCCAGGTAACAAGAGCAAGTACTCCAAGATTACTATAAGCATTTATAGTGGCACCAACAGCAATGACTAAGCTAAATGGAACATCGAGATCGACAATACTCAGATCGGATGAGACCTAAGAATGAAGAAGAAAAAGCACAGAGTTAGTTGGTTGCAGATCATCCATCTAATCAGAACAACATAATGTCTTTATGGATACTTACTCGACTAAGAATTCTCCCAAGGGGTGTTGAGTCATAGAAAGACATGGGAGCACGAAATAGAGATTTTAGTAGCTGTGAGAATAAGGATTCTGATGATTGGAGGCCCATAATGACCGCAGAAAGAGATCTAGAAAGCAAAACGAGCATTGAAGCAAATCCAATGATCAAGTAGACCATAATCAACTTAAGTGTACTAACATCAGGCTTATCAACATTAGCTGCCATCCAAGAATTCTGTGTAATCTGACCAATAACGAAAGTAAGATGAGTAAGAATAGCCAAGGAAAAGTACAAGTATCCCTTGTTTTGATTCAGATACTGAATGTAAGGACTAAACCCTGCGTCCCCAACTTCTCTTTCTTCCTGCTTAATCAATTGGTCTCCCTTTGATGTTTTAAATTGCTTCTCTGCATAGTCCTTCTTAATCTCCCTGGAAGATGATCCTTTTTTCTCATGAGCAGCAACCCCTGTGGGCCTGTCAGAACCTGCTGTCTCTTTGTGTGCATTGACAAGCTCCTGAAATTCTTGACTTGAGACCAATAATTGATGATAAGGAGCAGCTCTAAGTATTTTCCCTTCTGACATCAACTGTTAACAAAATCAGCTCAAATCAATGACTACAAATCTAGCAAAACTGTGGCAGAAAATGAGAGAAAGCATTGGAGAATCTGATAAAACTAATTAACAGGACCATGATTCCTTTCAGTGAAATCTGAAATCAATACTGACCAGTACAGAATCAAATGCAGGTAGGAAATCAACTTGATGTGTCACAAGCAAGACTGCTTTCCTTGAAAGTGCTCCCATGACATATTCCTGCCAAAATTTCCATTTTCTTTGTGATCAGAACAACCATTAAAACTCTCAAGTAGCAAAATCTTAAGAATCTCTAACTACATTGAATAAGGACGTTGCAGTTTCTGCATCTACAGCACTAAATGGATCATCCAACAGATATATATCAGCATCCTGATAGAGAGCACGAGCAAGCTGAATACGCTGCTTTTGACCACCGCTAAGATTGACTCCTCTTTCACCTATTTCAGTCAGATCTCCATGTGGAAGAAGCTCAAGGTCCTTCACTAATGAACATCTCTCAAGTGAATCTTGATATCGTTGCCTGTCCATAGGAGACCCGAACAAAATATTCCCTTGAATGGTTCCAGTCTGAATCCAAGCTGTTTGAGAAACATAGGCAATCCTCCCACTAACCTGAATCTGTAGGTCACAGAAACATCAATATGGTAATTTAGTAAAGAACAATAGAGGAATAACCAACCTCATTTCTGGTACCTATCCATACTTCCAATGCAAAAAATGTTGTTAAAACCCTTACAGTTCCCTGAGTACTTGGAACTTCTCCAAGAATAGCTGCTAAAAGTGTTGATTTTCCTGAGCCAACTTCTCCACAGACGGCCACCTTTTCACCAAGCCTGACCTCTAAGTTCAGATTCCTGAGTGTAGGCTTTGATGGATTCTCTTCCCATGAAAAGTCCGCTGATTTTATAACAATAGCATGGCTGACTTCCTGAGTGTTCTGTGTTTTCCGAACGTTATTAGTCTGCAACTCGGGAGACTCAAGGAACTTCACGACACGTGTGAAGGCTACCTTTGCTTGAATAACCGCTGCGATGACATCAGGAATAGTTCTGATTGGATCTTGTACCAGACGTAGAGTTGCAACAAAAGTGAATACATTATTAGCATGTAGAGGAACTTTCAGGAAATAGCAAGCCCCAAAAGTTGCAGTGGAGACCAAAGCAGGAGAACACCAGAAGAGGAAGCTATTATATCCCTTTTGTGACTGCACTGCAGACAACCATTTATGCTCTACCTTCCTTAACTTCTCTATTACTCTCATGAAATGGGTCTCCCAAGCATACAATTTCAACACCTTCATGTTAACCAGAGCCTCGGTACTAGCCTTCAACCTCTCGTCCTGAGCAACCATAAGTCTACTCTGAAATTTATGTTGTAACTTTGCAAGTGGGGTGTTGCACAGGACAGTGATTATTATAACCAATAAGGATGCAAAAGTTGCAAGTCCCACAGCATTGAAGAGAATTGCCAAAGACAAGCAGAGCTGGAGGCTTGTTGTCCATGTCTGATGAAACCAATAGGGAAACTCTCCAATTCTATAGGCATCTACTGTGACATAGTTCATAATTTCCCCACCCGAGTGCATCAACCGACTTGCATTAGATAACCTCAATTGCTTCTTAAAAATTGCAGCTGTGAACAAAGACCTCACTTTCAATCCAATAAGCCTGGACCTGAAATACCACTGCCTTTGTGCCAAGGACTCCAAACTCTTGGAAAGGAATAGGGTTAAGGCCAAGATATAGCCTTCATACTTGAAACCCAATTTTCCTTCTGCAGCCAAAATGAAGGCATTTAAGAACAGAGGACCTGCTGATAAAGTAACTATTTTTAGCAAAGCAAAGAACCCAGAAACAAGAATATCCCTCATGTGGCATAGTACAATTGTTTTTAAGAGTGATGGCTGAGATGATGATTCAGCTTGTTTTTGCTTATTGAGTTGCTCCAAGAATTGCAAGTAACAAGTTTCTGCTTGATCTTCCAAGCTCAACTTGGGTATATCTTGATCATCAAGAGCTTGTTGGCTGCCTTTTTTCATCAGGGGATTCAACCACCAAAATGACATTTTACTTAGGAATCCTGCTCTAGCAAATGGTGTAACTTGACAAGTAGAATTGATCTCCGTAACATCATTGGGTTCAACATTCAAAGGGGTATAAAGACTGCTTCCGTTTTCATCAATCAATTCACGCTTATGCTCTTTAAATGCGCACAGCAGCAGTAACATTGATCCTGGAAATGATAGAACATCTAAAGCCATCTTAACTGATATCCCTCCATCTAAAACAGCAGCAAATAGGCTTAGAACACAGACAAATCCAGCAAACAAGAATGCAAGTGCAGCCAGAAACTGCAGTTGCATCCTCGGAAGACGTTTCACTCGAAAGCTTATAGTAAATGCCACCATCAACCAAGTGAACCCCTGAAACAACACTATTAGCCACATTCTCAAAGCCAAGGCAGTCTGGTATTTCCTCAACTTCTCTTCTAATCTCCATATCCCCAAGCACAAATATACAAATCCAAGACAGCCATTAAAAACAGCAGAAACTATCTGCAAATTTGAAAAGCCTTCAAATCGATTTGGCATTTTATCTCTTGAAGCTGACGATGATTTTCTTATCAAACTTACTAAGAGCATGACTAGAAGCAAAACATCAAAGCAGATGATTAATTCCTGATTAATACACGAAGTTGGTCTTCTTAAAAGGACAAGATGGAACCTTGAGAGCTTCCTGCTGATATCTGGACTGCTGCCAGATTCCCCACAAAAGATATCCCACAAATCCCCCATGATCTTCTTGTTTATGCTTGCTCTTCAAAATCCTGCTTGTTAGATAAACAAAAAAATTCATTCAAAATAACTCATACACTACATGAAATCTTTATTGTGCTCATCAGAAAGCAGGAAGAGAAGTTCATAAGTAGGCAGATGCTGACAAACAATAGACAATTTCTGACTGCTATGATCAGCACTTACATGCATTCATTTCAAATAAGCCATTATCATATCACCCATGTTTGATGGAGGAGGAGGAGTGTATTCATCATTAAAAGTGTGCATGTGACCTAAATGATTTCCAGGCATCAGGTAGCAGAAGAGGACTACAACAAATGCGTTCACTTTTTGAAGAGAAAATATGAAGAGATAAAGAATAGCTTTCACATGGAGGTTATCAAGAACCTATAGAAGAGCACGTCACTTGAGCTCCTACAATAATAAGTTCAACTATAAACGCCTCCATTGATTACGAAACTTTTAAAAGAAATCCCAAGTCCACTTAGTAAAGTTACAATAAGCCGAACATGGAAAAATAAATTTATATTTCAGATCACATGTAAAACACACACACACATGTATATGCATATATATATATATGCTACATACATCGACCTTACAAACAGTTTTCTGAATATGTATCCGAGAAGAAGAAACACTTTTAAGAAGTGGGGAACGAAACAAAGAGGCTTCTGCTACCTGAAAGCTCCAAATGTGTGCTCCAACCAAACCTATAGTTATATATAGAATCCAACATGCACCCTTTTGCAAGTTGAGAATGAAATAGCAAAACTTCAGCGGTGTCTCTTTCCAGTTATTTATATCTGTCTCGGCGTCAGCTCCATCATTACACGGTAAGAAAGGTGGTGGTGTCCGGGATAGAAATAAAGACACTTTAACATTCTCAGCTAACCTGATACTCGATTATTTCATTCAACGAATTACCTTTATTATAAAAATAAATAAAGACGCTTTAAGGAAAAAGAAACAGAACAGTGACAGACGCTGAGAGGACTGGGAAAGGGAAGTGAGTTAATCATACAAGTGGTTCTTGTCCGCTAGAGATCCCATGTCCATTTTCCCATGTACCAACTCTGTCCGATGTGATTTTAGCCATTCATTTATGTGGGTCCACATAAGTGGATGGCTAAGATCACATCGGACAGGGTTGGTACATGGGAAAATAGACAGGGGATCACCTCTCGTTTTTGTCTTGTCTGACTGTGTCGGTTTACGTAGTTTGAGTTCGCTTCCTTTTTTTTCCTTTCAGAGTACGATATTTATCTACAGTTGTAGTAATTAATTTCCTCGTTAATTTTTAAACACCTTATAAGATAAGGCAGCTGGTTCAAGAATTTAAAGTTGTTTCATACTTAAAGTTAATGATCGAACCTCTAACTTTTAGTTAAAGATGGATGAGTCTCTTCCACTAAACTACACCCCTTGGGTTATCTTAAAGATTTTTTTTTTGGTCGAGCTAAGGGTATCTATCGGTAGACTCAATGACTAATCTCCTCGCTAATTTATAGGCACTTCACATGGTGGGACAGCTGACTCAAAGATTTAAGGTTGCTCTATATCCAAAGCCAAAGATCAAATCTCTGACTTTTAATTAAAGATAGATGAGTTTCGTTCACTTAACTACACCCCTTAAATTTACGTACATGATTTTGTCTTTAGAATTTTATTTGTATTTTAGATTATTGGGAAATAAAGTTAATAAACCAAAACCATGAGTTAAAATCAATTAATGTATCAATGCCAAGAGATCGTACTAAAAGTACAAAGTTGAGCATTGATGCTCCCATGAAGAATAAGAACTTGTGTCTCGGGCATCATAATTAAAATTTAAACTACAGTAGATCTTTATTTATCTTTGTTCACTTATAAAATTTATTTTATAAATTACTTAAAAAGTATATAGGTTGAAAATTCATGAAACATGATACAGTTCTCTTAAAACTTATTGATATCACAATAAGAAAAATCTTTCTCAATTCATGTGGTTTAATAATGTCACATATCTTAATAATATTGTCCCATGTGCCCTCTAATCAATAGTTGCCTTAATAGTACATATGTTTATAATCCATAAATTCATTTTTTTTTTAAAATAATTATAAATAAAATATCTAAACCTACACTTATGTATCACTTAATTATGATTCTATATTGTTAATTATAATGTGAACTACTATAATTATATAATTTAATGTCATAATTATTAATCATTATTACTACCTTACACTTGTTTTAATATTAAAAAATCCATATGGTCCAAATGACAAGTTTTAATAATGGTTCTTATAAAAAGTTTTACTTTTAAAAATCAAGTAAACTAATTGAAGAGCGTCTGTTCTTCAGAATCTGTTCGACAGATTTTCTAAAATACATCATACGGTCCAAAGAAAAAAGAGCCTCCATCATATCAAACATCTCTGTCACGTCACATCGAGTAGTTAGTTTAATACTTTTACACGTGAGTTACCTTTTCTCATATTATACGATAAATACGAAATGAAAGAGACAATAATACCTATTTTCCTTTTTTTTTAATGACCAGATGGTTGGTATGAAACGTCATTTATTTTGGAAATGGGCAGCATTTATTGTCTACGTGCAAGATGTCTTTCAGATGTGCTGGCACCCTGAAACAAATTGATGGATAACAAACATATTGACGTCAACATTAAATTAGTATTGTCTCATATCAATAAATTAATTAATTTAGACAAAATTAATAATTGTAAACAAATTGAATGCTTGCAACTTTATTTTCATTATTTGAGTGTTTAAATTCTCTAAAATAATCATTTTAATTATTCGCAAATAATAGTTTTTTTTAAACGGAAGAACCCGTAACTGTTACCTTTTAAATGCGTATTGGGTAAACTTCCTAATTGACGCAATAATCTACAAATCATATCAAACGGATGTTCCGCACTAGGCGAGTCCTGTACGACAGGCTTGATCTAGAGAACGCAAGTTAGAAGATTTGAACATAAGACTTTTTGACTCCATGCTTCTCACTCCATCGACTCAACTAACCCTTAAGGGACTCTAATAATAGTACCATAATATTGAGTTGAACAATATATGCGTTTGACATGAGCTTGATCATAACATGTATCTTAATCATTTAGTTCTTATTATAAGATATAAAATTGCATGTTATTTATATAACAAGGCCTATTCAATCGTTTAATTTTATTATAATGTCACGTAAAACACATATGTTGATACCATTATTTTTATATACTTTTATCAAACAAATTTAGTTGCTTAAATTTATATTTTTATATATAAAGACAAGATTATGATAGGTAGTGTTTTCTCTCAACAAGTTTTTAATATTTTTTTAAATAAAAATTTCGCACATGTGTATAATTCATTCTGAATTCAAAAATATTTTTAAAAAAAATTTAAAGATCAAATTGACAAAAAAATAAAATTGTGAGAGTTAATTAGTATTTTAAGTTTGAATTAATTCGATTCATTCTAAAATTAATATGTCGGATTCAATTGATCGAATATTGAACTAAATTTGAGTCATCACTTTGGGATTGGATCGGACCGATACATTGCTATGCCTACTTCAAATACGCCTTAAAAAACAAATTCTGGGCCTATCTTTGACTAAAAAGTTTATTGGGCTTTGGCCCTAAAAGAACTTAGCATTTTAAATGGGCCTAGCCCATTGAGTCAGGTTTTCAATTACCAGTTGTGGGCTATCGGTCTGATTCCTAGAAAAAGACAAACATGTCGTTTAAGAACTAAGGACAAAATTTGTTTCAGTTGTACGGTGTTTTTCTCCAAGGTACGATCTTTCGTACTCTGTTCAGTTTAGATTCTGAACTAAAGGCTAACTAACTCACTGTTTGCCCATCAACAACCGTTGGTTGAACGATTTTCTTGAGTGTATGATCATTTGAAAAGGGAAGTGAAGAGATGCATACTGATAGTAGAGGATCAACTATGTTGTCCGGATCAAGAATTTTAACACTTGTTCTCTCCATGTTCGCAACTTTAGCCTGTTTCTCTGTCGCTGGAAGGTCACCTTTATTGTTTATTTCTTCTACTCTTTAATAGTTTTTCATGTTTGAAGATGATATGTTCGATTCTTCTGTTCTTTTTTTTCCCTGATCACTTATCTGGGGTTTGCATGTGGATTACAGGTTGTGGCAGGACTCGCAAAACAGGGTTTATTTGATTAAGGAGCTTGATAGAATAACTGGGCAGGCAAGTTTCTGATTGTTTTGGTCTTAACAGAACTGGGATTTCTGTTTGAGGTCGAAATGTGATCGTTCTAGTTGTTTTTTCTCTGTTTTCTTTATTGGATTCAGCTACTCAGGAAGAAATTGTATTTGTTAATCTCTATTGCGATTTTGTTTTGGATGTAATGCAAGTTCTTGCATTTGGTTTAATAGTCCACTTATTTGGTTTATTTGGTTAGTTGGTCTATTGCTAGGGAAAAAAAAAAGAAGTGATCAAGTGAATTACTGTTTTTTGGTATCTAGTGAATTACTGTTTTTTGGTTTTAGGGACAATCTGCTATATCAGTGGATGATTCACTGAAAATCATTGCTTGCAGGTAGCATGAATTGTTTTTTTTTCTTTATTTTCGTGCTTTTTAACATTTTTTCGCTGAGACAGCCTATCATTAATTTAGTCTTGTTATATGCCGAACTGCTGATGTTTAGATGGTTTCTTCTTAGAGAAAAAGAAAAGAAGCTGACAGCCCTTCGTATGGAATTAGCTGCAGCTAAACTGGAGGGTTTTACTTTACCTCAACCTTTTTGACACAGAACGATGATGTCCAATCAAAGAAGAGACACTTATTAGTGATAGGAATAATGACAGAGTTTGGCAACAGGAACAAGAGGGATGCGATCCGTAAGGCGTGGATGGGAACTGGTAATGTGCAATTCCTGTCGATTTTCCTTGATTTATTTGTCAGTTTGGTGAGATTCTGTTTGTTTCTGTGGGAAATTAAGATTCATCTGGCATAGACTTTCTTTATTGCACAATCCTACATGTGGTTGACTATATCACAAATGAGTATATAATGCAAACAACACAAAGATATCTTGGCAAGTGTGGATGATTTTTGTGTACAATGTACAACTGAAAGCAAATATATATTGATGGGTAATTGCAGGAAGAACTTACACAGCCATTCTGTCTTACAGCAACTTATAACATTTGCCATCGCTTCTTAACAATTGCTCTTCTAAGGAAAAATATGTCGGTATGGATGATGTGTTCTTGAAGACAAACATGTAAATATTTTTCTAACGCATTACATTGGCGTTCTCTTACCGAGACTGCTGACATACTTGGTCTCAGTGTCAACAACTTGTCAACTATATGATTGTGGTTGCATTGCTTAAGTTTTTTCAAATATATTTCTTGCATGAAACAACCTTGATGATTTAGAAAATGCTCAATTATCTTTTAGAATATTGTTTTTCAAGCTTGAAACTAACCCTTCACATTCTTAGGTTCTGCCTTGGAAAAAAAGGAGGATGAGAGGGGCATCATTGCTCGGTTCGTAATTGGACAAAGGTAGCCAAAGGTCTGCTCAAAAAGAGGAACTTATGATAGATGCTGAAATTGTCTGATTGTAATACTTGTTGTCTTGTAGTGCAAATCGATGGGACACTCTGGATAGGGATATTGAGAACGAAATTACACAAACTAATGACTTCATCATTCTTGTATGTTCAGGCTTATTCCTAATTTGAAAGTGCCATAAACCTTGTGCCTTCTTTTTTCACTTTAAGCTTTTATTTTCTCCAGCACAATCATGCGAAGGAGCTTCCAAAAAGAGCTGAACTATTCTTTGTTTATGCTGCGGAAAAATGGGATGCAGAGTTTTATGCTAAAGTCAATGACAATATTTATGTGAATATTGGTTAGTCCTATTGTAGATGTATAAACTAAAAGTTCATGGCCTTTTCAAATTTTGCTGTTCAATCGTGCTAATAATAAAATATCTTTTCCCTGTGTACATTTTCTGTTTGAAGAAGTCAGTCCCATATTGTGGTTGATGTAAAGACGTTTATCCATTTCTTCTTAGATGCCCTAGGAAATACACTGGCTACTCATATGGACAAACCTCGAGTTTATATCGGTTGCATGAAATCAGGCGAAGTTTTGTCCGAACGGTGAGTTTTCTCCTCATGATTTAACTGACAACAGATAGTACATTAATAAGAGATGATCAGAATTTGATGTCTTCAGATTCTTTTTTGGCAAACCTAACCACTGGATTGTGCAGGAGTAATAAATGGTATGAACCAGAATGGTGGAAATTCGGTGATAAGAAGTCGTGAGTTACCTTAAAACCAGTTTCATCATTAAGTTTACTTCAAAGTTGCTGAGAGTTGTAAGTTAATAAAGAACTCTTTAAAAGCAAACCCTCATCAAACTTTATTTGGAAATACTCTAGAACTCTTGGCACTCCTTTATCCTGCTATTTGAAATTGGAAGCCATTCTCTTTCATTTGACAGGTACTTCCGTCATGCTTCAGGTGATATTTATGTCATATCCCGAGCTTTAGCTAAATACATATCTATAAACAGGTAATTATTTTCTTGCACAAGTCCATTGCACTAGTTCCATAAGCTAGGAATCCAGGACTTGTATCAAGACATATTTTAACTCACAAATTATGGAGAGTGCAGATCCATTCTGCGTACCTATGCACATGATGATGTTAGCGCTGGATCTTGGTTTATCGGGCTTGACATTAAACATGTTGATGAAGGGAAGCTTTGTTGCTTATCCCGGTCATCAGGTCTCTCTCTTTCGCTTTGACCAACATACATAAGACACTGCTTGAACTAAGGCCATATTGTTAAGATCATAGGAGGGCACTTTTGTGAGGCCATTTCGAGATGTGTAGTTGCTATGTAAATGACTTAATTCACCCTTTTTGTTAGTAAATTGACTGCAGACTTCGTTCTGCAGGTGCTATTTGTGCAGGAGTGTGATTTGATCTGATCCAAGATCCTGAAAGGCAAAGGATACCTCACTTGGACACTCTGGACCTTGTTAACCTCCTGTACACAGGCTTCCTAGTAATACAGCTTCCTAACATCTTGTATGTCATAAGACTCAGCTTTTTTAATGTTATGTTGATGATGATTCTTTTTTGTTCGTGAGAAATGAGAATAGAAAGCTTTAGCTTGGTGTACATTTTCAACTTAGTGTGGTTCTTTCCTATTTATCAATTTAATAATAAATCTCACAAGATACTGTTCCTTTGTTAATTTTAATATAATTATCCTTATTTAAATGTTAGTTGTTCCAAGTATAATTATTTTAAGTAGAGTCAAATTATGATAAGTTATACATAAGTCTGATTTATTAACATATAAATAATTTAGTGAAAAAAAATGTTTAACTACTACTCAAGTATAGTTTTGCTGGCCAAATTAATAAAAATTTAATCTTTATTATTATGAAAGTATATTAAACAAGACAACTTGGGAAGTTGTTATTGTTTCTATAATTACAACATCTCCACAAGTTTTAGTACTAAATTGTGAAAAAAAAAAAGAAACCTAGGACTTAAAGCTGCTTCTATATTTCACTAATGAACTGAAACTGATATACAAATGGAACTCAAGGATTTAGACCAGTGCAGTCACAAGCCAAACAAGGGATCATTTGCACCAAAAATGGAACTGAACTGCCGAGTGTTCAAATCGCCTCCATCCAATGCAGGACCAAACCTGTCGAGCCACTGAGTGGGGCTTGGGTTATCATTCTCCTCTACCCACTCCGAGGTCATGTCAATGTCCTCACACTGAATAGGGTCTAGTTCTACAGGTTTTGTTCTCATCTGTCTTGCCAGCTTGAGATTGTAGTTCACATAGATGAGGTCATTTAATGTTTCTTTGTCAATCTTATTCCGTTTTTCAGAATGAATCTGCTGGAATGTGTTCCAATGTCTCTCGAACGTAAAACTGCTGCAAACCTGACTTAGTATTCGGATCGCCACCCGTTGCAACACCGGTGCAGGATCACCAAATTGTTCCCACCAAAGACCTACAACATGCCAGAAGTAGGAATTTTACATCTAACAAGTTGCAAAGTAACGAAGCACTGATGAAAATATCCAACCTTTCAAGCTTAAAACTGACAGAAAAAAGAAAGAGATGATCATCCTATAGTTAAAATCACGACTGCATCAACGACAATGATGACTAATCCGAAATACAAGGGCTGGTATGGGATTGCTATGCACAAATGAGTGAATGTACTGATAAATTTTGTATCTATGTTAGCTGCAAGATACAGTTTAAAATCTGCAGATAACTCACAAGTGCTCAGAAAGACGGAGAGTTGGACACATACCAGGTGCAACTGTATCCCGGGCTTCCATTGCTAAATTGCAACCAAACATCCCGCTTGCTCGCGTGAAGATGAAAATCTGATTGGTGATATCACGTCTCATATCAGGAGTAGGGAGTAGTTTTTCAATAACCTTGAAAAAGTCTTCTTTAATAGATACAAGGAACTTTATTTCTGGGTTATATTGGACACAGGGGTTCAAAAATGCAGCTGCTGAGTGAAGTGATGAATGGAGTTGATCCCTCCACATTCTATCTACAATATCCAGAAAGGTCTTACATTTGCTCTCATCCATTATATAGTAAGTCCTTATTGACTCCTTGGCCCTTGTCATTAATTCATACATAGATCCCATGGCAGGTTTACCCCCAGAGACTTCCCTCAGAACTTTAAGAAAAGGTTCAGAAATGGCCACACATTCTTCTATTGCCCTCCAGAAATCTCCATCTTCAACAATGGCAACACAAGCTATGCTCTGTGGTTTATTTGCATATGAGGAGTTCGTAGAAAATTCAGGGCTGCTGAACATTAGTTTCAATCTTGACCTTTGCTTCAACATTGACTGCAGTGACAGAAAATTAGACACAGATCTAGTCAAGCCAGTCCTTATTATGTCCTGCCCTCCTGTAAACTTCTTCATCAGATCAAGCATTGATGTGCTGTTGTATATAAATTTCGAAATTGTTTGTGCCTGTAAGATGCACCTATTTACCCAATCTACTTTAGAGAACTCCTCCAAAACCAAATTCAGACATTGAGAAGCACAGGGAGACACAAAGATAGTTCCATAGTTTTGCAGAATATGGTTAGCAATACCAGTATAGTTGAAGCTACTATCCATAATTATCTGCACAACATTTTCTGGCCCAAAGTCTTGAATAACGGAATCAAATAACTCAGCAAGGCATTTGGTATTCTTAAAGTAAGATGATGCATCTACAGATTTGTGGAAGAATGTCCTGGATGGAGAGGAAACTAAAAAGTTGATTAAAGCTCTTGATTTGTTGTCAGTCCATGTATCAGCAATGATAGTGCAACCTGTAGTAGCCCACTCTTTTTCTATATCTTTCAGTTGCAAGCTCACTTCAGACTTCATCCTCTCCAACCACGTTGTCTTCAACATTTCTGCTGATGGGCCTGTAAATCCAGCACCGCATTTCGTTATTGCATCAATCATTAACTGGTAGGATGGAGAACGAGCAACACTTAAATCCAACTTATTTTCAAAGAAGAAAAGAGCAATGCTTCTTTCAGCATTCTCTTGATTGCTTAATGAGGAAATAGCCATTGGTGCCACAGTGGGGTAAACTTTTGCAACCGGAGACGGTGCCTCCACAGGTACGAAACTTTTACTTGCAGCAGGAATGCTTCCAGGAGATCTAATTTCTGCAGACCTTTGCCTTTTGGTACCAGGAGTCTCTTTAATATCCTCCTTTGATGCTATAATGGCCCTCACCCTATCAGTAACATCATCTCTCACTTTGCTACAAGGATTTACGCCTTTACTTGGCAGTCGGGATAGATGATGCTTCAATCTACTGATGCCACCATTCAAAATTCTTTGGCAAAATCTACATTTCACCTTGTTTCCATCTAATTTCTCAGCATATTCCCAACAAACGTCTTTTTCTCGAACCACTGGTAGTAGATCAATGTACCATCAGAATATGTTTTAGTATCTTAATACTCTCTGATTGAGACAAATGATAGCATATGGTTGAGAAATGTACATTAGAAATGAAGAAATAGCCTATCATTAACTGAAAAGATTAATGGGAAATCAATGCTAGAGTTCATCAAAAAGGAGATAAGAAGGCTGTAATGGGCAGATTGCAGATGCAAAGTAATCGATTGAAGCCATTAGAATACTTAGAAACTACAAGAATGTGGTTAACAATAAAAGAAACAAAATCAAAACTTCACACACTAAAAGAATATAATTGGACAGTATTTCCAGAGTCCGAACTTACTTGTTACAGGATTTTTATCTTTTGACTTCCTCCACACTGACTTGCACCCGAAACAAAAGCAGAAGACATCCTTAAGAAGTTGAAAAGGTATATTTTATTCTGTTGTCTAGAGCATTCATTACCTAAAACTTCAAAAGTTTTCCAGGATCCTGAAAAATGAAACAGGATAGCTGGCCGGAAGTAAAGACAGGCTGAGAGCTGCAAAACAGCTGGATTGAAGTTGTTACTTAGACCCGAACTGCTGCTCGTCGAATAATTTACTCAGAATACATAATTTGCAGATTATTACATACATTCAATGACTCATTCAATAAATATCTAAAAGATTACGAGTTCTATAACAGTAACTACGAAATAAAAGGTTAATGAACATACGAAAATGTTGAGTTTGAAGACTTCTACACGAAGGTCCACAGTTTTAAGCACCAGACCGTGAACGTATTTGATTATACACACAAAGATGTCAAGAAGATGCACAAATTTTAGTCAAACGCTTTCAGAATCCTTTCATTTAGCAGTATTCCCCAGCCAGTCCACATTAAGCTGACCATGCAGAGTAAACCCAGTACATCCTATCACTCAAAACCCCTCTTCTATATCACCTAATACAGGCTCAAGTTAATAACATTACATTACTTGCACATCAGTACCCAACTCAGTCCATTGTTTAACGAACTAAATCATTAACACCTCAAGATTTGAATCAAGAATCAAACCAAAACCTGAGCAATTCAACATTTTTAACCAAAGGGTGTTGATAATTTCAGGTTTTAGTTTCACTCTATTTTCATAGACATTTCTCAAAAACACCCCATCTCTGCACAGTCTAATTTTCCCTCAATTTCTCGGCAACCAAACAAGGGTCAAGCATCACAAGTACCAAACACTTGAAAATTCTTCAGTGTTCTGAGATGAAAAAGATCGCAGCTTTTGGAGTTTTAACGAGATAATTAAATGAAATCGTGTATCGAATTAAAAAGGAAGAGAAATAGCGAGAACTTACAGAGACAGAAGAAAAAAAACAAAAAGACAGAATCTTGAGGTTGTCGACGGAGAGATAATCGGAAGCTTGTAAGCTGCAGAGAGAAAGGGGCGAAATTTTCATATATCGTGAGATTTTAGGGTTTTGTATTGAAATAGTCTCTTATCTTCTCTTCCTCTTGTTCCTATCTATTGTCTCATCTTATCGTTTCTTTATGATTTTTTATTTTAGTTTTTTTTTCATTTTCAAGTGTCGTGATATATCGCGTTCTTTGAATTGAGACCGAGCGACATGTCGTTTTTGCTTTTTTATTTTTTGGAATTGTTCTATAAATATGTCAAGAATCAAGATGAAAAAATTAAATGTCATTTAAAAAAGTATTTGGAGGTTAAGTTAATTTAGTTTAAATATTTTTCATTTTTAGGAATGATTAAATTAGATCGAACCAATCTTTTTAAGGCTTGTATCTAAGAAAATTTTAATTAAATTTTGAATTTAAATATTAGTTTGATTTAACATAATAAATTTTATTTATTTTAAATTATTTTAATCTATTATTAATTAAATTCAAAAAATGGGAATATTTAAATTTGAGTTTTGAATTTTTAAAATTTAATAACTTAATTAAACCTATTTAATCTAGTCTGAGTTTTAATTTTTTCGACAAGTAGCATTCATGTAATAAATAAGAGAATTTTGGTTAATATCATCTGATCCATTACTTCGTGCCTATCCTGTTTTATGAACATTCATTCATCTAATTTTTTTGGGTCTTATTTATTAGATAGATAATTCTGATAAAATAAGGTAGGCGCAGAGTAACGAGAACAGATGATCTATTTCTTGATATTTTCACTTAGAGTTTTCACTGAGAATAGAGGAAAAAATGAGGTATTATTATTGTAAGTTTTTTAAATTTATATAACCATAAGATATTAATTTAAAATTACATTAAAAGAATATTATTCAAAATTGAATTATTTTAATTTTAATTTATTAATTTCACTGTCAAGCTTATTTAGCATGCATAGAAAAAGGAGTCAAAGGACTGGAGAGTCTCATTATTTCCAGACAGTAGGACGTCACCTACCATCTTCAACTAATAAATAGACTCAACCAACCTCATAAATGATAAATGGCCATTTTCATATATAACTCTTTTTTCTTTTGCAATTCTGATGAGTTAATACAACACTGAAATGTAATTAAGCATAAAAGTAGAAAGAAACTAGTTAAGAATAGGAAACGATCACAGTCCCTTTCTTTCCAATGATTATCTGATTGTTTCTACGTTCTTGGCTTGTGATTCAAATGCTTTCTCCAGCAAACCAACAGCTCATCCCATCATTAACATCTCTAATCATCAGTCCTCATTGCACACCATTGTCAATTACTACTCCTTAAAGTTTAATTTGCTTTTGACTCGAACGTTATTTAGTCTGCGGGTTCTTCTCTGACATTTTTGGAACTATATTAGTCAGCTTCATCTTTTCCCACCAAACATTCATGGGAGTTTCTACTTTCTTCTCACTGCAGAGAGCTCAATTTGTGAAAATGGGTTGAAAAAGGAGAGTCCACAAGGTGTCTTCTTGTGGGTCTCGGACTCTCGGTCAGCTTTTCATGCCATTTACACACTTTCAGTATGTTCTTGTTCTATGGACAGTTCTTTTTCGTATCCTTTTGTTTTCTTTTTGTGTTCTACTCTGTTTGGTTTCTAAGAAACTGAAAAGGGATGTCGTAAAACTCTCAAATTTTACTTCTGTTGCTTTTCCACGTTTGTAGTCATATTTCTCGGCGACAAAACAAAGTTAGGTGAAAAACAAAGTTAGGTGAAATTAACTACTTTTGGGTTCTCTTTTCATGCTTAAGCTGGTAATGTTTGACATAAGTTTACTTGTTGAATTAAACAATCTTTCTAGTCATTGTTTTTAGGCAGAAAAGTTGAGAAATGGGTTGACTTTAATTGACAAACCACTAGAAGACATTGGAAAGTTAGTATTTTTCGTCTCTGATTCTGTTCATTCTACATAAATTCGTGCAGATGGGACCGAGATTCCTATAGAGGTTATGCTCTTGAAATGCAGTTTTGATTCAACTCATGGTCGTCCACTTTGACACAGAGAAGATGAGATTCATTTTCTCTGTAATTCTCTTTTTTGGATCACTTTCCTTGCATTCCATTGCAGACCCAGTTGAGGATAAACAAGCATTGTTGGATTTCCTCGACAATATTCATCATTCACATCTTGTAAATTGGAACAAGAACTCCTCTGTGTGCGATAACTGGACAGGAGTGACATGTGACAGTAACCATTCGAGGGTCATAGCTCTAGGGTTGCCTGGAGTTGGACTTCGAGGCTCAATCCCACCAAACACTTTGAGTCGCCTATCTGCAGTTCAGATACTATGTCTCAGATCTAACGCTTTATCAGGTTCTTTCCCTTCTGATTTCTTGCAACTCAAGAACTTAACTTCACTTTTTCTACAGTCCAACGAGTTCTCAGGTGAGTTGCTTTTGGATTTCTCGGTTTGGGAAAACCTCACAATCTTAGATCTTTCTGATAACCACTTTAATGGAAGCATTCCTTCTTCTATATCAAATTTGACTCGCCTGACGTCTTTGAACCTTTCCAACAACTCTCTTTCTGGCGATATACCTGACATTAATGTTCCTAGTCTGAAGCAGCTAGATTTAGCCAACAATGATCTTAGAGGGATTGTACCAAGGTCTCTTCGAAGTTTTCCAAGATGGGCATTTTCAGGTAACAACCTTTCCTGGGAAAATGCCACCACTGCTCTACGTCCAGCTCTTCCAATTCATCCACCGAGTTCCCATGCATCAAAGAGATGCAAAAAATTGAGTGAGTCTGCTATACTGGGAATGGCTCTAGGTGGGTGTGCCCTGGTGTTTGTGATCATTGCTCTTTTGATGATTTGTTACTCTAAGAAAGAAAAGAAAACCGAATTAACAATAAAGTTGCAGAAAAAGGAAAGATCTTTGGAGAAGAAAAATGGAGAACCTCAAGGAGAGGATAACAAGCTTGTCTTTTTTGAGGGTTGTGATCTTGCATTTGACTTAGAGGACTTGTTGAGAGCATCTGCTGAGTTGCTTGGGAAGGGAAGTTTTGGGATCACTTACAAGGCTGCACTTGAAGATGCAACAACTGTGGCAGTGAAGAGATTGAAGGATGTTACGGTTGCGAAGAAGGAATTTGAGCAACAGATCGGAGTGATAGGAAATCTCAGGCATGCAAATGTGTCTCTACTGAGAGCTTATTACCATTCAAAGGATGAGAAACTTGTGGTCTATGATTACTATGAACAAGGAAGTGTTTCTACCATGCTACATGGTATGACAAAATTTGCATCTTTGTTCAAGATTATCTATCAGAAAGTTGAAAATCCCTTTTTGACTCTAATGCTGATAAAAAGAGGTATTCTTTCAATCATGCAGGAAACGGAGTGGAGGGTAGGATTCCATTAGACTGGGAAACGAGGTTGAAGATCATAATTGGCACAGCACGGGGCATTGTTCATATCCACTTTCAGAATGGTGGCAAACTAGTCCTTGGCAACATAAAAGCCTCTAACATTTTCCTCAACTCGCAAGGCTATGGCTGCATTTCAGATGCAGGTTTGATGACCTTGATGAGCCCAGCAGTTCCTGTGGGGATGAGGGCAGCAGGTTACCATGCCCCGGAAGTAACAGACATTAGGAAAGCAACTCAAGCTTCGGATGTCTACAGTTTTGGGGTGTTAGTCCTTGAGCTTCTCACTGGAAAGTCTCCATTGCAAGCCACAGGTGGTGATGAAGTTGTCCACTTGGTGAGGTGGGTGCATTCTGTGGTAAGAGAGGAGTGGACTGCTGAAGTGTTTGATGTAGAACTCTTGAGGTACCCTGGCATTGAGGAGGAACTGGTTGAGACGCTACAAATAGGCTTGAATTGTGTGTCAAGAACACCAGATAAGAGACCAAAAATGGCTGAGGTGGTGGAGATGGTAGAGGCAATCCGACAATCAAGTACCAGTAACTGACCATTTTCTGAAACTAATCTCGAAAATACAGTTTCAACAGGAACATCAGTTCAGATAGCTGATGTTTGAACTTCATCTGTACTGCTGTGAGACTTCACACTATCTGATCTTCGTATATTAGCTGTGACATAATTTTGTTTAAACATGTTACAATTATTTTTGAGACCTGGGCAAACTTGAGTTTGTCTATCAGATCCGGTCACGAACATCTGAGCATAATCAAAGAAAATAGTTTCGTTCTGGTAATTCAGAAGAATTTGGTTTGGGTATTGGATAGTTACAAAGCTCTTACTCTGACGACTGCACAGGAGGAAAGAAAAACTACAACCAAGGAATAAAACAGAAAACCTCTCAATCACACGATCAACTAGTCACAATAGATTTTCACAAATGTTCTTCACAGAATCGTTTCCGGATAGTCTAAACTTACTTCCTCAAAAATCTTGTTTTGACACCACCTGAAACCAGATAGACAAAAGGAGTGAAAACATATCAAGCTCTAACCATGCAATGGCAATAAATATGTTACTATGTCGTGAGGAGTACAGGCAGAAAGATAATAGAATTACTAACCTTCAACTTCCTCAAATTGAATTTCCTTCACCAACTCAGCAGATGCGTTATACTCAAAGCTGCATTTTTAAGAACGATCAATTTACTCGCAAGTCTCAGAAAAGTGAAGTAAAATCATTCTTAGATATCTCAGTTTCGTATGTTCTATGACCAGGAACATCTGTTCACACAATCAACACCTAGATATAAAAATACGCCTTGTGAGGTCCTGTTAGTATGATAATCAATATTGTCATTAAACTTTGATAAGCTGATTCAACTTCTTGCTAGTGTATGCACTTCAACTCAACTCAATTAGACCTCGCACAAAATATCCATACACATCTGGGCAAGCATACAGTAGCACTAGAAAGTTGACAGCCAAAAATTAGTATGGCCTAGTGAACCAATAGAGAGCAAACAATCCACCATTGACCTTGCATAGTACATCTATGGATGCGCAACAGATCAGCCGCACTCTTGCATTGCAAATACCAAAAATGCAGAAGTGTGTTCTAGGAAGAAGAATAAGAGAAGTTGAAGATCCACTTACCTATTGGAGAAGACAACATCGAGCTCATAGTTAGAAGCGCTTTTTGTAGCTTCTACCAACACAGTGACGATCTCTGTCTTTCGAGTACTGGCCATAAGTATATCATACTCAGTTGGAATAATGATAGCAAAGAAGTTATCACTCAATTCACTTAAACAGATCTTCTCTACAGCAGCTAGTGCTATCCTTCGTTTAAGGGAATCAGACTCCGTATCCACAAGATAGATGGCAAAGTCTGTTATTAGCAATACACGATGCTTCATCTTCCCCGTACCAGTAAATTTCAGAACTTTATCTGCAAACAGAACCTGGTTGTCGCCTGCAGAAGTCAAATGAAGCAAAGTTTAAGAATAGATTCTACCAACAACCCAAATCTCCCTAAAACTCCAAGTCGATGGATTTCACATTCTAATATCCCTATTATACTTTCAAATCATGAGTAAAAGAGCCCCAACAGTTGCGCCTCAAATCAATAAAACAACAATCTGACATTCTATAACCCCGAGCAAGCATCTTTATGATAACAATTTCTCCACAAGTCAATGAAATTTATAAAATCCCCATAAACCCTAATTGTCATTGTGAAGAAAACAATGAAGTTTCTACTCTACTAAAAAAGCAACCATTTTCATGGAGATTCGCCAGGAAATTAACAAATTGATTAAAAAGACCTTGCTTCTGCAGAATCTTGGTCAAGTAGGGATGCGAAGGCACATCAAGATAATCTCCTTTAGCACCACGGTGAAGCGACGCTTTCCTCCGAACCTTGACGCCCATGAACGGCTCTTGATTTTCCGTCACATTTCCCTCCGATACTCTCAGCCTCATACCCTTCTCCACCACTACCTCTTCTTCTCCTCCGGCGCCGTTCTGGTCGGATTCGTTGATTTGAATTCGGCGATTACTCCTATATCTGTTCATTTTCACCTAGTCCTTGGATCGACCAAAGCTGGTGGTTTGGATCAAGTTGTTAATTCTGTTATGTTATTACATTGTTCATATCATATGGATCATATAAAAAAAGATAAATTAAATTAAGATTTAATTAGTTTTTTATCGAAAGATATTTAATTATAACATAATTTCATCTGTTTTTAATTAAAATATTTTAAAAATTTTAAGATATTATTTTTAAATTAAAAATCAAAATCCATAATGAATATTTATTTTTAAATTAAAATGATCAATATTTAAAAAAAATTAAGTTGTAAGATAAGAGATTTAAGATTTAAAAGATTAAATCAGGCTAAAGGTTAAATAAAATTAAAGAATTTAAAATATGAATGAAAGAGAGTGTCCTTACCCATACAAAAATTTAAATTTTAATTGAAAAATATTTTAAATGAAAATTAAAGAATTCATTTTAGTTTATAAGAACATATTTATTAATAAAAATTGACCGATTACTTAATTAATTAATCAGTTTTTAATAATAACAATTATTAAAGTAAGTAAAACAAAAAAATTTGACGGTTCAAAATTTTTGTCATTGAACTGGCTAAACTAGCTGATCTGGCTAAATTTTTTAAACATGAAAATGATAATTAACTTTACAAATTAAATTTAATTTGCAATGTAAAATAAAACATACCATGCCATACATTAAAATTGAATTATTAATTTTAATACTAAACTATATTATAAAACAAGTAATTAAGTTAAAAGAGAAAATAATAAATGAAACAATAATCAAGAAATGTTAAAAAAAAAAGTTAGAGAACTTCAATTAATTTTTGTTTTTCCAAATTAAAAAAAAAAAGGGAGAAGTAATGAGGTTGACCAAGAAACGACAAAGAGCAGGGACCAGAAAACGCGTTTTGGCTGGGTCGCCCTTTTTGACGCCGTCCAGACTCCTGTACGACACCGTGCCAGTCACGCAGAAATTCCAATTCATCCAATCAGAAAAAGGAAATAATTTTAAAAAAAGGATTAGAATTATATAAAAAGTAACCGATAGGTTCGCGATTTTGATCGTCAAAAAGTTCTCTTCTTGGGATTTGCTCTGCCCGCCAAGAACCTATTGCTTCTTCTTCTTCTTCTTATTCTCATCGATTTTGTGAGGTACATTTCATTATGTTCTGGTTATTTATAATCTCTTTTTTTGTTTGTGTTTCTGGGTTTGATCGAATGTTGTGTGATTCTTTTCAGGGATGGCTTCGAAGCGGATCTTGAAGGAACTCAAGGATTTGCAGAAGGATCCTCCTACTTCATGCAGCGCCGGTATGTGTGTATACGTATGTATATACATACTTTTTCCTGTTGGTTCTCTGTCGTTCTGGGTTTGTTGTAGGGTTGATGTTGTTAATTCACGTTAACGTTTCGGTTTTGCCATTAGTTGGGGTGAATTGTGTATGTGAAGATGGTTTTGGTGGCTTGAAAAGGGTAAAGAATCCAACTTTTGTTTCTGGGTAACTCTTATTTTATGCGTAGGTTAAGGGTTGTATTGGATGAACTGGCAAAGGAATCATCTTTCTGAAAATTTTGGCCTGTTGTTCTATTATTTACTTGATCGTGGACAAACTCTTGAGAGTCATTGGTTATTTTGTTTTTCACAGATATGCAGTAATGTAGTATGTTCATGTCAAATTGACTTTTTGTGGTTATGCCCATTATTTCAGGACCTGTTGCAGAAGATATGTTTCATTGGCAAGCAACAATTATGGGTCCTCCGGACAGTCCATATGCCGGAGGGGTTTTCCTTGTTTCCATTCATTTTCCTCCAGATTATCCTTTCAAGCCTCCTAAGGTACCTGCTTTGTGAACTCTGTTTTTGGTTGTGATTTCTCCACGAGAGGTGCAGTCTTGCAGAAATTTTACGTGTTAGTTAAAGAATGAATCGGTATCTTTACTCAGCAGGGAATGACACGGATAGAACTACGAGTGGACTATCCTGTTGCTTCTGTCTCTTTTATTCTTAGCATGGTTGAGATCATTCTGTTCATATTTTTCTCTTGAGATGTTCATATCCATGTGTTTCAGATACTTTACTTTTTATTATCTCAGTTCTATATGGTAAGATTTTTCTCTTTTTCTGGAGAGCAAACAATAATTTTCAATTGTGTGCAATACTTTGGTTTTTCTGATGTTTAAGCTTCTTTATAAAGGAAAAGGAAGACTTAAAACAAGTTGAATGACATAGCCTTGAGCTGTTCCCTTGGAGCTTGAGAATAAACGCAACGATTCCTGAATTTCTACAAATGACCAATATTAGCTCAGGGATACACTGAGCATACTTTATGTATATTGTTAGAATGTGATCAAAAGCATACGGTTGTGTTTCGGAATGCTGTAAGCCACAGTTATGTTTGTTTACGTCCTAATTCAGGTGTAGGGATTTACTTTGCAGGTAGCATTCAGAACAAAGGTGTTCCACCCTAACATAAACAGCAATGGGAGCATTTGCCTGGACATCTTGAAGGAGCAATGGAGCCCGGCTTTAACCATATCCAAGGTTCTTGTTCAATAACCCTATGAGCTCTAGTCTGGGAACATGGAAGTCATTGTTTGTTCATTTTGGTTCAGTTTAAGCCGCCGCCGCTGCCACCACCACCAAGGCTCAAGCTCGTGCCATGGTGGTGTAATTGGGGGCATCGGGGATGAGATTAACAGATACTACAACAGCCCAATTAATCAACTAAAAAAGGACCATTTCCTTGCCATAAAAAACTGAGAAAAAAATGGTGTACATGATCCTTTGCAGGTGTTACTTTCAATCTGTTCATTGTTGACGGATCCGAACCCTGATGACCCGCTGGTACCAGAGATTGCCCATATGTACAAGACAGACAGGAACAAGTACGAGACAACTGCTAGAAGCTGGACTCAGAAATATGCCATGGGCTAAACCATCCATGGTCGATGCGTTTCGTTCGTTCTTGGTTTTTTTTTTCGTTTTACCTTTTCATTGTCTTTTCCTTATTCCTATGTATCAAAGATGTTCCTTCCCTTCAATCAACTGTCCTAAAGTTGTCCACAACAACAGCCTAGGTAAAGAAGAAACAGTTCTGTGTTTTCCAATTTGGTTTATGGATTATCAAACGGCTTGAACCTGAATTTGTCAAAACTTCACTTCCTCTCAGCTCCTGTTGTTTGTAGATCATAACTTTTTGCAAATTATTATGCAAATATAGCATGTGCGTCCATGTTCAAGGACAGCAACTTATGGCCTTCATGGATTAAGAGTGACTGGTTCTCTAAAAGCCCACTTCACCTTCAATTCTAGTTTTGGGGATATAGTATGTACGCGTCAAGTCCTTAAGAGTTCAACCGATAGTCCATTTAAACAACTAGGGACTTACTGATTCATCAGTTCGATTAGAATCTTGGGACGTAATTGATCTATATAAAGGTATATAAATCTTTGAGATTCCTTGAATTATAAACTTCCAAGAGAATGAGCACTTTCAAACATTATTTAACCTAAGTGATAAAATGTAATCCAATGATTTGGTCTGTTCAATTATAAAAAATTCAAATTAGTTAATTTTTTAATTTATTTTATTTTAATAATTTTAGTTATTAAAATAATAAAATCAACCAATTTATTAATTAACTAGCTAATTTTTGTAATTTAATTGAGTTTTGTATATTAGAATAAACCAAAAAGGAAAAGGTAGCCTCTTTTTTAATTATATTTCAATATTTTTATTTTATTCAATATTTATTACACGTTAAATTTAAAACGGTCTAATATTAATTGGATCCTTAAACTTTAAATTTTTTGTTTATCGATTTAATTTTTTACCCTATTTTTAGGACAATGATGTAAACTTACATACAAAATTTTCCAAAGAGAAACTATAAAGCAAATTTTTATTATTGCTCATAAATTACATATTCTACATAAGTTAAAAGAATCTCAATGCAACCGATATATTTGCATGTCGTGAATGAGTTGCAGTTTTGTGTTTACTCAGAACCCACAACTTAAGGGAATTAGATCTCTTGTTCCAGTTATGGTGTTTCTATCATGTTTCATTAAATCTTATTCACACATTTATGTAGACCCCACATAAATTTATGGATGAGATTTAATGTAACAGAGATTGAACGGAGTAACTGGAAGAGAGGATTTGATGTGTAACTAAAGAGAGACTCGAGGGACTTACCAAGTTGATCGAATCTTAAGAGATAATGTTCAAATTTAATTATTATTTATTACATGACTAAATATCTCAACTTAGATATCATTATTAATACTTACCCACAAGCATTTTCAACTAGGGACGAGTGAAGTGGTGGCATGCAAGAAGGAATGGCAATTTGTTTCTTTTATTATGCAAAGATATGGCAAGACCATGTTCTTCACTACTATATTTAGGTGGATGATCTTTTTAATTTCTTTTATATTTAACCATTCTTTATTTTGTTTTCAAGTAGAACAAATCAAAATTCATGACTTATGGTTTTATAGTGTCGTGTTCATAATTTATATTCTAAATCTGAAGTACAAAAAATCAACTAAAAGACAAGTCATCCAGGGACTGTCATGATTGTTAAAAGAATTTAAAATATGATTTAAACATATATTAGACCGTCATGAAATTTATTAAAGATTAAATAAAATTAAAGAATTTAAAATATGATTTAAAGAGAATATCCTTATCTATCAAATAATTTGAAGTTTAATTAAAAAATGAGATTGTTAAAAGAAAATTGATTGATTTATTTTAGTTTATAAGAACTTATTAATTAATAAAAATTGATCGATTAATTAATAAATTGATCAATTTTTAACAACAAGAATTAGTAAAATAAATTGAACCGAAAAATTGGACAATTTGAGATTTTTATGGTTGAATTTGCTAACCATTGATAATTTCACAATTTAAGTATTGTTCTAAATAAAAACTAAAAATTAATATAATAACTAAAAATATTATCAAACCGTAAATAATAATTTTCAAAGAAAGAATAGTGAAATAGAAAATAAAAAATCACTAGAATTTAGTATATTTAACCCTACAAAGCTACCAACTCCATTGAACTTTTAAGTGTTATATATAGCTTGATATTGTTATTATTTTTTTTTATAGGAAACACCATAAGACATGGTGACCCATGTCCCTTTTCTGTCTGTGAATTGTTTACAATATCATTAAGTTCTCAAAGAAAGTCTGAACCAAAAAAAAAGAAAAATCCAAGTCCAAAGTGCAGTTCATAAATTAAATTAATAAGTCGTGCCCACGAGTGAGAAGCAAGCATGGTCCCTGAAAATCTGGTTTCCACTAACAAACACCGACAGACGCGACCAAATGGAACATCTCAGTTTCACATACCTTTGGGAGATTAAGATATATACCGGGCGCTATGCGTATCGGTTCGTACAGTGCTGTAGCTAACGCGTTAAGTATCTCGTTTGGGGAGTACGTTCGCAAGAATGAAACTCAAAGAAATAGACGGAATTTTTTAGTTAATTTTATGACGATCTAATACCGATTGAACCTTTTAAATTTTAAACTTCTCGTCTTATCGGTTTAACTTTTTAAAATATTGAAATATATAAAATTTGTGGTGGATTATAATTATAATCTCAATTATATACAGTTTCGAAGCAGGCACTTTACTTAGGTGGATTTGTGATTGAATGATATTAATATATATACCAACCACCAAATTTTGTCTAATAGCTTTCGTGTGTTGAATATTGGCTGGCAACCAGAATTACAGACATCAGACACAATTTTGTTTTCTTCTATAATTTGTGGACATGTGAAGTTTAGTTTCCACATGTGAACACCATTTTTATCAAACATTAGAATGTGAGTAGGTAGAGACATAGATTTATCTCATAATTATAAGACAATAATTGATATCTCGACCAATAAATTTAATCAGTATTTGAATGAGTTTACAAGAAACACATGTTTTACAATTTTTATTAACATTTCTCCGTCTTAATTAAATACGTAACAGATTAAAATACAAAATATTTTTATTCATATAATTAATGTGATTATTCATCTAATTATTTATAAGATAATTTACTTAAAATACATTATTCATAACCATTTATTTAAATAATAATAATAATAATAATAATAAGTTTTATTAACATTAATCCATCTTAACTAAATACACCATACATTAATTAAGTTTTAGTTGTTGGTTTCCTTGAGTTTCACATGCTTTGGATAAAATTGTGGGGTAGCATCTTTTGATATACTCCCTCCTATTTAAAATAAGTGTCTTTTTAGAGGAATACATACTTATTAAGAAAGTTAATAAAATGTCTGATATACCCTTATTAATTACATGTTAAAGTGCCTTGAAAATATAAT
>JANKOD010000007.1:3130-15365 GCA_026284645.1 Erythroxylum acuminatum
TCCGATGATTGAGATAATTGACTTGGATATTGAAGTGCTCATTGAATGTGAATTGGATGAACTAAGTGTACATAATGTGATTGTTAAATTTGTTCTGAATGCACAATTGCATATGAATGAAAGTGTGATTTCTCAACTTTAATGTTGAATGCCAAACTAAGGTCCGATGACATGGGAAAATGATTGAATGAGTTTATGCAAATGTGAGTGTTGCATTCCATATCATGAATGCATAAAATATAATGGTAGTTGTGACCAGAGTAGCCAACAATCAGAGCTTAAAGCTCAACGAGTGAAAATGAGCTTTGAGCTCAAAAATGATTCAGAGCCTCAGGCTCAACGTTTAATGAGCCCTATATGGGACAGTCTTCAATGAGCCCTATATGGGACAGTTTAGGCACTCGGTCGCAACAATGTAATAAATGGAAAGTGGGTCTGATATACATGTGCATAATATGATTGATTTAATTGTATTGAATGTAAATGTGAAGTGTGATAGGGAATGTGAGATGTGACATGATGGGAATGCAATTATGTGTTATGTGACTGGGTGAGCCATTAATGATGGTCACTCACTGAGTTCGCAAAACTCATCCAAAATTTGCATTTATTTTTCAGGACTCAGAAGAATACCCCGTTAGGCAACGGGAGTATACTTACTACCCACAGGGGAAAGTTAGAGATTAGAATCAGTTCGCGTCTGCATTAGGATATTTCTTAATTTTTGTATAAAGTGTATTTCTCGAATGTTGTACAGTGTGAATTTGACTATTTCAGTTTGTAATAAGTGATGAAGTATGGGAATTTTAGAAATGGGATTGATTAAAATGTGGATATGGCTGTTTATTTAATTTGTGCCAATTGGAAGTGATTGCATGTGTTTTGCGTATTGAAATGAGCCCCAATGGCCCAAAGTGGATTGTTTTGTAATTGAAAAAGGGTTATAAATGAAATTGGGCCCTAATTGACTATTGAAACAGTATTGATGGAAATGTATTGAAAACAAGTTTTCTATCATGACTGTTAAATTTATTTTGGCCCACATTGAAAAAGGGACTGCTGCATATGTTAGTGTGTTAAAACATAAATAAAAAAAATTTATACCGACTTATAATTGATTGAGTGCCCTAGCATGTTACCTTCGCAGATACGAACCCGGATATTACCGTCGATATCGGGTTCAGGTCTTGCGGGAGTGGGATGCTACACAATAGCGTTAATTGGCTTGTCATATTTATCCTGTTGTAATAACTTGATATGGACATAAGGACTAGGAACAATGATAGGGTTTGGAAGGGGAGAAATAACAGGTAAAGATTTGTTGGGAATTGTTTCTTTAAAGAACAAATGTTCCTTTCCAACAACTTTAACTAGCTCATGAAGAGTCTTAGGTCTAGCTTGTGAGTTTTTAAGCCTAACGCAAAGTCTTGAATCTAGATCATGATCATCATACCTAGGATGAAGTTCTTGGGAAGGTTGAAAATAATGGATTTCTCTGCATTGTTGCCTTCCTTTGCATCAAAATTCGCCCTCCTTTTTCAAACTTAGGCTTTGTTTTCACTATTTGTGTCATCGTAGTTTAATATTAGACATACTTCATAATCTGGTTCACATATGGATGGATATACATCCTATATGAAATGTCCTCAATGATAGTTAATGTATACAGGTTGTCCATCAGATTTAACATAACAAATTGGAGTTCTATCTTTGCCTTCTTTGTGTGATAACATCGGTTGAAACATTAAAATGAGTCCATATGTGCTAAAGGACCCATGCTAGTCTTCATTGGCCTGCATAGATAGATTTAACATATTCTTCTCTTAATGTCTTGAAAATAGGAGTAGTTGTGTAGAAAGAATGCATGTGATGAGCATGGAACACCTTTTGATAGTTAGTGATCCATTATGTTGGCATTAACTTTCCAAGTTCCATTAGTGGTAACTATTTTCAATTTTGGATGATGGTAGTCTAATCATGATCTCTATCTGCTACCATATATAGAGCATTAGAATTTGAATTCAGAAAGTTAAGATCCAGAGCATGGTTCTATAAACGTTAAATCATTTGGTGATCTAAATTAACCATGATTGTTGTAGGGTCTTGTTCTACTCTAGTGATCTAAATTTGGACTTGGAGCTTTTCAAATAAAGTGGGATTGTCCTACTGGAAATTAAAATTAGGGGCTATGGTGAGGATGACACTTCCATTGTTGAGAGTTGTTAACAAAGTATCAATCAATGCATTTTAGTAAGTAATGTAGACAGTGTTAAGAAGAGATATCCTGGTGGCTAGAATTCCTTTTCTTCTATAGAGAGTAAGAACGAGTCGAATAACTCTAACATGGAGATGAGTATGATTTTGGTCTTTCCAAAGATAAAGAGTTCTTTTGGAATTTCCAGTTAGACATATTTTTCTGTTGTTGTTTTCTTTAAGTCACACTGTTTTAATTGAGAACTTTGGATAATCTCTTTTACCTTCAGATGATTCGTAGTAAGGATGGTCCAAATACTTCTAGTCCAAAAAACGATTGCAAGAATATATATTGTACATACTTAATAGGGGTAAAGTAGTATCATGGACATGACTTTCCTCCGAGAGATGAGTAATTTCTAATAGATTTTCTATTTTATTTAAAAAAGTATATTTAACATTGCAAGGAAGATTTGCTATTGAAAGAGTTAAAGAAAGATGAACAGGATCACTAGGTAAAGAGTCACTCATGACATATGGAAAGATCTCTTTACTCACTTTCATCAAAAATCATGTAATTACTTTCAATAGAACTCTTGGCTCTGATACCATCTAGGCAACCCTTGGTTAGAGGGTATATGTTGATAATAGAAACCAAAGATACATGGCATTGTTAGACCACATGAATCGAGACCATTTAGGTAATCTCTGGTCAGAGGGCATACAAGGCTAGCAGAAATCAAATATACATAACATTATTAGACCATACGAGTCTAGAAAAGCCCTTCATGTTATAACTCTTAGGCTCATGGAATATTTTACCGATAAGCTTTAAGGGAGATGTATCATAAATTTTCAGCTTATATACCAGTCAAGTGGCTTGTAGAATAAATTTCCATAAGAGATTGAAGATGAGCAATATTGACTATAGCTTAGATTTCGGATGAGCTAGTTGAAACATAAGTCCTTCGTCTCTAATTGGGCGTCAATTCTCAAGATCTACCTTTTAAAAATCTAAACTTATCAATGTTTCTCTGTATAACTTAGACCTTAAATAAGATCTATAGCCCAAAACTTTATCAAGCTTTCAAGAAAGAGAACTTAGAAGGAAACCATAATACCTAATTGATCTTACTATAATTTCGTTTACAATATACATTTATCTCGACAATATACATTTATCTTATAAACTTTATCATATACATATAAATATGTATAAAATAAAACGTCCTTAAATAATTATCACTGAACTATAATACATAAACCAACAATATTCATTTGAAACGTCACATATTGATTGTTCTTATAAAAATATTATAGTCAATTGACCCAATCATTCGATTAATTGTACGAAGAATTTTTTGATATTAAACATTCAACCAACTTAAATCATTCATGCTTCCTCAAATAAAGAGCTGTCAAGTTTCAACAATAGGTTCATCTAATGATTCGACTAAATATAAGAAAATTTACATTATGATCCAAGTTTTAATTAAGCTTTGCTAGTACTTTGTACAACTTTCTCCTAACAATTTAATGCTTCTTATATAATGTCAATCCAAGTTGGATGCCAGACTCGTATCATTATTACCGCCTTTTATAATATCGGTAACAATGTCCTTCTAATAGAAGCAACTCGTTGGCACCTTCCAAGGTAAGTATGTTATATTTTGGTGCTTTCGAAACTTCGGTTAAGTACGGCAATTATTGGTTCTCGATTTTGTCCCTATATTGAAAGATATTTAAAATTGTAAAGCCTATAACAACAGATTATACGGTCGACTGCATCACAGGCTAGCCCTAACACTCACACCCCAGGCATGGGAAAGTTAGTTGTAAGAGTTTCAACTCTCCTTTGGAGATTTGCCACTTCATCTACTAAAGGAAAACCTGAAGATGTCAGAAACTTCATGAAGTCCTGGAGCTTGGAACTTGAAACTGACTTTTTAGCTTCAAGAGTTAATTGCACACCCTCGTGAATGAAGTCTGCAGTTGCCACGAATTCCCTCTCACTAAACCCTCTGGTAGTCATGGCAGGAGATCCAATTCGGATGCCACCAGGTACTAGGGCACTCTTATCGCCTAACATAAAAAAAAATAGTATATGCAAGCACTGAGATAATGATAAAGAAGAGAACCAGACATCATAACGAAATGCAGAGATAAATATACTCACCAGGCACCGAATTCTTGTTCAGAGTGATAGAGGCCATGTCAAGAATTTTCTCCACCCTAGCCCCATCAATACCCTATCAATAGATTGTCAATTGGAAAAAAAAAAAAAACAGGTTTATTACCTGAACAGTTCCGTCTAACTACAACTAACTAGCTAAGTTGTAACCCTGTTATCTGAGATGACAAAATAGTGATACACCCGAAAATTCGATCTGTGATATTTGAATAGACACTTGCAAGTAAAAGAACATTAACAACGATAGATCATAACTATGAAACTGAGGCAATAACTCTATGTAGTGGTCATTCCTCTTAAAGGCTGATAAAGTTGTTGGGAAATATTGGGCATATCATATACATGTCTAACCAAAAAGAAAGACATGATGTTCCACCTTATTTGTTGCTAGCAAGTAGCTAAATGCTACAATTAATTTTGGGTGCTCCTATACATAACCCAGAGAAAACTTACCAATGACCTCAAATCTACAAGAACCAGGTGATTATCACTCCCACCAGAAACTAGTTTGTAGCCCAGTTCAGATAATCGGTTTGCAAGGGCTTTACAATTTGAGATGACCTACAAGCAACAAGTAAACTGTTTACATAAAGAAGACAAAAGCTTGCCACGTTTGATCACAAAGTTACAGTACCTGCTTCTGATAAGATTTGAACTCAGGTGATCGAGCATGCTTCAAGCAAACTGCCAGCCCCCCAATTGTGTGGTTATGAGGACCACCCTGCATGACATATCATAAACATGGTTGACACAACTCACATAGAACCAATCTTTTACAAACAACAAACAGGGAGTAACCTGTAAGCCAGGAAATACGGCATTGTTGATAGCAGATTCCAAATCAACTCCCAAAACAGGATCCTTCTTGAAAAAAATCATCCCACCGCGTGGACCTCGTAGAGACTGAAGAAAAATTCATGACTTTTGCATGAAATAAGTTATCTATGATAAAAAAGAAACATTTAATCAATTTGTTAATCTTTTTGTAAAAGTTACAAATGATGAGCTGTAGATTGAATTGCATAATGCGGTGATTCTTACGTTGCTGTTTTATACTTTAATAACTGAACATATAGTTGACTCATGAGTTGGGTAGCAATAAGAGGTGATAATTGTATTTCCAGCGCAACACTAGAAATGTTAGGAAAGACAAGATTAAGCTTAACAGTAACTATACTTTTTCAGAAAAGCCTAACAGTAACTACCTTGTGTGTTGTTGTTGTCACAATATCACAGTATTCAAATGGGTCGGCAACCACAGAAGCTGCAACAAGTCCACTTATATGAGCCATATCCATCATGAGAAATGCGCCCACTTGATTGGCAATCTTACAACACAATAATTGCAATTAATAAATTAGAAAAGAAGATTATATAGACAACAAATAAAAGATAGTAGCGATCACTAACAACTCCTATGCACACCTACCTTCCTCATACGTGGATAATCAAAATCTCGTGGGTAAGCACTTGCACCAGCAATGATGAGTTTTGGTCTAAACAAACCAGCAGTTTTCTCAAGCATATCATAATCAATTAGGCCTGTAAAAATAATTTAAACAAAAATCAAGAAGTTTCCAAGCATCACTAACAAATCCTATGCACACCTGCAATAAAGATGTCTCACCAGTAGATTCGTCAAGACGGTATGGCATAGACTCGAAATAAATTGATGTACCAGACACTCGTCTTTTAGGCGTCATAAATCCATGAGACAAATGCCCACCATGAGGTAAATCCAAACCCTAATGTATTCCCAGATTGCAAATCAAGGTCCTGGCATTTTGAATAACAAAAATAAAAATATATATTGAAAAATGCAAAGTACAACTAACCATTATTCGATCATGGGGATTAAGAAGCGCTGTATAAACCTCAAAATTAGCAGGAGAGCCAGACAGCGGTTGGACATTGACACCCCACATATTTCCATCTAAGTGAAATGTTGCCAAAGCCCTTTGCTGACAAAGAGTTTCAAGTTCATCTATATGCTCATTTCCACCATAGTACCTATTTATATTGTACAAGAAGCGATTATAAAAGATTCCCAAAAAAAAAAAGGAAAAAGCTCTTTAAAAGAATTGACTAACAACATTGCTATCTTAGTATAAGATTGAAAATTTCACCTTTTACCAGGCAATCCTTCAGAATACTTGTTTGTAAGGCATGAACCAACTGCTTCCATGACCGCTCGGGATGTAAAATTCTCTGAGGCAATGAGTTCAAGACTTTTAAACTGTCGACTCTTTTCTTTTTCAATTATTGCATGCACCTCAGGATCTGCTTCATTAAGGCCATAATCTAGGAAACTGCATTTGTCAGCTGGAAATACAAAAATGGAATTAGTAGAAAAGAATCAGTCTCATACAGGTCTTGCATCTCATCAGATAAGTGCAATGCCACAACCAAGTAAAGTGGTGTCTTTGATTTAGTTTCATCGTATGATACCACTAAAATAGAGTACCAGAAAGTAGAGTAGGTTTGAGGGTTTGGTAAACTAAATTTACCAAATTTATTGTTTTCTTCAACTGGGACCACGGAAAATCACATAGTTTTATAAGAACACAATTTACCAAATTTATTGTTTTCTTCAACTGGGACCACGGAAAATCACATAGTTTTATAAGAACTCAAGACAAACATGCTTGGAACATTACATGAAGGGTAGACAAGAAGATAATGCTTGTTTATCGCAATGATGTAAAAGAAATCACAAATATATAGAGCAAATAAATGATAGTATTCTTTCATTTCCATGGAGATATATGAACATCTGCCAAACAAAATTTCATTTTATTCCACAAAGGAGCAAACAAAATTTCATTTTATTCCACAAAGGAGCAAACAAAATTGAGAATAGGCATTTCTATTTACTGCATATTCAGACATATGGGAATAACAAGCATATCCCTTTTAAGAAAAAACAAACTATCAAAACAATATCATACAAAAGATAAAACCTACTAAGACAAAGATAATGGCTACCTCCAATTTTAGGGAACGAGGATGACGATTCTGTCTTTGTGATCAAGCTACCTTCAAGTTGAGAAGCTCTACAGAGCCTCAAAGAATTAAGCTTATCTTGAGATGGAATACTGCCGCATCTCTTCAAGTGGAAGAGCGATTCGCTGGTCCATATAGGATGTTGCTGACATAAAGAACCCATCACTACACTGGCACCACCACAAGCCTGCATTCTAACTTCTTACACTACAGATCTGCATATGCGCCCATTCAGGGAAATATCAGAATGGAAGCATGTGTATGTTCTTTTAATTTCATCCACACCACAACAAACTCGAGAAAAATTGGGGTGCTTATGAACAAATAAGCAAAGTAACAACTATTTTTCATGAAAATCAAATAGAAAGCAGTACCAACTCCAAATAAACATTCTTTCTTTGAAGAGAGTTGTAAGACAAGATAGTTAATCATGAGTATCATGTGTTAATCCGCATTATCAGGTGAAAATTTTTTCAAAGAAAATCATATAAACTCCTGTTTGCAGTATTAGAGTGGTCCATGGCTGCGAGATTGAGGCTAAGGTGAAAATGAGAAAGTTATTGGGAGTCCGTGGGCTATGTTTTTGTACGGTGCTGCTTTACAGTAATAGAATGGGGGAGAACTAAGAGAAGAACAATGGAGACAGAACAGTAATAAACAGGATGATTGGTGTTTGTTCACTCATAGTAACAATAGATGGTCGAATTGGTTGTTTCAAGTGAGCAAAACAGAGAAAACTTAAGTGAAGAACACCAGAAATTCCTTAAGAAACAATAATCATAATGAAGAGAAATAAGAGAAGAAAGCAGAACTAGTTGCTGGCAAGAAAACAGAGAGCAAAAGTATACTAACAAATACAAATAACCTTTGAGTAGATATGAGGAACCAGTGAGCAGAAAGGAAGTGGTTGAATGAGAGAAAACGAGACGGAGTGGAGGATGCGCCGGTAATGTTTGCTAGGGTGAGTGGATCGTGAAAGAGAAAAACAGGTTTCTTGTGAAAGAGAAAAAAATGTTTCCTCAATCAAATCGGTAATTGTGTGACGAGATATCTCACTTAAGTTTCCAATATTTTATTGGAAAACTTCATATCTAATTAAGGTTTGGATAAATTGTGAATTGAGAAATTGTAATTTTTCGTAATCTAATTAGGGTCATTTCCAACAATTTCGTACAATTTCAATTCAAACATCACAAAATAAACAATTTCGATTTCCAATAATTTCACAATTTCATTTCTAACAATTTCAATTCAAAGTTTCAAACATCACAAAACATACATAAACAATTTCTATTTCCAAATTCCAATATTTCCAATAATTTCATTTCTAACATTTTCCAACAATTTCAATTCAACCATTACAAAACATACATAAATGATTTTCATTTCCAACAATTTCCACTTTCAACAATTTCCAACAATTTCAATTCAAAGTTTCAAATATGACAAAACACACATAAACAATTTCCATTTCCAACAATCAAAACACATACATAAATAATTTCTATTTCTAACAATTTCAAACAATTCCAATTTAAACATCACAAAAATACATAAAATTTTCATTTCCAACAATCACAAAACATACATAAACATATTTCATTTCCAACAATTTTCAACAACTTCCATTTCCAATTATCACAAAACATATATAAAACAATTTCCATTTCTAGCAATCACAAAACATACATAAACAATTTCCATTGTCAACAATTTTCAACAATTTCAATTCATCTATTACAAAACATACATAAACAATTTCTATTTTCAACAATTTCGAAATTTGCAGTCAATACTTTTAATAAACTTGTAACAATTATATAGTTAATACATTAATTATCTAATTTAAAATTTTTAACAAGCTAATAATTGAAAGTCAAACCATAGATTCGATCTATCTAATCTTGGTAAACTCACACATCCTCACCCTTCTTACCAATAACCCTAAAGTATAAGAAAAGTTATTAAAAAATTGTTTAATCATAATTAAAATGTGTTATTCAATGCATATAACGTTTACTTTTTTGTAAACTTATAATTTTATTAGGCAACAAACAAAGTGGGTGCTAATCATGTTTTACTAAAATTTGTTTAGATTCTGACTTTTTTTATTAAGTCTATTATTTTAAATGGCTTAAACTTCATAACTTAATTGTAAAAGTAATTATATTAAATATTTTAATCTCGTATAAATAAAGATGTAATTATCTTATAAACATAAGGTAAGATATAAATTTGAATATGTCACATTATTTAACATGCCAACTTAAATTTTGTTTATGTCAAATCTAAATTAGTAACCTTAATTCTATCCCACAGTAATATATTTTATGATCAAAAATTGTCAAAAAAACTTAGTGCTAACTGAATTAAATATAATCGGTGCTCTTTCCATGGATGAAAGCAAACAACTTCAATGAATCAATTTCCATTTTCCAGTTCCATTCCACACAACAAGCAATGCAACAACAATATAACAAATTCCATTCACAATTCACAAAATAAACCAACAATTTCATTCATAATTCACAAAACATACATAAATTCATAAACACATACCCAATTTTTTCAAACTTCAACAATAATTTCAATGAGTTAGGTTAGGTCGGAAATAGATCTGGATCTATTTTAGATATGACATGGAGGAGGAGACCTGAGACTCCAAGAGTGGTGGGTGGGCTGGTGGGGCGTCGGTGATGGTTTGATGGCAACAGGGGTGGTGGCAGGCCGCAGGTGTGGTGGTCAAGAGAGAGAGTGAGATGTGTCAGAGAGAAATAAAAAAGTGTGAGAAGGAGAGAGTAGAAGGAGGGAGGGAGGGCCGCCGGTGGTGGACGTCGGTGGTGGGGCTATGGTGTCACCAAAGAAGAGAAGGAAGGTTGCTGGAGTGGTTCTTAAATGAGAGGGAGCAAGTGAGATGTGAGAGAAAAAATTATAGGAGAGAAAGAAGAGAAGATCGTTGAGTAGGAGTGGGAGGGGGTGTTAAATTTTCTTTTTTTTGCATTTTAGTCCTCCAACTTTGTAAAACTTACAGTACCAGCCGATATATGACTGATATTTAAAATACGACTATATCGGTCGGTACCAAGCAAAAAATGTCGGTATTGATTGGTATTTACCCCGATACTGACCCTTTTTGCCTCGTACTGTTTTCTGGCTAGTATGGTACGTGCTGTTTAGTATCGACTGGTACAAAACAAAATACAAAACATTACTCTTTAGTAAGAAATAAAAGTCAAAAAATCAAAGTTAAGTTTAATATTCATTAAATTTCTATTTTTTAAGCTCTCTAACATTCATCCATAAAAAATTAAAGGTTTAACAACATCAACCAATTAGTTTGATACTCTAGATAATATTATTTCTACAAAATTTTAAAAGAAGATTCACTTACAAACAAATTTTATAATTAAAAGAGCGAGAATAATTATATAAAGTAAATAAAATAATACAGTTACTTTAAAATTATATCATGATTGTGACGTAAAAATACGAAGTTATAATCTAATTTTGATTATCTTAGGTCATATTTAAAAAATATATATAAGCACTTAAAAAAATAGGAAACCTTTTATGAAATGCTTTATATTTTATTTTTATTCTTTACTTATAAAAGTTGTAATTGAAGTGATAGGAAGACTGTGGTAACATTTTAATGTGCGTTAACTCTCTTTATGTTGAATATTTGTTATCCAGGACAGGGATTTTTTATTATATTTTTACTATTTTCAAGGAACTAATAATATTATTATTTAAAATATAGATTATGCATTGTCATATTTCATTTGGTTCAAAATATCATCCAAGTTAAATAACTATTATGTAAAAGCATAACTAGAAATCTTAATAGTAAAAGGTCTCTTTACCGTGTGACACTGTGAGCAAGCATGAGCGACGACACTGTGACTGAGCGCAAGCGACACGACACTAAACACTATGAGTGAGAGACATTAACAAGGACACTACTTTAACTCTTTGGAGCGAGCGGTAGTAAGAAAGAGTTTCCACTACAAACACCATGCACCTACCACAAACGTTAGCGAAAGAGGTAAGAAGAGGGTCCAGTTGTACAACAGAAGCGTGAAGAGGAGCAAGTTGGCAAAATGTTGAATGCTTCACTGTAGATTAATTATAATTATAATTAACCTATAATAACTTTCTCTTCTGGTGCACAACATGGGCTGTCCAAAATAAAACTGGAATAAAAAAAAGAGGGGCTAGACTATATATAAACAGCTATAGTTATATTTGCGTAATATTCTTCCCGATGGAGGGCTTTTCAGAGGCTAAGAGCCCTACCAATGAAAAAGGTGTGGCTTCAACTATGTCTATGGAAGAGTTCCTCGCACTCTCAAGAAAAGTTGGCAACAATGGCGTTATTAACAATATGGCGAAATCAGTAGAAATTGACAGTAAAAGGAACTTGACGGAATCACCTCAACTTGTAGGAGCTTAGAGAAACAAAATCAACTTCTAGCAGACTAAAATTCAACTGAAGCATTATCAGAATGTGTTGAAGGATGGTGTGATATCCCCACCCATCGAGCTTCTTCAAGCAAGTGAGAAAGCTTGGTCTTCTACACTTATTGGTATATTTTGGAGTAAAAGACATGCATTTCCAATCATAAATGCATGTGCATTAGCACGATGGGGGAAAAGGGGACTTGAGAAAACTTTGCTTATAGAAGATGGTACCTGGTTAGGTCAGATGGACTGGCCTTGACCGGTCCAACCTCGCGCTTAGATGTTGACGGCCCAACGACCACAGCCCAGACGGCCCATTGAACGATAGACTCCCATGCAAACACCATAATCTACATAAACCTAGCATCCGCAGCATATATAAGGTAT
>JANKOD010000007.1:15465-28117 GCA_026284645.1 Erythroxylum acuminatum
CATAATTTCCTTAAAGCATAATTTCATCTATAACATAATACTTATACAAAACACTCATTCAATTTCATTTAATATTTATAAATTCTACTTCAAGATCGGGGTCCAACACTAAACCCTCCTAATAATTTCCAAAAAGTTGTTGTAATCAACCCAACATTTCATAAATTTGAAAGGAGTAGGAGGCTGATGCCGTGGAACTCCGAACTGAATCACCATAGCACTATGATCGGAGATATCTCGCCGTAGAAACTCTGTAATGGTTCTAGGCCAAAAGGAAAACCATATAGAGTTGCCAAAACTCCAATCCAAACGTCGACGAATAGAACCCTGCCCCTCTTGACCATTATGCCAAATGTATCACAGACCCCGATAAGGAATCCATAATAGCTCTACATCGTGTAAACACTGCCCAAACTCATTCATATGGCTGTGCCATCTAGTATCTCCGCTGACTCTGTCAAAGAGACTTAGAATGACATTAAAACCTCTAAACACTAACCAAGGCATAAAAGTGAAGCGCTTAGCTTGCATTCAAAGAAAATCCCAGAGCTCTCACCTAGTGCCTGGGTTAGTGGAACCATAAGCTACTGTCAGGCCAAACTGATCCGTCGAATTACTCAAATAGTCCCATCCCCAACAGGTAGCAAAAACTACACACTCTAGGTTTTGAGAGGCTACCTTTATCTTTAAGAGACCAACCAAACCAAGATCATGATGCCAAATCTAATCTTGAACTGCTCGCTGAGTATTGGAGCCATTAAGGCCCATAATATTCCAACTTCCTATCATAGGAAATGGAATAACAAAAGAATTGTGAAAATCAACTAGAGGGGATAGGCCCCTCACTCCCTCTATCCTTTGTCAACCCCGAAAAAAGATGAGCAAATGGAGCTGACGAGCCATCAAGTGAAAAATCTCCAAAAAGTGCCAACAAATCTAGAACCGTGACTATTACTAGGAATATATGCCTTTGAACTTAGAAGACAAGGCATTCGGCTAGGAGGATTCCTCACCTCTACAAAAACAGTTGGACTAGGTGTCCAACTCAGACTAACCCGTGTCTGGGAAAAAACAATCTGTCTTAACTCTGAGGATTGACTAGGCAGTTGAAGTGGAGTAAATCGCTCCACAATAGCAACATCATGAGCATGCTCTGAGATCCTCGAATCATCATGAGTATGAACTTGGATTGCTTCCTTAACCATAGAAGGGGAAGTCTACAACTCAGGGACTCTGGTCCAGTAACACCTCTCAGGTGGTAGGAGCAGCAACCTGAGGTGCTGCAATAGTTGGGGGGACACAAGAATGGCCAAAAACACTACACTAGGAACATCGCTTGGGTGTCCACTCATACTCCACTCGGACACGGATCAGTTCACCGCTCATACCACTAGCAATCTCAATCTCATAAAAAGGCTCAACTGCAGTAGAGAGCTCAACTCAAAGTCTAGCAAATGATCGAGTCTTGTCAGAATTATGTTGATAACAACTAAAGGGTCTCCCAATCCTGCTAGCCAGAAGGCTAAGACATCATTCATTTCATAAAGGAAGCAGTAGATCATGTAATCGTACCCAAATTGGCACTCTAGAAATATGTGATTTGTCAAAAACAAAATGAGGGTGCCACTGCGGTAAAACCATGAATTTCCCACCAAAATTCTATGGGCCTTGCTCGAGGATCAATTGAAAGCCTCCTCCAATTGAAAACGGAAAAGGAAAAACCCGATGCCTATGGATATAACATCCTTGAGACCAAGCATCTTCCAGGCCCTCATCGTAATAGATTGCATGGCAAGGAAGGGCATACTATGCCTAGGAAAGAAACCGACTAAGCATCGGGTCCATTGATGGAGACTATCAGCTATATAGTCATCCGGAATCTCCATGGGCCCAGTCGATATGTCATGAGATATGTCCGAAAATCAAAATCCAGTATTGGAATTGGTGATTTGGACATTCTCAGCTCAAGAGAATCTGAAGGTTTTTTCACAGATTTGACAATTTTCTGCCTAGGTTTCCCTATTTCCTCATTAACATGCACTGCAGGGGCAAAATTGCAATTAATCAAAAGGGCTTGTAAATACCTTCTCCAAGGACAGATGAGGCATTTTGGCATGGCTTCACTTTCGGTCCTTACTGTGGGATAGGAACAGGCGATGGGTTAGGCTTCACCATAAGCAAACCCATCGGACCTAGCGGTGGGAAACGTTCCTTCGGCACTGCAGTGGCTGTCGGCGATGAAGGATGCCTCCGATCCATGTCCCCCCATTGTGGTTCTTTCCCATCCCGTCGAGTGGGAGAAGATGATGGCGGTGTCACACACAGAGGAACAAGAGCTAAGTCAACCCTTACACCTCTACCCTTTCCCTCATCATCGGGGACAACATAGGAGTGGCTAAGAGGTTGCGATAGCCTTCGGTGAGTTTCTGGAACCATCAAGACTGGGAGTTTGATGGGTGCTGCAGTGGAAGGTGGATGAGATTTGGGCAAGATTTTTGTGTTGTGTTGTGATCCAATGGTAGATCTAAATGCGGGGTTTTGCAGATCAGGAGATTTCGAAGGTATAGGTGTGATTTGGGCTAGAAGGGGATCGCTGGAGGAGATTCTGCCCAACGGGGCATAGTGGACTGTTGTCTATTAGCGATGGTCGGAGTCAAAATTTTCTTTTTCCGGGACACACTAACAAAGCAAAGTTGAGAGAAATTTTTTTTTTCAAAACTCCCTCCCCCTCCCTCCATCCATCTTAAGTTACATATGTTATTGCTTGAAAATACTTATTATATAATAAAAATAAATATTATATTTAAGAAAATATTTTTAATTATTTAATTTTAATTAATCTAGTAATAATTAATATTATTATAATTTTGAAATTAAAAGCAATTATTATTATAAAAGATAGCTATTTAAATTTTATTTAAAGAATGATTTTAAATAAACTTTTTAAAATTAAAAGATACAAAATGTTACTGGATATGGCCTTTAGTAATTAACAAAGTTTGGACACCTGATAAAGAAAAAGAGGCTGGGCCAAAAAACTTTGTACAAATAAAATAAGCGAGGTCAAAAAAAGAACAAATCGAGGGTTGAAGCGAGAGTCCGGTTGGTGGCACAATTTCCTCTTTTGAACGCTATTATATTATATATACAAAAGTTTGAAATAAGAAGCAAAGAAAAGTAAACGCGAAAACAAATAGATGATTTGAACGACAAGAAAAAGAGAAAGAAAGCCCAAATGAATTTGTAATCGTAGTGTTAATTGCTTGGAGAATATCAACTGATTCATTCCTACGTTTGCAAGCAGGAAGACTGTCGTCGGCGACATCTCCACGGCCCCAACTCCGACTGATTCACTTAAATACCAGCAGAAACTACTGGTGCCTTTCTGTCTCTCTCAAATTCCGTTTTATAGTAAGCAAAATCAACGGTTTAGCATGCTACAGCACAGAGGCTGTAAGCGGCCTTTCTGGGTTTTAGAACTTCCTTTTCCTTGTTTTGGTTATCAAATTAAAGTTTCTTTTCTTTGTTTCTACTAATTTCTATAAACCTTGATTAGATTTTGTTCACCCATTATAGAGTTATATTTTTCCTATTTGTTCTTTAATTCTGGCTTCGACCTATATATGTGTTTATCTATATGTATGTTGCAACTCCGATGTTCACCTGTTTAATCTGGTGAATATTTTCTTTCACTTGAAAATTATGCGTTTCTTGCACGAATTTCTAACAAAAAAGTGAGTCAATTCCGAAACGTCTTCTATCTACACATTCCAGGGCTTTCAGAGGTCAGTTATCAACTGCGACCACTTGCCAGTTGTACTCTCATCTCATGATTTACCAATTGTTGTTGGGTTTTGTTTTACTTTTATTCGTTGTTTGTTTTTCCAAACTATTTCCTAACTGGACAAGTTTTCTTCCCTGCCTTTGGTTGCTGCTGTGTTTTTTTTTTTTTTTGTGTATTTCACATCATGGGAGTTTCATTTGACTTCATTGCTTTATTATTCTGAACTGTGCTTTTCTTCTTTCTTTGGTGCTTGAACCTTTTCCTTTTCCTGTTTATATTGCTAACTACGCATAGGGAGCTTGACAATGCTGCCGCAAGCATCTGATGAGTTGGAAAAAGATGACGGCACGTCAAATTCAGAGCATCCCATGAGCGAAGAGAATGAATATGTTAGACTTGTTGTATCCAGTGAATTAAGGGCAGTTGAAGCTCACAATTCACAGCCTCAAGCTAGTGCGAATATTGAATCTTTCATTTGGTGGATCAAAGTGTTAGCATGGGTCATTCTCGGTGCTATATGTCTACTCATTTTCTTGAAATGGGGAGTTCCTTTTCTTTTAGAAAAGGTACATTCTCTCCATCACATCCTTCAAACTATACTTAGCTTTGATCTACAGCTTAACGGCAGCATTTGATGTGTACAGGCGTCATTTCTATTTTCCTTTGAATTACTTTATATTTTTAGTATATCTACTTAAGAACAATTTGACATATAACGTAATTAATGTTGCTGATGCGGGTCTTTACTTCAGCAGCTTCTTTTTCCTCCTTCCATTTCCCTACATTTCTTTCTTATCCAGAAATCTTTTCTTTTAAAAAAAAAATATGAAATTGAATCTTATCCAGGAATCTTTGACGTCAACTTCAATTATGTTTTTTAGACTGTTAACGAACTCAATATTGATGTTCACCTAATTTTTCTGTATAATTAAGATGTGACTTTAGTTGCTTTATCAAAATGCATGTTACAACCCTATACTCTTTGTGACTGACACAGAGTCTTGTGTAACGTGAAGCTGATGCACACACCCACTACTAACCATCTACGAGTCATAATCAAATCTGTGGCTGTTCAGGTGTAATCTTTTAACACTTCAAGCTCCATCTATTTCATTGTAGGTTCTTTACCCTGTCATGAAATGGGAAGCAACTGCCTTTGGTCGTCCAGTCCTTGCCCTTGTGCTTGTTGCTTCTCTTGCATTATTCCCTGTGGTGTTACTTCCTTCAGGCCCTTCTATGTGGTTGACTGGAATGATTTTTGGATATGGTCTTGGGTTCATCATAATAATGGTTGGAACAACAATAGGGATGGTTCTGCCCTACTGGATTGGGCTATTTTTCCGTGAACGCATTCATGTGAGTTTCATGATCGTTAAACCATGATGATGAATTAGACAATCTGTTAGTCATGCTTGAAGTTTTCTGTCACTTGACTTTGAAAAATCTGTTGTTTAACTTGCAGCAATGGCTAAAGAAATGGCCCCAGAAAGCTGCTATGCTAAGACTTGCTGGAGAAGGGAGCTGGTTTTATCAATTTCGTGTGGTTGCACTGTTTAGGGTTTCACCATTTCCATACACTATTTTCAATTATGCAATAGTGGTAACAAGCATGAGATTTTGGCCCTATTTATGTGGTTCAGTGGCTGGAATGGTACCTGAAGCTTTTATCTATATTTATAGGTGGGTTCTAGTGATTTTACCTCAGTTGTTTTGCCCACTTCATTGAATTTGTGTTCAAATGGAATACTCAAGATATCTGCTTCATGTACAGTTTAGTTGGCACTGATGATTTAGTTACCAAGACTTTGCTAATGTGGCTTGGCAATGAAAATTTTGAAATGTCAGTTCCTATTCGTTTTGATGATCCATATTTATCTCCCCATTAAACTATATGTTATTCTTTGTGCAGTGGTCGGTTAATAAGAACGCTAGCTGATGTCCAGTATGGTAACCATCACTTGACTGCCGTGGAAATCATATATAATATCATCTCCATCATTATTACCATCATTACTGTAGTTGCTTTCACTGTCTATGCAAAAAGAGCTTTGAAGGAGCTTGAAACAGCCGAGGCTTCCGATAAAGCGCACAACTCCTGCCAACATGATTATGAGATGGGGAAAGCTTCTGCATGAAATTTACAGACAAATAGGTTTGCATCATCTGTGATCTCATAACATATGGCTAAATCAGAAAATATTAGTACGTGTAGCAGCAGTTCTTATTTCTGGTGTTTGATCCTACCATTGTAACATGTTATAGCCTTATTTTGACATCTGTGAATTTTAGGATCCTGATCTATGTACCTAGGCAAGTAGAGAATACACGAAAAGGAAAAGAAAAAGTATGTCCAATAAAATTCCTCCTTCAATAGCAGCATTCGATGCATCTCGACTTCTTCACTTTGGATTAAACCTTGTCCGATTCCATACTGAAAGAAGAAAAGAGTTTGTTTTTTGTGTACAATATGGGATGTTTGCTTGATGGTTTATTCTGCCTGTGAACTGCTTTTAGTAGTTTAGATGTTGAGAACACAGGCTGAAGCGGCAGAGGATATGAAGAATTGCAATTTTATCTTCATTGTTAGATATGCATTACAATATGTGCCCCAAAAGAAAAGAATTCCGGTGTCACGTTAGCTAAAACTTTAGGTTATACAAGAGAATACTTTTCGAAAACACCCGCTAAACAGAAAAGTGTACTGTCTTGACAAATTGTCAAATACTTGAACCTATTTAATATTACGTCGTAAAACCTAGTTAAATATTTAAATTGAAAGTTGGTGATGAATCAAATCGTAAATTGTACGGAAGCACTTCTTTTTTCTTTTTCATAAGTGAAATATATTCATTTGAAGGAGAAAATTAACGTACGGCCAGGCCACTGAGGCTATAAAAGGCATAAAGCCATAAGACTAGATAAAGCAGCAAAAGGAGGCTAATAACTAAAACAGGAAACACTGTTGGAATGCAATCCTAACTGGAGCTAGGAAATAAGGCTCCTAATTGTCGAAATTCCCCAGATCGCTCGACAATGTCAGATTGAGTCGAAGGAAGATTATAAATGTGGGCTAATGGGTTCTGCTTCCTTATCAGAACACTTGACAGTATCTTGATGTCACAAGGGAGTAATGCCTTCTTCCTTTCCTGTGATAATTGCTCTAATCCAGCTCTTGACACATTGAAGGAGCTCCCTACTTCATAGACACAACAGTTGATGGTGATTTAAGAATGCTGGAAGTTAGCTTGTGAGTGTAAAACAAAGTTGCAGCCCCAGTAAGTAAAACTTTAGCGAGTGTTAAAGGTACATGAACCAGGTAGGGAAAATATGAGTATACTCAAAGAACAGGTGATAGTAAAATTTCTGTGACAAAACAACTTATAGAAGAGATCTGTTACGTACAAGAAGAACAAGTAATAGAGTCCGACATGGAAGATAATACAACAATAGCCGAAAGAGTGACAGGAAGAAGACAATGAAAAGAGAGGAGGGAAAACAAGTTCATTTCATCACTAACGGTATAAAGATGGTCTCCCCTTTCACAGTGCACTACCTGTAATCTTATATCATATTTATCTACATCAGCATAACTTGGAGCTGCTTTTGTCTTGTACTTATGTGACACTGTTTCCTATTTTATGACGTTATTTTATTTTTTTTAATTAGTAGCTGTTAACTCCGCGCTTTTATCTTCATCCTCCCGTAACATTACCTTCCCTTCAAGAACGTTGTCCACAAGGTTTGCTTTAGAGAAGTGGTTTTGAAGCTCCAATAAAAATTACCATGTTGCCTCTTCGCATTGGTCATCTGTCCAATGTAGTCTGAGTTATAGGTTTATTGTGATATTTACAATCCTACGAACCAAGATCACTTTTAGCGCCTTGTCTATACATTAGAGTGTTACAGGTAGTTCTTATGATCATCATCTCTCTTTTTGTTATATATTTCTTAAGATGAGATACATAGAACATCAAATGAATGAGAGTCCCTTAGAGAAGCGCAAATTTATATGTCACCTTATCCACCTTCTCTATGATCTAATATGGACAATAATACGTAGGGAGAACTTATGATTGGTCCTCTTTTGTAATGAATATTCCCTGTAAAGCAGAAGTTTTAAGAATACCAGTATCTGACCGTGAATTCCTTCTTTATCTGAAAACAGAAGCAGAGGAAAGGTAGTATATATGTAGGGTATTTCGAGGGAATAATTGTATTCACTGTGCAAGATATGTACAGAACAATATTTATACTACTTTGCCTAAAAGACTATTGGTTGAAACTCCTAGAATCAAGGAAAATATTCTAACAACCTACTGACATGTGAATATGCTAGCTGTACACACTACAGGATGATACACTACAGGATGAAGAAGCGAAAAGGACAAAGAAGAAAAGGACAAAAGGAAAATAAGACAATTGAGCTTGTAGCTGGGCCGGCCACTAGTCTTCATATCACAGTCCAACCCATTGTTATGGGTCTTTTATCATCCACCCCTCAAGTCGGAGGATTTGTGAATAACTCCGAACTTGCCAAGTAGACCCGAAAATAAGCGTGCGGACAACGCTTTTGTAAATAAATCCGCGATCTGCTCCTTGGTGTTCACGTGGCGCAACTCGATTAACCCTAGATTCACACAATCGCGAACCAGATGTAGATCTATCTCCAGGTGCTTCGTTCTTTCGTGAAAAACCGGGTTCTTTAAGATGTAAATGGCTGCCTGGTTATCGCAATACAGAGTTATGGGTTCTCGAACGTTAACCCTAAAGGCTTGAAGTAGTTGGATAACCCATTTTAGTTCGCAGGTCGTTGAAGCTAAGCTTCTGTACTCCAATTCAGCTGAGGATCAATTGACCGTAGTCTGCTTTTTCGTTTTCCAGGAGATCAGTGACCCACCGAGGAATATGCAGAAGCCGGTTAAAGAGCGTCTGGAGAAAATACAACTCCCCCAATCTGAATCCGAAAAGGCAACAAGGTGAGGGCTTGTGTTTATTGCGTAAAAAATCCCCAAATTTTGGGTTCCTTTGAGATATTTGAGTACTCGTTTGGCTGCTTCCTAGAGGGGTACTCTAGGGTTGCTCATAAATTGACTCAACTGTTGGGTTATGTATGTGATATCTGGCCTGGTAAACCCTAGATATTGTAATCTTCCGACTATTTGTCTGTATGTTTGTAGCGTCTTCAGTAACTCTCCTTCTTCAATGGTCAATTTTGTTCCAGGAACGATGGGTGTTGTGCAGGAAGTACAGTCCGATAAATTTGTTTCTTGGAGAATATCCCTGATGTGTTTGCTCTGGGTAAGTAGCATCCCGTCCTCTGCCCTTACAATTTCTATACCCAGAAAGAATTTTGTATATCCTAGATCCTTTGTCGAGAATTCTACATTCTATGTTTTCTTTACCGATTCTATATGTTCTTCATTAGCTCCTGTAATTAAAATATGATCGACATAGATGATTACTGCTAGGAAGTCTTCTTCTGTCCCCTTAGTGTATAGGCAATGATCAGCTTCAGATTTAGTGAAGCCAATTGAATACAATTTTGTAGATAATTCTTTATTCCACTGCCTAGCCGCCTGTTTTAAGCCATAAATAGACTTGATCAGTCGACATACCTACCCTTCCTTAGCCTTTGTGTAACCTTAAGGGGGCAACATATATAGTTCTTCTAGGTAGCCATGTAAAAAGGCATCATTGATGTCGCATTGATGTATTGGCCATTGTTTGGAGGCAGCAATGGCCAAGAACATTCTTATAGTCACAACCTTTGCCACAGGAGAGAAAACCTCAGAATAATCAGCACCTTCTCTTTGGCTGAAACCCTTTGCCACAAGTCTAGATTTCAGCTTGTCTAGGGTACCATCTGGTTTGTGCTTGACCTTGTACACCCACTTCGAGGCTATAGCCTTCTTTCCTTTAGGTAGATCTACTAGGATCCAAGTTTTGTTTTTTTCCAATGCAGACAGCTGCTCATTCATGGATTCCACCCATTTTCCATCCTTACTTGCAGATTCATAGGATAGAGGCTCAAAAATTCCAGAAACATTACCTATGAAATTACCGTAGGCATTGCTGTGTTTGATGTGCAATTCTCTCAAAATGTCTTCATTTGTTCCTGCAGGACAACAAACTTGTAATGCTACATTATTCTCAAGGCAGTAAATGGATGGATTTGTTGAGGTCTGGAGGACATAATCTTGCAGGTATTTGGGAGGTGTGTGAGTTCTATTTCTCTTCCTCTATGTAGGAGCTGTGGTTAATGTGGTGTGTTCTGGTGAGCTGTGTGGTGAGTCATTTTCAGGTGTGTTTTGATCTGAATTGTTGTCACATAAGTCACTTGGTTGTGTGGTTGTCAGGGTAGGCATTTGCATAGGGTATTCTGTGTTTGTGTTGGTTAGGGAACTTGTGAATAGAGGTTCTGATTCTTGTGAAGGGTTTGTAACCTGTTCAGCAAAAGGAAAAACACTTTCATAGAATACTACATCCCTTGACAAAAATACTATCTTGGTAGCTAGATCCATAACTCTATATGCCTTGTAATCAGGCAAATACCCAAGGAAGATACATCTTTTTGACCTAGGATCTAGTTTGGTTCTGTTGGGAGTCTTGCTAGGGTAAAACAAAGGCAGCCAAAGGTCTTTAAATGTTCACAGTCAGGTTTTCTGTTATGCAGTCTCTCAAATGGGCTTCTCCAACCTAGGGTCTTAGTTGGGATTCGGTTAAGCAAGTATGTGGCTATTAATAGGGCCTCTCCCCAGTATCCCCTAGGTAATTTGGCTTTAAAAAGAAGAGCTCTAGTGATTTGAAGCAAGTGTTTATGCTTAATTTCCACCACACCATTTTGCTGTGGTGTGTAGGAGGTGCTCTTTTGGTGATGAATACCCATTTCTGTGAAGGTTTTGGTGCACTCTTGGTTGATGAACTCTTTCCCATTATCAGTCTGTACCTTTAACACTTTAGTGTCAAATTGTCTCTCTATGCTTTTAATAAATTGCACAGTGGTTTGGGTGGTTTGGTACTTGTGTCTTAGGATGAAGGTCCAAGTGGCTCTAGTGAAGTCATCCACTATTGTAAGGAAATAATGTGAACCCCCCATGGTAGGTATACTGTAGGGTCCCCACAAGTCCATATGAATGGTTTCAAAAGGTCTAGCCGAATGTATTTCATGTTTAGGGAAAGGTTTTCTGTGCTGTTTGGCTAGAGGACACACTTGACAATCATGCTTTGCTGGGATAGAAACATTAATTTCATTAATGTGCTGAAGTTTCTCTTTAGATACATGCCCTAGTCTAGAATGCCATAAATCAAAAGAAACAGAAACACTAAAAGCAACATTCTCAGCTTTGTAGAACTCTAAAGAAGGACCTTTTAGGTTGTTTGGGGTTAGGAGAGCCTCCGTGCTCAGCTCATACAATCCATTTACTGCCTTGACAATAGTTATAACATCATTAGTCCGAAGGTCCTGCAAAAACAACTTGTTAGAAATGAAAATTACAGCAACTTCATTCTGAGTAGTAAGTTTATTGACAGACAACAGGTTCTTGAAGAAATTAGGGATATGTAAAACATCAGTTAGGGAAAGTCTATCCCCTAAATGTGACTGCGCAATATGAGCAACCTCCTGCTTAGTCCCATCCGGGAGAATCACTGGGTCATATGCATTGTTAACAGTATAACTAGTACATTGGGTGAGATCTGCTGTCATATGTGTAGAGGCACCAGAATCAACAAGCCAAGAGTCAATGTAGTTGTAAGAAGTGTCCACAGAATGAGCGATATTACCTGCATAGTTGTGGTAACCTGAAAATTTTACCTCTGCTGCAGTTTTGCCTTTTATTGCTTTGCCTATTTCTTGCTGAATGAAATTAGCAATACTAGGAGATATTTGTGCACTCCACTGTTTTCCTTCATTTTGCTCTTGTGTTGTTTCTGCTGGACTTTCATCCGATTGAACCATATTGGCTTTTCCTTTTTCTCTCTGTGTAGCAAGCTCCTTGTACCAGTCTGGAATCCCATGAATTTTGAAGCAAGTCTCCAAGGTATGCCCACTCTTCTTACATTTCTCACAATACTTATCTTCCTTCCTGAGGTAAGCCCCTTTACTGGAAGTGTTGCTGCTTCTGCCTCCTTTCCTCAAGTTATTTGACTGTTTAGCTAGCATGGCCATGTTAGGACTGCTATCTGTGGTAGCATTCACCATTCTCTGTCTTTCAACCGTTTGCAACATAGAAAAAGCTTTGTTCACAATGGGCAGTGGCTCCATTAACATAATCTGGGTAACTATATGCTCAATCTCTTCATTAAGGCCCATTAAAAATTGAACAAGCCTATGAGCATTTTCTTTGGCACTGATGGCCCTTAGGGCATCACAAGTACACATGGGAATGGGACTTAAGCTAGATAGATCATCCCATAATTTCTTCAGCTTAGTATAGTAGGCAGAAACTGTTAAAGTACCTTGTTTTAGAGAGCTTATTTCCCTCTCTATTTGGTATAGCAGGGGCCCATTTGCTTCACCAAACCTCTCTTGTAGTTCTACCCATAGTTCCCTAGCAGTAGGGAAGGATAAAAAGGCATCACTTAGTTCTTTTGTTATAGCATTGAGTATCCAAGCTTGTACCATGCTATCTGCTCTTTTCCACTTTGCTAATAATGCTGCATCTTCTGTGGGCATGGTGCAGGTCCCATCGATGAAAGACAGCTTGTCCTTAGCACACAGGGCAATGGTTATGGACTTGCTCCAGGTAATGAAGTTATTGCCACTAAAGGGTGTAGTGACAAGGATAGCACCGGGGTTTTCTGTATTGGTGACTGAGTATGGCTCATAGACATTGGCTGTGGGTAGGTCTGTGGCACTAGCGCCACTGG
>JANKOD010000007.1:36479-55169 GCA_026284645.1 Erythroxylum acuminatum
GAAATACTAAAACAAAATAATCTTGGAGTCATGCCCTTATGCTCAATTCTCGATCTCGAGCTCTTCACCTGGAGATGGGACGGGATTGGAGGGGGTGAGCTTTCGCCCGTGGGTAACACATTTATATTTATGGAAATAAGCTAATTCATTTAATTATCTATACATTTAGCAATTTCTCAACATAATCATAATACATACATTAATCAATCAATCATGCATTTTCCAACATTTTCACCAATCAAGTATTTTTCAATCTTGTTCATACCTACAAACACACAACACATCATAAATGGTTTGGTAAGTCCATATTCATGGCACTACATAATCTCATTAAATGATTTTATGTAGGCAAAATCTTGAGGAGTCCTGAAAGGAACATCCTTGTCACAATCGGGCAGGTGGGCGAAGCCTTATAATGGTCGACGTGCACGTGAAATTTCTTGGGGACTGTACCTTACCCACATAACATGAAATTCATACATAAAAATTGGACTGTTCTTGCCCAATTAGCTGGTTCTTGAAAATTAGATTTCCATGCATAATTCATGTTAATATCATGTTCATTTAACCCAATTACTCAAACCAACTCAACCATCATCAAGCAAATAGCATATACCACTATCATTCCCACATAACTCATAACTATAATCATAGAACAACAACAACAAACATTCAAAGCATCAACTAATACTCACCTTACAAGTAGTTGGAAATCATTAATTTTATTTGTTAACTAGCATTTATAACTTACTAACATAAAGATAAAAGTGTAACCCACCTGAATACTTGCTTAATTCTTGATCAACTTGGCCTCTACTCTTGCTCTTCCTCTCTTCCTTACCCTTCTTGAATTTCTTCATTCAAGACAAATTTCCCAAAATCAACTCAACTTAAATTGAAAACCTACATGACCTCTCACATGAAATTGATCTAAGAATCACTAAACCCGTTTCAATTCTAAGCTTTCTAACTAAAAACCCAACCAAAATATAAAGCTTAAACTCATGGCTTACCTTGAATCTCTACTCAAACAAGAAGTTTCTTGGTTCAAAATGCAGCCTAAGCCTTCCTCCACCTTTTTCCTTCTTGATCTTTCTTCAAACAACCACTTGATCACTTGGAAATCCAAACCCTAGCACAAACCTTCTTTTTCTTCTTCTTCCTTCTCCTTTCACGACACTCCTCTCTTTCTCCCTCTCTCAATTTCGTTCCTCTCTTCTTCTCCTACTAACTCACTTATTTCCTTCCTTTTATACTCTCCTTCCATCACTTAAGCCCAAGCCCATAAGCCCAACTTATTTCCCTTTCCTTCTTTTACTCCCTTTAAGTCACTTAAGCCCATTCAAGCCCATATTTCCTTAAGCCCAACTAACACCTTAAATTTCATTAACTCTTACCACCTAACCTCATTAAGGCTATCATACTTGATTAATGATAACTTGATTTAATCTATCAAGATCTCAAATTAATCTAATCATGCTCAATAACATTAAAAAAAATTCAGGGGCTAACAGTTATGGAAGGATATTCAGTTTAGGTCCATTTGTGAACACATGTTATTCACAATCCCCCACATCCAGTACAGCAGCATCTAGTAGGCGATTCGCACCCAATGAAGTCCATGAGCTTCGGAGCACAGTATAGGCACTGGCAACTCAGTTGCAACAGTTGATAGAGTACATAACCCAGGTCCATAATGAGGTGGATGAGTTGAAGGGGAAGGGCAGCCCCTCATCGCAAAATTTAGAACATCCGAATTCACCAAATGAATAGAGTAGTTGTAGTCACCAAATGAATAGGTATTAAATACTTATTGTTATACAATTAAGATAATTTTTATTATCAATTAAGATAATTTTTACTTTATATTATCAATCAACTTTATGTTTTAACAAATTAAATGTAGAAGCAAATCAAAATATTATCAATAAATAACTAATAACTGTATAAATTATGCATCAATCATAAGATTATCAAATAAAATTAAATGTAGGTAAAAAATTTTAAAAATAGTATTAGTCTTTTATCGACGGAAACCAAAATCTGTCAATAAAATGTTATCAATTTACCGACAGACAACTCATCTCTGTCGGTGTAGTTAGTCACGAATTTACCGTTGGAGATGCCAAATCTGTCGGTAAATATACCGATAGACAATTCCTAGTCCGTCTGTCACTAAATTTACCAACCGAAACCAACTTTCCGTCGAAAAATTTACTGACTGCATAAAATTATGATCGCTAAATATAGCGATGGTACATAAAATATCTGTTAGTAAATTAGCGACAGAAAATCTATTCTTCGTTGGCAATTATTACCTATGTCCACTTCTCTAACGACTTGCTCTGTTAGTAAATTCCATCACAAAATTAGCTTACCAACAAAAAATCTACACTTTCTGTTCTTAATATCTGTTGTTAAACCCTATTTTTCTTGTAGTGTCCTAATCATCACCATCCTACAAAAAAAACAAGAAAAAAAGTAGATTAGAATTGTAAAAAAGGTTGATGTATCAAAAAAATGAAATGCTAATTACTTTATTGTGACCTCAATTTAATCAAGACAAGTAATATAGTCCAAAAACTAAAGAAAACAATAATTAAGTTCTTTTTATGAACAAATTCAGAAGGCATGAACATAAGCAATCAATCTCAATAAAAAATGATGCACAACAACAGTGAATTAAGGAAATTTGTTACCTAAAAATACTTTACCTATTGCTAGAAAAATGTCATTATGCACACCTAATGCGATTCCCTTAATTCCGAAAAAACACTAGAAAATGAGTATCAAGCTGCACAAGACGAGGATCATCTGGACCAAATACTCTCGCTGAAGTATCAATGATCACCTCTCCATCTTTGTATGCACAAACCTTATGACAACAAAATGTTGGTCTTCTTTATCCAAAACGATAGGAACAAAAGTAACTTTATCTCAAGGGAGGAAAAAAATATTACGGACCTAAATACCAAATACTTCATCGTCATTTCCTAACTCAAGTTAAAGTTGCCTGAGTCTCTCCTCCACCTCGAGTCTCTCCTCCACCTCATAATACAAACCTAAACATCAAATTGTCAACTAGTTACAAAGACAAACACTTTACTCTATGCTACTCTTTCCCCAGGAAGAATCTATCATCAATCTTCCACATCAAATGCCCAAAAAAGTGACTTGGCTAAAAACTAATTTCCACTTAAGAGAGACACTCAATCCATTAGCAGGGAAACCTTTAACCTTTAATACAAATTGTCCCTTTTGGAATAGAAAAGAAATATAAAAAATGTAGGGAAAACTCAACAACCTGTATCTTTAGTTTGTAATTTTAGAATTAACTTTCAATGTACAATTGTTTCTCAAACTTGGTTTAGTATTATATGTTTCTCATCCCACTTTATACACAAACAAGATAGAAGTTCTGATAAATGATTTTGTAATTTAGATCAATTTTGCTTCCCAACTTTCTTTACTTTCAAGTGTTAATTGCAATAATGACAATTGATACAATATCTAAAGATTTAAACTGAATCGATGTTTTCATCATAAGGGAAAATAAAAAAGCTTGGCAAAAGATTTTTAAGTAACTCAATATTCAATGATGAAATGGAAAGCACTGAAAAGGAATGTCAAAACAACATGTAAAAGGATCTTGTAACACTTACATTGCTGAAATTTTAATTTAAAAAAGGTCATGGTTTAGCGTGAGAATATACACACAAACTTAGACAACAAGGAAGAAACTTTAAATGCAGATTGAGAAAAGGTAATCTCTCTTAGAGATGGTCTATCTAGGCAGGGATGAGAGTTGTTTCTCAAGCTACCAATCTTTGTATTTTTGCATGAACTAAGTTTATTTTTTTGAATTCCCATAGAATGGTCAAGGGATTTTATCATTTATTTGACAAGATCCCAAATTAGTACAAAATGAATTAGGAATATCACATTATATCAATAATGACAATAGCTATAGAGGGTTGTAAACTGAAGAGCATTATGTTCATAGATTAGAAAAGGATATGCCTTGTATAAGCTAAAGACACTTCACCAATATTGTACAAAGGCATGGGCATACACCTTATAAAGCATCCATAACCACCTCTAATCAAATAAACTAAAGACAACCTTTAAAAGTTCATTTAGCATAAAGTTGTCTCCTTCAATTGCGTGCTGCACAAAACTAAGTAACATGTTCGTATAAAAAATACAAGTGTGACGCAACTATAACCATCTATGGATAGGATTCAGCCTTAGAGCATTAGAAAAAAACACCCATTTATTCACGTTTTCCAGGTGAAACCGTAAAATCAGTAAAAGTGTAGAAAAATCAACCTAGCATGAACGAACCAAGCACAGATAGGAAAGAGGGATTATCAACGAAAATCAATTATATAAATTTCAGTTGAACAATCTTAAAGCAAAATATGCTAATGGAAACAATTTTAAAAAAAGTTAGAAACCCATCTTTTATCTCCAAATAGCAATCACCACGCCAATTAATAGAACTCACATGCTTAAAAAAACAGAAAATTGCAAATTCATACATAGAAAAAAAACCATAATATATGAGAGTACCTGATCCAGTGTCGGAGAGTCAGTGAAGAGAAAGAAGTGAATGAGGAGGGAAAGTGACAAAGGAGCCAATTGAGGCTACAATGCCCTATTTAAGGAAACCCAACAAGATAAACAAGGATTAGAAAACCAAAAGCATTAGAAAACTAAGGCTTTTGAGTCACTCAAATCCCTAATCCAATTGTAAAAACCTGAAACAGTAATCAATCAGGCTTTAGATTCAACGTTCACATAGAGAGATTTGACATAATTACATATAGAAATCTTCCAATTCTAGAAGCTATCAATCCACAAGAATCCAAATCTGTATTCAAGATCAAAATCACAAAAAGAGAAAGGAGCAAAAGTTTGGTGAAGGGATGGTTGGTGACGCCCAAAGGAGAACTGACAGATGTACCAGATTGACCGACTCTTGGATACAAAGGCCCTGTTTAACAATCAGCTGATAGCTGATTATATCAGCTGATTTGACCAGCTGATTGCATTAGCTGTTTATCATTTAATGTTTGGTAAAATTAGCTGTTTAGTATTAGTTATTTATGTGTAAAATGACTTATGAGGATATGACTTTTAAAAATATAATAATATGAATATTATATATTTTAGTATTTTGTTGAATATTCTTATAAGAATTTAGATTTTAGATATTAAATTCTTAAAAAATTTAAATTTTATCTAATTTATTTTTTATTTTAATTTTTATATTTGAAAATTATCATTTAATATTGTATAATATAATTTAGTTATCACATAAGAGCACAGAAACTCCCATCAAAATCTCAAGAAATCTCTACCATACACGTAAATCTATGTTATGAAATCTCCACTGGTATCACACACATAACGTACTACCTCTTTATCTTTGACTTATCTTTTTCGTCATTTATTATGTTAAGAAATTCCAAACATTTTTCGTCACTTATTGGTTGCTTCTTTTTCTGTCTCTCTCTCGTCGCCCCCCAAAGGCTCAAACCCTCTCCTTTTCCTCCCAAACCCAAAGCCCCTCCATAATTCTCCATTTCCTAGTTGCGGAGGGATTTCAAATCCCGTTTTTTTGATATTTATATACATATTTTTATTATGGATTCAGATTAGGGCAAGCTTTTTATTGGTGGGATTTCATGGGAGACATCTGAGGATAAGCTCAAAGAGTACTTCTCCTAGTACGGCGACATTCTTCAGGCCATGGTCATGAGAGACAAGACCACTGGTAGACCCAGAGGCTTTGGCTTTGTCGTGTTTTCAGATCCCTCTATACTCGATAGGGTTCTTATAGGATTGATCTGGTTAAGAAGAAGAATAGAAAGAAAACAAGAGAGTCTTCTAGAGAATACAAGAAAGACGAAAGAGACATAGAGCTTGGGTATTTTGGTATTTTTGGTTTGGGGTAATCAGCTGATTACCCCAAACGCTGGGTGACTCCAGCTTATTGAATTTTGGCTGATTGGGTTGAATCAGCCACCCAATCAGCCAATTACCAAACAAGTTTAATAGCTGATTGACTAAGTCAAACAACTAATTTTTGGTCAATCAGCCAAATTTTGGCTGATCAGCTATCTTCCAAACATAGCCAAAGACTAATTGTACATCAAGTGACTTGATGGCGTTGAAGGCAACGGAGCGGGCTACGGCGGGATTTGTGTGTTATACGATGAGCTCGTTCAGTTTTGAAAATTGTACTTCATTATTAAGGAGATCAAAGCCAAATTGAGAGACACGAATAATATAGAAGAAGGATTAACCAAAAGTCTTGAAGTTGTGGAAAAGTCTTGAAGTTATGGATGTAAAGTATTAAAATAATGTAACAACATTTTAATTTTTGTTGTTTTTTTTTTAACATATGGCAACAGTTTAATTCTTGTTGTTGACTATTAATATTATTAAAAGCTACGTTTTATATAGTGTTGCATTATATTAGTTTGAAGCAACATATTTTAAAATGTTATAAATATAGTGTTGCCTAAAGTACTTTTTGTGGTAATGATCTTATCTCTTTTAATATTTTATTGATATTAGTTACTTTTAATTTATCTTTTAAAGCATAATGAAATATTTTAAATCCTATATAGCATAAAAAATATGGAAAACTGTCAATATTTTTAATGTTCATAGAAAGATATCGGTGATTATCTAGTTGTAAATATCAGGAGCAATATATAAAATTTAAGAAGCTTAACTCATTCATACATGCTAAAAGCATGGATGAGATACATTAAAACTTAGTTAATAAGAATTGGAGTTCCCCGATTGATAAAACATTCATAATATCATGAAGTTATTTGTTCATGTTTATCTTTTCCACGCTTGTAAGATTATGTCGTTAACGTGAAGTAATAGTTTCCAAAAATATGATGGTGTTTTTGGTTACTGTGGAAACGGAATTAATTTGATGACCATCACATAGACATTAATAAATCCGAATCGGCGTCACGACTGAGCCTTTGTAGGCAATTAGTACTTCTACTATACTAGCTACAGTCTAGAGCTGTTATCTTGTTCCATGCACTACGATGCTCGTAGGTCCCAAATAAAACTTAAATAATGGAACGAGATGTGGAATTAATTACCTGAATTTTGTTTTAAATTTTGCTTGGTTCGTTTAATTATTCACTAAAAAGCTTCTAAATAAAAAACAGACGTAACAATTTGAAAATAGTAACAAACATATATAATAATAAATGATCAAAACTAATAACTACTACATTACTATTTAAAAGTAAAGCAAGCACGTTGACATTTTATACTAACATGTTCATTTGACCGATCGAGTCTAAGTTTGTTCTTCCAATTCTTTAAATTTAATAGCATTGCATTGCATGTAACGATCGAAAGGCCAGCTTGACCAATATATAATATGACACCAAAGGCTTGATTAATAATGTAGGTAGACAAGTTCCAAGTAGAAATATCTGGAATTTAACTTTGAAATTCTTCTTAATCTCATCGATCATTGCCAACAAAATTATTAATAATGATTATGGCCGTCCACTTGTACAGTTAGCATATGTAGCATACGCGAGAATTCTTAAGATTGACTCCAAAAGAAAAGCCAAACAATTGGTCAATCCAAAATGATACCTTTGTAATTTACAAGCAAATATGATTAGCTAGCATTGTTGTTGGGGTGGCAAACGTAGATGGAGTGGCTTCTAAGACAAGATAAATCAATTAAAAGACTGGAAAAGCCAAGCCTTTTGTTTCCTTTATCTTTTCTTTCCCCTTGTCAGTTAAGCTGATAAACCTCCTCCTTCCTAGCTTCTCATCTCATCTCATCAGTAGTACTGTCTGTCACAATAAGTGTTGTTTTTGCTTTCACATCAACGGTCGTTGGCTTGCAGCAAGCAATGGCAGCTATCCGGTTGCTCTATCTTCTGGCTTTCTTCAACGTAGGATTAATTGAAGTCACTTTCTGCTTTACGGACCCTCGTGATGGTAAGCAATGCAATGCACCTAGCTTATTCGTTTCTTCTTCTTAATTCAACGTGCCAGCAAAATAATATATGGATCATATCAAAGAAGGCTTGAATTAAGGAATATTAATTTCTTGCAGCTGCAGCGCTCCAATCCCTGAAGGATATTTGGGAAAATACTCCACCAAGCTGGCACCACTCTGGCGATCCGTGTGGAGAAACATGGGAAGGTGTGACATGTAACAATTCGAGAGTGACTGCATTGTGAGTGAGCATTCTCTGGATTATTGTCTGTTCTTGTAACTTATAATTTTTCAGATTAGAATCATAGAGGATAAGGAATTCTACACAAGGATAACTAACTTGATGTGTGTGAGCTAGTCTCTCGCATCTATTAAGTTTTGTTTCAATATATATTGAATCACACCAGTTGTAGTAAAAACTCCTGGGAATTTCAAATTGCAATAATACTATCAGCTAATATGAGAACACAGTAAATAATAATGTTTCAATAAATTTGTAACAGAAATAGTCGTGTTATTATATTAATATTTTTAATAAAATGTTTTTCTAATAAAAAAAAATAAACGTTATTTATAGTATGAACACTGGTTTTTTTTTATTTATACATATAGTCTATTTTTAATTAAACTAAATAAATTATATGAGTATCTCTGTACCGTCACACATTTATTTATACAGGGGGCTATCAACTCTGGGCCTCAAAGGCAAGCTAAGTGGTGACATCGGGGCCTTGACGGAATTGAGATCTTTGTGAGTTTATTATTATTATTATTTATGTTTTATTTGCAATATCAATATGAGAATTTACTTATTAAGTTATGTTGTAGGGACTTGTCACATAACCCAGAGCTCACAGGTTCCCTCACTCCACGGTTAGGTGATTTGAAACAGTTGAATACTCTGTAAGATATCCAATCCAATCATAATAACAATTAGTTTCCAGTTGTTTTCCTTAATTTCCATATTCAACAAATTCTTTTATGTTGTTCAGTATATTAGAGGATTGTGGATTCACTGGTAATATTCCTGATGAGCTGGGCAACCTTACAGAGTTATCCTTCCTGTAAGAATAAGCATCATGTCATGTGAGTAATATTATTTATTATACATACCATAGTATTAGTAATTATTATTTGTTGTGTTGGGTAGGGCTCTCAACTCAAACAACTTAACCGGTGGAATCCCCCGCTCTTTGGGCAAGCTCACAAAACTCTACTGGCTGGACCTAGCTGATAATCAACTGACAGGGCCTCTTCCAATCTCCACGTCCAAAAATACCCCGGGATTGGACTCCCTTCTTAATTGTAAGCACTTGTGAGTATAATTTACCAATCCCAGCTCAGCTCAGCTCTAGTATGTAATTAATTAAGAATGAATAATTACAGTGAAATTAATTACTAAAAGAAATTATATGACCTGCGTTGCGTGCAGCCATTTCAATAAAAACCAACTTTCAGGTCCAATTCCCCCAAAACTTTTCAGCAGTCGCATGGTTTTGATTCACGTGTAAGTTGCTTAATTCTCAGCTGTTTTCAGTTTCAAAATGATTTTATATTGATTTGTGATTATTATTGTTAACAGGTTATTCGACGGAAATGAATTTAGAGGAAGCATCCCATCTACATTGGGACAAGTTCAGACACTTGAGGTTCTGTGAGTAAAAAGCGGCTACCATTGTTTTATTTTCAAGTAGCTAGGCCAAGGCCTAGGGGATAGAGATTATTATTCTGACTGCCAAGTCTGATTTGGTGCACAGTCGACTTGATAGAAATGGCCTCACTGGAAACGTTCCGTCGACTTTTGACAACCTCGTGAACATGGTCACATTGTGGGTGCATCCATTCTCCATCTCCATATTTTACATTCATTCGCAGTCATACAACAAGTTTGTTATCCTTTTTCTCTGCCTTTCAGGAATTTAGCACACAACAAACTGGAAGGCCCCTTGCCAAACTTTACTGGCTTGAATAGCCTCAATTATGTGTAAGTCCATCACCTGGAAAGTCTTATACATGCATTTATTTTTCCAACTTCGTTTATAAATGTTGTATTGAGCAGGGACCTTAGCAACAACTCTTTCTCCCCGTCTATTGCTCCTGTTTGGTTCTCAACCTTACCATCGCTCATTGCTTTGTAAGTCTCGTCCGTCTCTCAGACCTGAGATCTTAATTCTGTAATGTCTTATGCTCTACTTGTCCCATCCATTCCAGGGTTGTAGAATATGGGCCACTTGAAGCTTCTTTGCCATCAAAAATTTTCAGCTTTCCACGACTAGAAACAGTGTCAGTTTTTACTTTTTTTTTTTAATTATTGAATATGAACTTTTTGATAGTCTACAGGGTTGTAGTGAAATTGAAGAAAGTGTTTTTCCAGGTTATTGAGGAACAATGCATTGAGTGGTACGTTGAATATGAATGACAGCGTTGGTCCTAAACTTCAATTAATTGATCTGCAGAACAACCAGATTTCCTCTGTAAATCTAACTGCGGAGTACACCAATACATTAATGTGAGAAATCCATTCTAAAAGCGTCAATGTATTTCACACTTACCTTCTTCATTCTTAATTTTGAATATGATTCATCAGACTTATAGGAAATCCAGTGTGCACCGCCCTATCAAATACCAATTACTGCCTTCAGCAGCAGTCTACGAGGCCTTATTCCACTAGCCTAGCAAATTGTGGTAGCAAAACATGTTCCCTAGACCAGAAGCTTAGCCCTCAAAGTTGCGAATGTGCCTATCCGTTAGAAGGCACATTTTACTTCAGAGGAATCTCTTTCAAAGATGTGTCCAATGTTAATAGATTTCATGCCTTGGAGATGAGTATTTGGGTAGCATTACGCCTACCTCCTGGTTCAGTTTTTCTTTCCAGCCCTGTTTTCAACGCGGATGACTACCTTCAGGTGGAGGTTTCACTCTTTCCTGCCAGTGGACTATACTTTAATAGGTCTGAAGTTCAAAGAATTGGGTTTGAACTCAGCAATCAAACCTACAAGCCTCCATCAGAATTTGGTCCTTACTATTTTACTGCATCTCCTTACCCTTTTCCAGGTAGGATAAACATTTGATTTCTTTTCCTTTAATATGGTGGTGTTTGAACTGCATTTCACCAAAAAAAGTGTTTGTACATGTGTTAGCCGCACACGGGGCTCCTGGTCTGAGCACTGGTTTAGCTCTGGGGATAGGAATTGGCTGCGCTATTTTGGTTTTGAGCCTTGTTGGAGTAGCGATGTATGCTATTCGCCAAAAGAAACGTGCCGAAAAAGCCATTGGATTAAGTAAACCATTCGGTAATCAAATCTATACATGAGATCCCTTTTGAAAACTTTTTCGCTTAGCTTATTAACATATGTTATTCACACCAGCATCTTGGGCGTCAAGTGGAAAAGACAGCGGCACCGCGCCACAATTAAAGGGCGCAAGATGGTTTTCTTATGATGAACTTAAAAAGTGCACCTCAAACTTCTATGAGAACAATGAGATAGGCTCAGGAGGATATGGCAAGGTGAAACTCCTGGATTTTCTGATCAGGCTTTTCCTAGTTGATTCATGATATTCCTGATTCCGTCTCATCTTCAGGTCTATAGAGGAATTCTTTCTGATGGCCAAACGGTGGCAATCAAAAGAGCTCAGCAAGGATCAATGCAGGGTGGACTTGAGTTCAAGACTGAAATTGAGCTGCTATCACGAGTTCATCACAAGAATCTTGTTAGCCTTGTGGGTTTTTGTTTTGAACAAGGAGAGCAGATGCTGGTATACGAATATATGCCCAATGGAACACTAAGAGAAAGCTTGTCAGGTATCTTCTTAGCCAATGCATTAAATATGTTGTGTTTGACCTACCTTGGCAGTTTTAATCCCTGTACGTGTGTATGCATTTTACAATCTGTTATTCTTGGTAATATAGAGGAAATAAATTTCCATTGTCCGGACAGAAGATAAAAGAAAACGGATGCTTTTGCCAACTATATAACAAAAGTCTCTGGTGCAGGGAAGTCCGGCATTCAGCTTGACTGGAAAAGGAGACTCCGGATTGCTCTTGGCTCAGCGAGGGGACTAGCTTACTTACATGAGCTCGCAAACCCTCCTATAATTCACAGAGATGTCAAGTCCACTAACATCCTGTTGGATGAAAATTTAACGGCCAAAGTTGCAGATTTTGGTTTGTCTAAATTGGTATCAGACGGTACAAAAGGGCATGTTTCAACACAAGTCAAGGGAACCCTGGTGAGTAATTCTCATAAGGAAATTTGAAACTTTTAATGGCTTGGTTAACGTGATGGCGGTGGTTATTGGCAGGGTTATTTGGATCCAGAATACTACATGACACAGCAATTAACCGAGAAGAGCGATGTGTACAGTTTTGGCGTTGTAATGTTAGAACTGATAACAGCTAAGCAGCCCATTCAAAAGGGGAAGTACATTGTCCGCGAGGTGCGCATGGCTTTGGATAAGAATGATGAAGAGCACTATGGTCTAAGGGAAATCATGGATGCGGTAATTAGAAACAAGGGGGGAAATCTGGTAGGATTTAGGACGTTTGTGGATTTGGCCATTCAATGTGTTGAGGAATCAGCCGCAGACCGTCCGACCATGAGTGAGGTTGTCAAGGCAATAGAAATTATACTGCAGAACGATGGTATTAATACAAATTCAACATCTGCATCCTCTTCTGCAACAGATTTTGGATCTTCCAGAGGTGCCCTTAGACATCCATATGAAGATTTACCTAAAAAGTATGTTAACCAGAATGATGCATTTGATTACAGTGGCGGCTATACCCTTCCAGCAAAAGTGGAACCAAAATAGACACTTTGTAAGATCTATACGCTTAGCCATTCTCTTGTCCGATTATCCTTTTTATGTAACAGTTTAAACTGGAAGCATATTATTTGTCAAATTTTAAATATTGCTCAACATTTCTAAACTACATTCTCAAATGTAATATATAGACTTGAGACTACTTTTTCTTTTTGTCAAATTTTAAATATTGTTCAACATTTCTAAACTACATTCTCAAATGTAATATATAGACTTCAGCCTTTTTTTTTCTTTTTACTCGAAATACATGCGTCTATGGTATATAAGGTAAGTTATGCTAAAAATCCAAATTTCACTAAAAACCTTACTACTCAAATGATCAATTTTTTAACAATTAAAATTATAATCATTTTACTAATGTAAAACATTAACAATCGTAATTTTAAAAATTATTTGAGCTTATATTTTATAAATTTTATTAATAGGACTATTTCTTTTTCTTAATATTTAATTTTCCTCTATTTTTTTATGCTTTCAATTTGTCATGACTCATAAGTAAAAATGAAAAAAAAAAGACCTAAATGAGGTTTAAATTCCTATATCTTCTTAAATCTTGTTTAGTTCTATTATAGTTTTGCTCTTATCATTTTAAGCTGTATTTTCGCGTAGTAGATTCTATTATATATTGTTTGATGGTCCAAATTTTTGGATACATTCTTAGATTCATCGTGTTTATTTTTTTATTATTTTCTTAGTTTTTTAATATGCTTCAATTTGTTTATAAGAATGATTCATATTTTAAAGTTTGGAAAAAATAAAATCTCATACTCATTTTATGTTTTTACTATTATAGTTTTTGCTTCCTTAGTATTTGGGACCTTTGACTTAGCCTGTGACTTTCTAAACCACCTAGTATATAAAGTCCATTTTGTTATTTTATAACTAAGTATGCACACTAGATTTCAAAATACATTTATATTCATACTTGTATTTAATCTTGTAGATAAAAGTTTCAACTTGTTTAATATCAAAACATATTCAAGTTTTTAGTTTTTTTCCGTATGCCCTGGTCTACCTAAATACAGTTCTAATTTAGCAACTCCAATCATTAGGTCACCATATGCTTAATCCTATATAATTTGCTTGGGCTCATTTCGCAAATTAGGTTTTAATAGCTTATTCTTTCACTTAAGTTTAATTTGGTAATTTAGGACCAATACAATATTTTAGGCTAATTTATTTATACATAAATTATAGGCTCATAGGTTGAACATAACAATTTCAAAGATCTATAAGGTATATAGACAAAATCCTAAAAATGACAGTACAGATTTAATAAAGAATTAAAGGAGAAAAGTACATATAAAAATGCTTATTAGATACATTAAAATTCCCTTGTTTTTCTTCTCTTCTTCTTCATCAATAGCAACCTACTCACTTTTAGCTTCCTTTTCTTTGATATTAGTTAGCCTCATGGTGGTCACCTTCCTAGATTCTTGAAAATTAAGAATTATGTTGGTACGTAACGATCTTTGGAGTCGATCAGCTACGTACTATCTTAGCTAGTTAACCAATATGGTTTTTTATATTGCAGATTTACATCTTCTAATTTTAAATTGGAGCCTTATTTATGGCTATAAAATTCATTATAATTCCTCTAAGTTTAGTTTTCCCTTAGTTTATTATTTTTGATAATATTCAGTGGAGGTTGCCTTTGAGTTTCTTGCCCACTCTATAAGAAGTTCTATTGATCTCACTATTTTGGGATTGTAGTTGTAGGACCTCGGCCTCGCATCCACAGGATCTCGACCTCTAGGGCCTCGCGTCCTCCAAAGGGCCTCGGTCTCTTGGGCCTCGCGCCCACCCGCTTACAGATATTGTTCGCTTTGGGCCTCGGCCTCTAGGGCCTCGCACCCTCATGGTTTTGTTTTTCCACAGGACTTCCTAGAAGGTCACCCATCCTGGTACTGCTCTTACCCTAGTACGTTTAACTTCGGAGTTCTGATGGGATCCGGTGCGTTAGGGCATAGAAAACGCGTCTGCAAGGGAAAGGTATCCACACCCTTATAAGGGGTGTTTCGTTCTCATTTCCAACCGATGTGGGATCTTACAGTAGTTATTGCTATAGGGGTAAGTTTGAAGTTGTTAGTAATTCCCCTAATAATCAATTTGTTCAATTGTCCTAAAATAGGATTTGCAATCTTACATTCATTACTACTATGCTCCTCCTTAAACCAATCACAACGTAATTCTTGTGCAAGTTATACTAATAATCTCAAGTTATTAATTTTCCTCATAAACGCCTCCAATTGAGTTTCTAATGTAGTCAAAGCATCCTCATTGTGTATAATTATTGGGTTTATTGTCCTTCCCCTACTCAATTACCATTGATAATTGTTCTTTGCTATCTCCTCAATCAATTCTAAGTTGAATTCTAGATTTTTGCAACACAAGACTCACCTAGTTGCTACATGAACCATCTACTTTGTAGATAAATCTAGACCATTATAGAATGCCTAAAATTAAAATTTTATCTAAACAAGGCTAGGAAATTTGGCTAACCAAAAGCCAACAATCATGACCTAAGTTAACCAGGTTTCAATTCAAGCTTGGACTTTTTAAAATTTTTGGTCTTTTGACTAAGCTTAATATCAAGCTCCATGACTCAAACTCCAAACTTGTCACATACACAAAATAACATTGTGGAAACAAAACAGGTTTTCTATGCTTTATTTATTGTTTGGTTTGTTATCCATCTAAGCTCCCCTCCCACCAACCTCCATTTCAACCCTTAACTTCTCTCTCAAATTCTCAGTCCATCTATTTGAATTTTCATTTTATGACTTGCCTCTTTAAGTTTCTTGATTTTTGACATCCATTGTGTTTTACCTTTTATCTTTTCTGGGATGATTCTACGATTGATTCTAGATACATTTTTTGTATTGTTGATAGTTTTCTTTATAGTTCTTCTTTATTATGGGTTAATCACCTTTATGGTAAAGTAGACTATTTTAGGAAATATTGAGTTTTAGGTTCAAATATATTGAGTTCTTTTAGGGTTTTATCATGATGTCTTAATGGGACATCAATGGTGGTTTTTGATATTGTGAGAAGGAAATTTTGGATTAGCAATTCCCTCAACTCATAAATACCTTTTCTTTTCTTATCTTTTGGCTAGAGAATTTGCCTAATAGATTAATCTTTTACATTTTTAGAGAACCTCAAATTGTGGTTTCCAAGTAAGTGGATTCTTGTGTCTAGTAATTTAAGGGTAGTAGCTCTAGGTACAAGTTGAAACAACCTTGAAGATGACATGGACTTAGTTTTTTGGGCATAACCTAGTCTAATCGGGCTTTAGGTTGCTTAGAACCTGATCAATTTCAGATTGTTCAAGCCTATCCTGATCTAATTGGGCTTTAAACTACTTAAGGCTTAATGAAACTCAAGCTCAGGCCAAGCAACTTGAGCTTAATTGGGCTTTAAATTAGGTTCAAACCTAGAAAATTGTTTTCATAGGTTCAAGTTGAGCCTCGTTAGTTACCATCCCTAATCTGGATAGCTCCTTAACATATCCATATATCTGTTCCAGTTTCATAAAGTGTCTTGTTGTCACACTATCAATAGGAAGAAATATCATTTATAAGCTTGTATAGTCCAATGTGGGTTTATGTGCTCACTCTATATCAATAAGTTGGTCAAACTTGTAATCAACATAACACCAAGCATAAAACCAAAGGATTAAAAATTAAGAAAAGAAAAGAATAAATAAAAACAAATACCAATACATAAGAACAAAAAATGACTAGAGAAACAGTCATCGAGTTTTTTAAACATAAATTGCTTCTTCAAAAATAATGTTAAAAACTTGATATGTGTTTTCTCTACTTAAGTTTTCCTTATTACTGATCTATTGCCTATAACTAAAGCAAGTTTACCTATCATTAGTAAGTAATACAATGATAAATAGGGACCCATCCCTCAAAGAAGCAATACGGGTTTAGAAAAATCTAAAACTAGTTTCTAGTCAATTAAATAAAAGAAACGAGTTTTTGAGGATTAAAAATTAAATTTTAAACTAGGTAGCGTAAACAACCACTAGAGATAGAATGGCTTAATATATTTAGAATGAATTATCATTTGGATTGATATAATTTCTTTGACATTTAAACTAAACTCTCTTTAAACTACAACCATTTACTCTTTGGTTGGTTAACACGTATCAATACCAATCTAACACCCTTTTAAATGCTTAAGATACATAAAATTATATGAAAGGTTTCACCTTAACTCTAAGGAGATTATGCACATCAATCTTTAGCATCCCATTCAACCCTTTTACCTAATTCATAGTCAACTAATAAGTAGGCTCTCTCGAGGCATCCGTATGTGAATTTGAAGTAGATCTAAATTTTAACATTAATAAATTCACTTTAAGAGAAATTAAAGATAATTTGCATATAAATCTCATATAATAAATAAAAATTAATAAATTCATACAAAGACAAATACTAGTGTTCTCTCCTATCTAGACATATAAAATAATTAACCATTAATGATGTTTAAACTAACAAACACCATAAAGAAACAAAGAAAATAAAAAATAAAAAATAAAAAGAACTTTAGAGTTGATCTCAATATTCTGATTGATAATCTTCAGTTATTGGGATGATTTTTATCTTCTTTTCCTATAAAGATGACTACTTCATTGCTCCTATATGTTTTTTCTCTTTCCCTTGGCTACTAACCCTAAGTTTAGAATGAAAGAATAAGAACAATCTCCTTTAAATTAGATTTTCTCATGTATATTTATTGTTTTTCATGTTTAGAAACTCATTCTAGGATATGATTATATCCTAGACAGTGGATCACTCAAAAACTCACAAAACTTGAAATAAAAAAAATTGTATGTCACTCTTTTAGCTTTTCATATATGCTTGAATCATCTTAATCAGTGTTTATAAGAGAAATTATGATCAGTTTACAAAGCATTGTTTAAGTTGTACTATAAATTTGTATTGAGGGGACACAAACTCTAACATACCCTTTCCCTAGGCTGTAAATCTCTTTGTTTCTTTTTTTTTTTACAAGCATATAGTATGAGGCATGACCGTGTACTATAAATGTGTCACTCTTTTGTTACTTGTTGGAAAATAACCATTGCTTTTTTTTTATATAATGTTACTTTTGTTGTTTTACAGTTGCTTGGTCAGACCAATTCATAAGTAGTGTTCCAAAATTGAAAAGGTTTGTGATTCAAATTCTAAGTCAATGTGAGAGTGCAGTAGGGTGTGAAAGGAATTAAAGCATATTTGAATTCATCCATTCTAAGAGAGGGAATAAAATGGAACACAAAAGATTAAACTACTTGATCTTTGTTTAATACAATTTAAAGCTTTAAAAGAGATATGTTATTATCACTATTAAGTTTAATATAATTTCTTATAATTTATTAATAATTTAATTTTATTTGTTTACTATAACTCTTAATAGAACAAATAGTTATATAGATCCAATTTGCTTTAATCTTATTGATCTTTTAGTGGATTGAGTTTCAAAGGAATCGAGTTTGAAAGATGAGAGTGATTTGGAAGATAATCTTGAATAGGAAAGTATTGACATATCATTTTGTAGCGCCCCCTTACCATAGAGTACCCACCGGAACGCCCGTAGATCATTCCAGTACATATCTTACGATAAGAGAACACTACTGACAAACACCACTATACTCCACATGGCATCACAAAGAAATTGGCAACTTTTTAAAACCAAATTGTGTTCCATTTTATTTCATCAAACTCAGTAATTTATACAACTGTTAGTTTCATTTGACTGTACAATCCTCCAAACACTTTACACAAAGTACTATACAATAAGACAAAAGTAACAGTTCTAACTAGAAGTCCCCAAAAGAAATCCCAGCTGAC
>JANKOD010000007.1:55269-65309 GCA_026284645.1 Erythroxylum acuminatum
CAATCAACTAAAGTTTCATTTGGCACAAACCTCACCTCATTTGCATACCTACACAATTATTTATGATCAAAACAGTGTACTAGGTCAAATCTAAATTTTCCAGCTTTGTTACTAAATTTAACTCCTATCACTTCCAATGCCAATAACACATCACTAAGCATCCAAATGGACAAGAAAATCAATCACTAGATCATTCATACATTCACTAGGAATAACCACCACAATTTGGCAGCACTTATCCAATTGGTTTTTTCCTTAATCTAACATTCAAAATTCAATCCAAAACTAAGTTAAAACACTTCAATCATACTACTTCATCAAGTCTTACTCAAACATAACCTTACCCACCAATTCAAACTAAAATTTTCATTCAATTAATGCATCAATAATCACAATAAATGCACCATAACTCCCATTGAATGCATCTAACAACTATGATTCATTAAAATACATAATTCAAGCTTAAAACAAAACTTACCTACTTAGCTTCCAATCTTCAATTCTCTTCAATTCTTTCTTTAATACTCTCACTTAACAACTTCTCCACTCTCTTCTAACACCATACATGTGTAAGCTCATCATGGAAAGAAAGGAGCTTGGTTGCATGAAGAAGGTCTCTTGAGTTTGGAGGAAGGATTACTAAAGAAGGGAGAAAATCGATGGAGATAGAAGGGAATGAAGGTTTCGGTTGAAATGAACAAAAGCAATCAAAATTCATTCTTTTCTTTCTTTTATGAAGGCATAACCGAGAGAGAGGATTAAGCATAAGACAAAAACCATAAATTCATGGAGGACAAGTGGCAATTGGAGGAAAAGACAAAATAGGCTAAAAACAAATTAGTCAATAGGACTTATGAAAAATCCTACTGAAATTTAACCCATGCAAGTCCAATGGCCCTAATTCCAATTCCAAAATACTATACCCAATATTACAGTGTCATTGGATAGCAATTTTCGCTATCGAAAAACAACCGGTTCGCCACTTGGCGATTTTTCCGGTTCGGGAATTTTCTCCAAAAAAATTCCTAAAAATCACTTAAAATATAAAACACTCAATGGCTCGCTCAGAAACATTTTTCAAACACAAGAACCACGTTAATCACAATAAAATTGCATTAGGCACAAAAACCGGGAATGTCATGTATGCATGTACAGTTATTTCATGTTCACAAAATTCTCTGTTTACCAATACTAATATGCATGAACAGTCCTAATTAAGCCCAATCCATCTCATCCTATGCCAAATTACTATTCTACACTTCCCGTTGAGGGTGGGATGTTACACATTTGGCGCAATAAACTTGAACGACGGTAATAATGAGGCTCCTCTCATTGACGAAGATTATATACCAAATGAGAATTGAGGTTAAAATAATTTGAGTAGATATTTGATTGAATGAACTTCCAAGTTTTCAGTTCTTCTCTTCTCTAAATTTCAGTTATATTTGACACATATGTTAAATTATATATATGCTATATAAATATAAAAGTTTTAATTGTAAATCTTAGTTTTGTATTCCTCGACACGAACTCTTGTTGTAATAATTGAGTCATGAAAATTTATTATTCTTTTTATTTGATTTTGAAGTGATTATTATTTATTATATGATAAAATTGTAACATTTTAAGTATTTTGTATTATCTTTAATTTTATATTTGTACAATAGTTAAACGATATTTTATATTAATTTTGAATATTATTTATATGTGAAATAATTGAAAAGTAATGGTAATAGAAATAAATAAATTGTTATTGTTATAATTTTTAGAAATAGTCTATATAAAATAGAAATTATAAGAACAATATATTAAAAGACTATTTTAAAATTTTGATAAAATTTAAGAATTATTTTATAATTTTTAAAGATTATCAAAACAGACCTACTTTTAGCACTACCATTTACCACTATAAATATAATAACATACCAAAAAAAAGTACCGCTAAAAAGATAATCATTACCAATGGAATTAACGCAAGCATAAGATACAGGTTGTCCAACTTCTGAATGTTACTCTACTAACAAATTCTATCAAAGTTCTTTGACGAGTTTCCCTTGGGATATGGAGAAACAACAGGATTAACACCTAGTGTAATGTAATTAGTTTGGAATATTAATGTCAGGGTTATCAGCTTTATTTGTGGTCTAGTTCTTACATCTAGTTTTAAGGATGGCAATGGATCGACCTCTGAATTTTTTTTAAAAGCAAAACAAATTTGTTTTGCGTTAACTGTCAGGCCTCGGGCTTGGCTTATGCTTGAACCCGGTTGGGCCAGGAAAATAGGGCTCGAGGTTCGATCAACTCGGGCCTGGCCCATTGAATTCATACGAGGACCAGGCCAGTCTGCCATCCCTATCTAGTTTCTTTCGTTGATCATTTTTAGGTCTTGATCTGGTTTTAATGTTTCCTCCTTAATTAATACCATTTTCATCTTCCAAAAAAAATTATTGTAATTAAATTTTGTGCTGAACCAGGATTAGCATCTAAACCAAATACTGACATACTACATATATAAATCACAAGTTTTAGTTTATTCTAGATGATAAAGTAAACAAAGTTTGGAAGAATGTGGTTGTTTTTCATTGCATTTTGTGAAAAACTTTAGAGCATTTATATACAAGTGAAAAAAGAATCAGAAAAAGATTTACAAGCTATACTACAACTAATAATTTTACCTTTTTTGATCTAAGCTTATCTACAAAGATTGATCAGTAATCTTATTTACAAATATTGAATACTTAAGATACATGTAAATATAATGTTATCCGCCCCTTAAGCTCGTGACGAGTGGCAATCGTGAGCTTGTGACTAAGTCGTTGGAAAATTGAAGAGAATAAAGGCTTGGTCATAACATCAATAATTTGAAGAGCAGATGCAATGTGTCTGATGTAGAGTGCTTTGTTAACAAAATGTGTATTAGTTTTAATGTGTTTTGTGCAAGCATGAGTGATCGAATCAGAAGCAAGGAATGTAGCACTAATAATATCACACCAGAAAGTAGGTATAACATTGGAGAAACCAATTTCTCCCAGAATAGAAGTGATCCAACAGAGTTCTGCTGTGACTAGAGCAATGCTTTGATATTTAACTTTAGTACTAGATCTGGCAATAATAGGCAATTTTTTAACACTCTAAAAGATTAAATTGGGCCCAAGATAGATGCAACATCTAGAAGTAAAGCGATGATCTTTAGGACAACTAGCCCAATTAGTATCACAATAGGCATATAATTGAAGTGAGGAGGATTTGAGAAAGTGAATGTCGTGAGATGATGTGGATCAAAGATAACAGAGAATTTGTCTAACTGCAGTCCAATGCACATCAGTGGGGCAATGTAAAAACTAGGAGACCTTATTCATAGAAAATTGAATTTTAGGACAGGTAAGGCAAAGATATTGAAGAGCACCAATAGCACTTCGATACTTAGAGGGTGCAAAAAGGGGTATGCCATGATTTTTGGATAGAGAGAGATGGAGTAATCAAAAAGTGAACAAGTTTGTAATGATCAAGACCTGTCCAACGAAGAAGCTCATTGGTGTATTTGGTTTAGGTAAGAAGAATATCGGTGCATGTGGGAGTAGCTTCAAGACTAAGAAAATGATGTAGCGGGCCTAAGTCTTGAATGGAGAAAGTGGAATGAAGATTTTGGATAAGGGTGGAAATGAAGGATGGAAATGAACCAGTAACCAAAATATCATCCACATAAACTAAGACAAATGTGATTTAAGAGGAAGTGGTATTAATGAAGAGATAAAGGGTCAAATTTGGAGGAAGTAAAGTGTAAGTCAAGAAGTTTCTAACTCGGATGATGTGCCAAGCTCTAGGAGCTTGTTTGAGACCAGACAGGGCTTTGTCAAGATGACAGACATATTGAGGATAGTGAGGATCTTGAAAACCAAGAGGTTAGGACATGAAGACTTTTTTATGAAAATGACCATGAAGAAGGCATTATTAACATCAAGTTAGCGGACTAACCAATTTTTATAAAAAACCAATGGTGATGATGAGACAAATAGTAGTAGGCTTAGCAACAAGACTGAAGCTATCAATATAGTAAATACCAAAAGCTTAGTGAAAACCTGTGGCAACCAAAAAAGCTTTATAGCATTGGATAGTGCCATCAGGATTATGTTTGGAGTGAAACACACATTTACAACCGACAATGTTAACATTTGATGGAGAAGGAACAAGAGCCCAAGTATCATTACGATGGATAGCAGTGAACTCATCAAGCATAGCCTGACTCCAGTGAGGAAATTTATTTGCTTGGGTAAATGACATAGGGTTAGGAGAAGATTTAGTGAGCATGGAATAGGTGATGTAGTTAGAAAATAGTCAAGAAGTATGAATCTGATCACAAATCCATGTGACCATTATATAGGATGATTATGTTTAGTAAGGTGGTGGAGAGTGTACAAAGTTTAGTGGTAAAGGAGATGGAGGGAGTGGAGTGAAAGGTAAGGGAAGTGAGCGAAGTGTGGTGGGTAAGGATGTAGATGGTGTGGATAGAGAGTGAGTATAAAGAAAATCATGTTCAAGGAAACAAACATGGCAAAAAGTATAAAGTATGGATGTTTAAGGATCAAAGCAACGATAGCCTTTATATTGAAAACAGTAGCCAAGGAAGACACATAGAGTAGATTTGGGTGTGAGTTTATCAGGGTGAGTGGAATCAAGAAAAGGAAAGTAAGTACATTTAAAAACTCGTAAATTAGCGCGATTTGGTAAGGTAGTGAATAGTTATTCATCAGGGAAATTGTTATTAAGGATAGAAATGGGTAAAAGGTTGATAAGGTAGACAGCAGTGAAGAAAGCTTCAAACCAGAAAACTTTAGGAAAATAGGCATAAAAAAGAAGAAGGATGAGACCTATTTCACTAGTATAACAAATTTTGCGTCCAACAAGAACAATTTGCAATTTGTTGAGGAGTGTAAGAATACAAAATACGATAAATGATGCCATTTATTGTAAGATATTAGATAAAGGCACCTTTAATGTGTACTAGAACTCCATCGCATTGAAATTGTTTGAAGAATAATTTTCCAGTTGTGATTTTAAAACTATAAAAAATATACAGACCAACCACATTCTTCCAAACTCTGATTATTTTATCATGCTTTTAGAGCTCACTCCCATTTTTTAGCTACTTTCTTTTCATTCTTAAATCCTTATTACACTCATCCAATTTTAGTAATACACAAACACAACCCACAAACAAATACTTTGCATTACCAAATTCACATAATCACTCCCATTTTTTAGCTACTTTCTTTTCATTCTTAAAATCCTTATTACACTCATCCAATTTCAGTAATACACAAACATAACCTACAAACAAATACTTTGCATTACCAAATTTACATAATCAACAACCAATGATAACTTCGATTTCAACTATAGAAAAATCTATTACTAGAATACAACAAACCCCAACATTTTCACACACCTAAACATTACCATCTATTCTGTTGGTCATATTAACTACATAGAAACATCCACAACCTCATCTTTTGTCCACAACTTCCTGCATTAATACAAGAACCTCACCCTCGTTCCATCACCACTTACACCAATAACAACTATGGCAGACCCTACCACTCCAATTTTACCCTTCAACCGATTAACCAATTTCCTTACCACACCCCTAGACACGACAAATTACCTAATTTGACTAAATCAAGTCCAAGTTATTCTCTTCACTCTAATAACATGATAAAATAAACAGTGTTTGAAAGAATTTAATTGTTTTTCATTGCACTTTGTGAAAGGCCTATGAACCTTTATATGCAAGTTAAAACAAAATTAGAAAGAGATTTACAGATTATATTGTAAGATTTTTTAAATCTACCTAGCGTTCCTACTGTTGAGATTGTGGTCCATTTAATGCATTAAACCTTCATCACCCACACGCTAATGCCCATGCTTTTGAGTTTCTTCCTCTGTGATGGGTAGAGGTGTTGAAATGGTTAAAAAACTGATTTTGGATCCCTATCCTCCAACACAAGAAAATAGACATCATCGCATCATATAAAAGAGAGGCTAGAAGATTCAAAATCCATAGACATTGCTGGACATCCGTGAAGCAATGGTTGGAGGTATATTGATTCGGTTATGCTTCCGTTGCTATATACATGAATAATCTGCATGTGTCTTGCTTACACTTACATTTTGTTGTGTTATGAAATGCATGTAATATTGTTACATTTGGTATCAGAGCTTCAGTGCCTCTGTCTTGCTTATAAACTATTGGAAAAAATGTCTTTGTTATGCTCTATTCTTGTTGTTTTTCGTTCGCAAGAGATGAGCTTGAAGTTGTTGAATATTTCGACAGTTTTTATATATGATGGACATTATAGTCGTGTTTTGATACTCCATGAAACACCCAACGGTGATTGGACCGTGAAGAGAGGAGGAACGATGATGACCAAACATGATGGCTTCAGACGTTGCCATCTATGCAACGTCACATGGCTGGTTTTCCGACGTCTTATGCACATCGACTGGTCGTCATCGTCCCATCGCCAACCATCATCCATCTTTTGGTGTCTTCTATGTGCCTGGTGCATCGGGTATGGAGCCGAGTCACACCCGACCCGGCTGGAGGTTGAAGACAGCACTGTCGTGCTTTTTTTGAAAATTTATTAATATTAATTATGTTAATATTAGTAATTATTGGGTTAATCAAGACCTAACCCATTTTGTTGCGATTTTAATTATAAAAACATTTTGGCATTAATATTTTATGAAAATATTAATTTTTAATTTGTATGTCTAATATTGGAATTAAATTTTGACACACTAGTAATAATAGTTTAATTATTTGCACAAATTACTTGTTATTAATCGAAAATTGTGTGTATAAATTTATGATCATTATACATGCAAAATTAGATTAAATAATTTGTGCATTATTTTTTGATTTACTTGCATTATTTATTAATTGATTCAAATGTTTAGGCTTTATTTAAGCTTATGGTAATGTGAGTGATCAATATGATTTTAATTAATTGGGAGTAGCCACAGCATCTCAAATTAATGACGATTATATATTTAGCCTTAAGATCACATTAAATAGTTAATTATAATTAATTATACGTGATATGATAAAATCTACCCACAAGAATTTTGTTATATTTGTATGATTAATTAGGATGAAATATCGGATTATATTTCTTAATCTATCCATAGGAATTAAGAGAAGGAACATAATTCAATAGTTTTATCATAAAGTTATGGATGAATCTAATTGAGTAGAACTTTAGCCCACATGCAAGTCTTATATCACTAGATTCATCTATTAAAAGCATGATTTACGTTGGTAAACCATGAATTATTACTGGTCCCAAACTATATATAACAAGCATATATTTTGATTTCTGAATTTGTAGTTACTTAGACTGTGAATATTTCTGATATTAAGTGTGATATTCTCAAATTGAGAGGTGACAACTATGAGGTCTGGAAGGAGAGAATTCTGCTTCATTTGGGCTAGATGGATATAGACTATGCTATTAGGAAAGATAAACCACAGAGTATGACTGAGACCAGTACTAGAGAAGTTGTTAGATCTAATCGCCTCTCTGTAATGTTCATAAAAACCAAAATATTTGCTAGTATTCGTAGTTACGTCAAACAATTTAATGATGTCAGAGATCTATTGAAGGCTATTGATGAGCAATTCGCTACATTTGATAAGGCCCTTATCAGTACCTTAATTATTCAGTTGTCATCCTTGAGAATAAAAGGCGTATGTAATCATATCATGTGTATGAGGGACATAGCGGATTAGCTGAAAGCCTTGGAGGTTACAATATCGGAATCTTTCCTGATGCATTACATTATATGAACTCTACCCCAACAATATGGTCTTTTCAAAATCACTTATAACACACATAAGGACAAGTGGTCAATCAATGAACTGTTGATCATGTGTGTGTAAGAAGTGGAGGGGGTTGTTGATGGAAGAGGGTGAAAGGGTGAATTTGACCGTCTTAGGAAAGAAGAGGCCGGATGATGTCAAAAACAAGGGAAAAGGCAAAATTTCTCCTCAATCTGATATAAAGAAATCGTCAAAGTGTTTCTTTTGTAAGAAGAAGGGACACATGAAGAAAGACTATGCGAAATTTAAGAACTAGCTCGAGAAGAAAGGTACTCTAACTTCATTTGTTTTTTATGAATCTAATATGGTTAATGTTAATCATAACACATGGTGGATTGATTCTAGTTCTACAATCCATGTTTCAAATACTTTGCAGGATATGTAAAACCTAAGGAAGCCGGTAGGAAGTGAACAATACGTCTATTCAGGAAGCAAGACGAGTTCATATGTGAAAGCCATTGGCACTTGTAGTTTGATTTTGAGCAGTGGCTTTATTTTGTGTTTGGAAAATACCTTTTATGTTCCAAATTTCTCTAGAAATTTGATTTCTGTATCAAGACTTGTACCTTTTGGTTTTTTCTTTAACTTTTCAGATTATGGTTTCAGTTTATGTAATGGATCTAAAGTTATTGGTTATGGTACATTATCTGATGATCTTTATTCCATTCAGTTACAAAATGATGATGCCTATAATTTGATGCATATCACTGCTGGATTGAAATGATGCGTTATGAATGAAGAATCCTCTATGTTATGGCACCGTATCTTAGGACATATCTCCATTGAGAGAATTAAGAGATTAGTAAATGAAGAAGTACTTAGTACTTTAGATTTTGTTGACTTTGAGACTTGAGTGGATTGCATTAAGGGTAAGCAAACTAACATGTCTAAAAGGAGTGTCAAGAGGAGTACAAATCTGTTAGAAATCATACATACAGATATTTGTTGTCCAGATATGAATGCAAATAGTTCGAAATACTTTATCACCTTCATAGACGATTTTTCGCGATGTATGTATCTCTACTTACTTCAATCTAAGGACGAAGCTTTGGATGCCTTTAAAATGGTTAAGGATGAAGTGGAGAATCAATGTGAAAAATTGATTAAAATTGTGAGTTCAGATAGAGGTGGAGAGTACTATGGTAGATACACTGAAAGTGGATAAGCGTCTGGTCCTTTTGCAAAGTTTTTTTTCAGGAACATGAGATTGTTGCCCAGTACACCATGCTTGGTTCTCTGGATCAGAATGGCGTGGCAGAAAGAAGAAACCGAACCTTAATAGACATGGTAAGAAGTATGAGGAGTAATACAAAACTTCATCAATTCCTGTAGGCTGAAGCTCTAAAGAAGGCTATGTATATATTAAACCAAGTTCCAACCAAGGTTATTTCAAAGAAACCTTTTGAGTTATTTAAAGGTTGGAAACCGAGTTTGAGGCATATACGTGTTTAGGGATGCTCGTCTGAAGTGAGAATTTACAACCCACAGGAGAATAAGCTAGACCTAAGGACCATTAATGGGTATTTCATTGGATATGCTGAAAGGTCTAAGGGATATAGATTTTATTGTCTATCTCATAGCACTAGAATTATGGAATTAAGAAATGCAAAATTTCTTGAGAATGATTTGATCAGTAGGAGTGGTCACTTTCAAGATAAAGTTTTTGAAAAGGGCTATTATGAATCTCAATCCTCTGGTTCACGTGATAGATTGATTGTCATACACACCCCTCAAGTTGAAACGGGTGTTGGACAACCAGTTATTGAAGTTACACAAGCTGTTAATACCAATCCATTAGATCAAGTTGTAAATGAGGAACAACCAGAAATTGTTAAGCAACCAGTTGAACAACAGATTGAGCAACAAGTTCTTTGTGAGGATAATGATATAACATTGAGGAGATCTACTAGGCTTAGAAGGTTAGCAATACCCAGTGATTATATAGTGTATCTACAAGAGTCAGATTACAAAATTGGAGCCAAAAATGATCTTGAAATGTTTTCACAGGCCATGAGTTCTAAGGAATCGGACTTGTGGTACAATGCTATGAAGGATGAGATGGATTCAACGACATCTAATCAAGTCTGAGATCTCGGTGAGTTGCCAAATGGTGTAAAAATCATTGGATATAAATGGGTATTTAAGACAAAGAAAGACTCAT
>JANKOD010000007.1:65409-80866 GCA_026284645.1 Erythroxylum acuminatum
TAAATCAAGTTCCAACCAAGGTTGTCTCAAAGACACCTTTGGAATTAGTTAAGGGTTGGAAACCAAGTCTGACGCATATATGCATTTGGAGATGCCGGTCAGAAGTGAGAATTTACAACCCACAGGAGAAGAAGTTAGACCCAAAGACCATTAGTAGGTATTTCATTGGATATGTTGAAAGGTCTATGGGGTATAGATTCTATTGTCTATCTCACAACACTAGAATTGTGGAATCCTTGATAATGACTTGATCAGCAGGTGTGGTCATTTTCAAGACATAGTTTTTGAAAAGGGTCATTATGAAACTCAACCCTCTGGTTCAAGTGATAGATTGGTTGTCATTCACACTCCTCAAGTTGAAACGGGTGTTAGACAACCAATTATTGAAGTTCCATAAGCTGTTAATACCAATCCAGTAGATTAAGTTGTAAATGAGGAATAACTAGAAATTGTTGAGCAACAAGTTCTTTGTGAAGATGATGATACAACATTGAGGAGATCTATTAGGATTAGAAGTTCAGCAATACCTAGTGATTATATAGTGTATCTATAAGAGTCAGATTATAACATTAGAGCCGAAAATGATCTTGAAACATTTTTCACAGGCCATGAGTTCTAAGGAATCGGACTTGTGGTACAATGCTATGAAGAATGAGATAGATTTTATAGCATCTATTCAAGTCTGGGTCTCGTTGAGTTGCCAAATGGTATGAAAATCATTGGATGTAAATGGGTATTTAAGACAAAGAAAGACTCATGAGGCAACATTAAGAGACATAAAGCAAGACTTGTTGCCAAAGGGTCCACTCAGAGGAAAGGAATCGACTATAAGAAAACATTTTCTCCTGTATCTAAGAAAGATTCTCTTCGTGTAATCATGGCATTAGTAGCTTATTTTGATTTTGAATTACATAAAATAGATGTGAAAACGGCATTCCTCAATGGTGAACTAGAAGAAGAGGTTTACATGAAATAACATAAAGGATCCTTCTCTAGTGATGGTGAGCATTTGGTTTGCAAGCTTAATAAATCTATATGTGGATTAAAACAAGCCTCCCGACAGTAGTATTTAAAATTTCATGAGGTTATCATTTCATTCAGTTTTGAAGAGAATATAATGGACCAATGTTTATACCAAAATGTCAGTGGAAGTAAGACTTGTTTTCTTGTGTTATACGTGGATGACATTTTACTTGCGACTAATGATAAGGGTTTGTTATATGAGGTGAAACAATTTCTCTCAAAGAATTTTGATATGAAAGATATGGGTGAGGCATCTTATCTCATTGGCATTAAGATCCATAGAGAAAGATTTTGAGGCATTTTGGGTTTGACTCAAGAGAACTATATCAACAAAGTTTTAGAGAGATTTCGGATGAAAGATTGTGCACCAATTGTAGCACCCATAGTGAAGGTTGATAGATTCAGTTTGAATTAATGCCCGAAGAATGATTTTGAACGGGAACACATGAAGAACATTCCATATGTTTCAATTGTTGGAAGTCTTATGTATGCTCAGGTCTGCACTCGACATGACATCGCATATGCTGTTGGAATGTTAGGTAGATATCAGAGTAACCCAAGTGTTGACCACTGGAAAGCTGCAAAGAAGATTATAAGATATCTTCAGGGCACAAAAGAATGCATGCTTTTGTACAAGCAAACTGAGAACCTAAAAGTAGTTGGATACTCCGATTCAGACTTTACTGGCAGCATTGATTCAAGGAAATCAACATCTGGTTATATTTTCATGCTGGCTGGTGGAGCTATCTCTTGGAGAGGTGTCAAGCAGACCCTGATTGCTACTTCCACTATGGAGTATAAGTTCGTATCATGTTTTGAGGCCACCTCGTATGGTATGGTTGAAGAGTTTCATATCTAAGCTTAGAGTTGTTGATTCAATTTCTAAGCCACTAAAGTTGTATTGCGACAACTCAGTTGCGGTCTTTATGGCTAAAAATAACAAGAGTGGAAGTCGAAATAAGCATATCGACATTAAGTATTTAGCCATAAGAGAACGTATAAAGAAAGAAAAGTTGTCATAGAGATTAGCACTTATTTGATGATTGCGGATCGTTTAACTAAATGCATGCTACCTAAGCAGTTTAAGGATCACGTAGTGCAAATGGGACTTGGTTCCATAATGTGATTTTTGTTGAACATTTGTTGCTTTAATAGAACTCTTATTTAATTTGATATTTTCTCATATGTTTTTTGTGCACACATATATTTGATTGTTTTTTAGAAATGTCATCTAATTTGGACCTAGAATAAACATATGATTTATTCATTAAGTTTAAAGGATAGTAATGAAAAATTTTATATATGTAATACATGGAAGATAATACTTATTATAAAAGATTCATATATTTGATTTTTTGTTATGTTCGATGATGGATTAAATAAACCAAGTGGAAAAATGTAAAATTTTTTAAATCTTCCTAACGTTCCTACTGTTAAGATTGTGGTCCATTTTAATGCATTAACCTTTCATCACACACGTTAACGCCCATGCTTTAGAGTTTCCTCCTCTATGCATGCACATTTTGTTGTGTGCATGTACATTTTGTTGTGTTATGAGATGCATGTAATATTGTTACATATGCTACAGCTAATAATTTGATCTAAGCTTATCTACATTGAATAGTAATCTTATCTCCAAAGATTGAACGTACACGTAAATCAAACATTATCACTAGACAATATTCTGAATTAACTTTGGGTAACAACCAACATTTAAGCACTTTAAGTTGGTTTTATAAAGAAGAGTAAATAAAAGAAAATTACAACTACTAGACTTAAAGAGGGACCATTATTTATGGTTGTACAATCACTTTGATATGCGATGAAATCATCCATAATCATACATATTTATTCGCACCGCAATAGCTAGAGAAGACGTTGCAATCATAGAGCTCATAAGGATATGCTGTTATACAATCAGAGCTTGCTGGTGATGTTGATATTACGCACTTTGGATGGTTTTGGAGTGGTGGTGTCCTTTGGTAGGAGAATGGAGAGAACGCCGTTTTCGACTTGAGCCTTAATCTGATCAACCTTCACGTTTTCTGGCAATTCAATTTGCCGAGAGAAGTGTTTGCTTCCTGGAACTCCCCTCTCAAGCACATGATAGAAGATTTCTTTTCCAGCGGATGGGGACTCCTGATCTTTGCCAAGCTCTCCCTTTATATGCAATAAATTGCCATCTTCCACTTGAACCTTTATGTCCTCTTTGCTAAATCCTTTCCCATACAAGGAAACGCTGTAAGAAGATTTTTTATATGAAAAAATAAAATGGAAAGAGATGAAATAATTAAGAAGTAGGAGTAGAGAAGTGAATGGAACCTGGAACGTTGAGTTTGATGATATGGGAGGAGGGAGTTTCAAACCAGTCGAGAAGAGGAGTTGCTGTTGACGACGACGATTCACTAAAAGTGAGAGGCCTCCCGAAAAGCCGATTAATTGGATGCCCGAACCCAAAGATGTTATCTCCCATTGCCGTTGCGATTGTTTATTACCCACAACTCCAAAGAGAAAGAAAGTGAATTTGTTGGCTTGGCTTAGAAGTCTGGAGAATACGCGCTTTTTCTCCAGAAGCTTCTCTTTTTCTTTAGGAGATAGTACATCTCTATCACTGAATGTTCCCGATTGGATATGGCCGCTCTTCATTCTGGAACCGTGTTCACGGGCCTTCAACGGCTACAACTTTAATAAAATTTTAAGAGATAAACAATTCTAGATCAACCTTTTTAAAAAAATTTTATTAAGTGATTAATTTTTTTAAAATTTTAACAGTTTATTTTAAAATATAAATTCTATTAGTAATTTAGTTAATTAAATATTTGCTAATTATGACACGTAGGATAGTTATATATTATGAATAATTAAATTTTGATTAACCAGGAAATTAACAATTTTTGATCACCTAATTAAAAAATTTAAAATCATAAACACTAAGTTAAAAAAAATTATTAAAAGGTTAGGATTGCTTATTCCCAAAATTTAAACTAGTGGAGTGGAGGAAGGAAGATTTCAATTGTTCTTCTGCAAATATTTTATTTTTTTACAGTTATATATAGAAAGAGAGAGAATTGTATTTACCAAAATAATTTGATAGTAAATCTAATTTTAAGAATATATTGAAATGAATAATTTAATTATTAAGATAATAATAATTAAATTATTATTATTAATTTAATTTAATAATAATAATAATAATGATTTGGAACATGAGTTTGATTTCGGGCTTAAAATTTAGGTCTTATATTACCACATAGATAACACAAGGACCACTTATTTTAATTAAAAAAAATTAAGTGTAAGAATCGTTTGGATTTTTCATTAACGCGAAGTTAAACTTTAACGTTTTTTGTAAATATTAATTATTCATTTCGAAATGTTTAAATTAAATTTGTTTACCCTTTTTCTATAGAAACCAAACAATTAGGTCATCTCTTCTTCGTAACAGCTAAGTTATACCACAGGATAATCCATCCCGAATTAGAAAGCAAACCCCTTTAAGATGAAGCAAAATCTTCAATGCCATTTATGATGTTTTAATCATATCTAATTTTATTTTATTTATATTAATTTGTATAAATAATATTTAATAATTAGTGGTCTACCGATTTACCTTATACAGTGTGAATGATATTTAACTGGACTACCAAACACAAAATTCAGATAGCTTGCTAGTGGTTTACAGTAAAATAGATGAGACGAGACAAAATCTGACACAAAAAGAAGAAACTTTTACTATTTCATATGAATGTAAACATAGATAGAACACCTGAATGGAGCCCTGTACTAATGACATATATTAACTCGGCAATTTATGTTTTCTGAGATACTTATCCGCCGACCACTACGAAACACGCGATTTAACCTGAGAAATTTTATTAGCTTACTGCTGTTCATCACAAAATACAAGACTGTTTTGTGCAACCTAGGTTTACAACATCATAGAGTTCAAGAGAACCAATACAAGATGAATGCGAACAAACCCATTCCTCATTTCAGTTTCCCCTTTCAGTACACAATCAGGAATCCTAAACCTGACTGAGCATCCATGGCTACAGGTAAATATCAACATTAGAGCATGCCAAACAAGAGAAATTAAAAACATTAGAAACATGAGAACCCTTGAGCATTAAAAAATTTCCAAGCATTATCAACAGCTTCAGTCTCAGCAGTGCTAGCTCACTTCTGTATCTATCTGAATTCCAAAGTCTTTTCCACATTTGCATGATGGCTGCTTAGGGTCATGTGCACTTTCTTTCAGCTCTGTGCCATCATTTCCATCTTCAGCTTCAATCTGCTTAGCATATATGATAGCCTTTTGCAACCGCATAATACAAGAGACTTTTAAATGTTGCACCTATGCAGTTAAGACACCGCAAGCTGACTGACCAACATACTTATAAATGGAATCCGCATGGACGTAAGAATGAAGTCAGTGGAAGAATTCTGGTTTTACAGAACAGAATAAAACAGTAACTAACAATCCCTTGATGCAGGGACAGAGAGAAGAAAATTGCCTTGTGACTAGTGGAGGGGGAAATGTAACCATCTAATAACACAGATAGCCACTACTTAATCTGAAAAAGTTGAGGACTTTAAATTCCATTTTGCAAAGAAGATATGAATCTTTAAGAAAACAATTAAAAGAACAAAATGATTCATTTTACCTATCAGTTATTTATTTAGTTTGTCACACACGTATACAGCAATGAGAATTCTAATCTCATTTTCCAATCTAATTTGCCAAGCATTTAGAAATAGAGAAATGTCATACAGTTCTAGTGCCCATCAAATATTTTCAGACCATGCCACATACCAAGATCATAAAATGGTTTAGGTGTCCCCACTAACTGAAGCAGTCCTTTGGAAAACACTGCTTCACTTTCTTTTCAACCGGCTGTCTCACGAACAAGTATAAGGCTCAGACATCCAATTGCAAACCTCTGCATATCCAAGTAACATGCTTTTCCTGCATTTTGTGCTCATATCAGAAGCTAATAGCCTCCCACTACTGCTTGAAATAGAACACGGCTACATCATGAATTGAATGTCATGTTCTCCCAAAAAGTAGGAAGTGAAGGAATGTGAAGGACATAAAGATGGGTGTGGAAATTACTATAGCCAATGATAAAAAAATCACAGAAATCATTGGGGAACATCTATGAAAAGAATTATGGCTCAAGTTTGCTAGAGTAATATGCTTTCGAACACTCCTATAGGGCAGATTTAAAATTCGGCAGTAAGATAAGATCTGTTGGTGTTCCCACCTTGGTGCAGTCATGCCTATGGAGATGTTCTTAATCAAATAGTATACAGAATAAACCTAAACCAACAGGGTACCAAGTGACAAGGTTATCCAAAACCACTAAAGTGCAAAGCAATCTGAAGGATCATGCAAATCTGTTTTCTTTGGAAGTATAACATGACTCTGCTTTAAAAATTTGATACTCTAGTCTGCTAATATATGTGTTTATTCTTTACAAGCTAAACTATAATGTCAGATCTTCGTTAACTTATATTTGAATTATCTAGTTGTTAAAAACTTTCCATTCTCTTAAGTGAAAAGAAGTGCTCCTCTAATAAAACACAACGGCAGACAGGAGGATTACAGTTTCAGATGAATTCAGATGGTGAATTTGCGTCTGGCTTCCCACTATCACCCAATCCTCCAGGATGCTGCAAATGCTGAAGAACTTGTGGGGGCAAACCCCCTAGCCCACCACTCAATCCATCACTAGCTGAGCCAAAGAACTGACAAGTAAGTCTAGCCATAACACCAAGAATATGCATCTGATTCAGGCATGCATCTGCATGCATTTGCATCATAGCCTTCTCATGTTCAATCTGCAACCCTACCATCCGCTCCCTCCATTCCATCTCCTCCTCCTCTCTCTTCTCCTCCATTATCCTCCTCTTTCTCCTCTCTTCATCCAATTCCCTCTCTACCCTCTCCCTAATCTCAAATTCTCTTCTAACCAACATCAACTCTCTTTCTTCCACTTCCATTTCCCAATCCTCCATCCTCTCTTCCATTTCAGTCTGCTGAGTTTCCCGCCTAAACTGCAAATGTTTCCTCTTTTCTTCATTCCCCAAAAGGCACTTCTCTCTGTTAAACTCTCTCCCTCTTCTTTTCTCCTCCCTCCTGACCATTACATCCCTCAAATCCATGACTTGCGCCCCTAGCAACCCCAACCTCCTCTTTCTTCCATAACCTTTCTTCATTTTCACCTTTTGAGCAATACCCATTTCTCCATTTCTCTTCCTAGCCTCAAAAGTGCTCTCTTCTTCATCCACACCACCATTAACGGCAGTAAAGTCGTCAGGATTATCCCCTTCTTCTGCATCCTCATCCTCATCCTCATCCTCGTCCTCCAAATCCTCGCTATCACCTCCAAACTTTAAATCATCACAATCTTTAAACAGATCACTACCACAAGTATCATTAAACTTCTTGCTTTTCACATCAAGCTCGACATCACCAAAAACCTCCTTATACTTCAAGAAATTTTCCCAGTGGTTCTCACCGTCTTTCCAATTGAACTCATTAGTAGAGGAGATTCTGATCTTTTGCTTAACACCAAGGTATTGATGCCTCATATTCTGGACTTTGATAGATACATCCCGCCAAGACCACTTGAAAGGGAAGGTAATAGGATCCTGAAGATGGTGGAGGGAATTAAGATGGTCAGCAACAGGGCGAAACTTTTTCTCACGAGTTTTGAGCTTTGAAAGAGTGCCCGACATCAGAAGCTCCGAGTACTTGGTTAACAGGGTTTGTTCTTCCAACTCTGACCACTTTTTCCTCTTCATCTTGCTTCCTTGCTTGCTGGATTTTGAAAGAAACAAAACAAAACAGAAGTATAGGGATAGAATGATTGAAAAGCCGAAGCCCACTATAATGCAATCAACTTAGCGGGTTCAAAGTATTTACCTTGTACAGCACAAAGAAGATTAATTTAAATTTATAGAAATTAGGAGAGATATTGAATTGCTAGAAGATTTGATCGGAGAAGATGATGAGAAGTTTGTCTCTCAGTCCTAGGGATTTTGTAATGCCAAGGATTACTTTTGTCTCTTTTGCATTTTCTTAGAAAAATAAAAAGTATAATTAGAATTGTCTAATATAAAATAGTAGATGTGACCTTGACTTTGATATCAACGAAGCCATCCCCGGTTAGAGGGTCCAGGTAATACTAGATCTAGTGTTTAGGAACAGATCATCTATCGTAGATGAGGAAAAACAAAGCAAGATTGGAGTGTAATATCCAGGAATGCAAAATCTCAAGATTTGCCTCTTAGGAACCATACAACGAGGCAACCCCTGATCAGAGGGCTTGGGAAATATCAAATCTAGTGCTTAGAAACAGATCATCCACAAGAGATCAGGAAAAACAAAGCAAGATCGGAGTACAAGTTCCATGTATGCTGGCAGAGATATATAAGCTCTTTCTCTCTACAGAAATAAAATCTCAAAGCTTGCCTCTTAGAAACCTTACACTGTCAATCTCTCCCTGTTTTAACGACCTTAAACAAGATCTACAGTCTAAGACTTTCCGATACACAAGATTCCCATAAAGAGACAAGTACAGAACATACTTATTTTTCTATATGACCAAGACTACATTATTTAAGAATCAAGCTTTCAAGAGAGAGAGAACTTAGAGAGAAGCCATAACATGAAAAACACACAAACTTTTATTGATCATCGTATTTTAAGTGTCTGAGTACAACGAAAGAGAAGCCTTGGTTTTATAAACTAAGCGAGGGAATAAAGGCAACCAACTTTAAGGAAAAGATTCTTTAGTTACAATCATTTATACAACTTTAAAAAAGTAAATAGTAAAAGTGAGAAACACATGGGTCCCAAATATTTATAAGGGATAAGAAAGAATCTTCAAGGAGGATGTTTAGAGATTGACTTTGGATATAACAAAGGTTCCTTGTCAAAAGCTTTAAGTATTTCAAGAATACTTCTGAGTCTTGGGCTTAGATTTTCAATCCAAGGTTTAGAATCATTACGATCATCATGGTGACAGCGAATTTGTCGGGTAAGCCAATAAGTAGAGATCTCCTTTTTGTTGTTCTTCTTTTTTCTTCATTGTCGATTATATAGCTCATCATCATCATCACTGTCTAAATCATAGTTCAAACATACTTCACTGTTCGGTTCATGGTGTTAACGTGTCGTAATACTACTCAAAATAAACTAGACTTACTACTGTAGTAGTGGTGAGTCTAGGTCAATCCCACAGAGAATGTTCAGTTAGCTTTTGTTATGAAAATAACTTGTGTTTAGGTTATGGGGGTTTTGTTTGGTTTTGAAATAAGAAAATAAAATTAAAAAATAAACTAATAAAAACAAATTAAAGAAAGTATTTAAAAATGAAGAAAGTGGTAAAATTCATGGGAGTTTGGTTATTTGGTTTAATCTCGGCCTACACTCAATTGAACATACTTCATCCTAGCAGCTATTGGTCATAGATTAACAACAAGCTCTGTTCATCCCGATTTTTCCTTAGGTCGTGTTTAATTAAGAGACGTTATTTAATTAAACCTAGCCACCGAACAACCTAGGATACGATCTCGATTTAATTGGACAGCCGCATTATGAATTAGTAAAACAGACCAATCTAAGCAACAACCACATACCCTCAGGTCATTTAACCTAGGTTATATTATCTCTAATGATTACAAACCATTAGTCGCTACAAATGAATCTCAACATAACAATTACGGATTATATTGAAATTCTAACAATGGGTTCTTATATAAAAATAGTCAAATAAAGCATTCAATCATTCTCACATAACACTCAAGCATTAAACATAGGATAACACAATCAATGCTTAAGAGAAAGAACATCAAACAATGAGGAATGCTTAATCGGGTCGTCGACGTCGATGTCACCTCCAAACTGGCATTGGAATGTTTAGCTCTCCATGGGTCTCCAAAGGTTGAGAGATTTGCCCCCTTCATTCTCCCGAAACCTCTATTTCAGCTCTTCAAATTTTTCCTAGATGAAAACGTAAGTTTCTGCCTTTAAAACGATGCTTTTATACAAAAATGTACGGTTTCAAGTGAGGTGGCACTGTCTCACGGCCATGAGACACCTTGCATGGGCGTGACATGGGTTGTCACGTCCATGCAACTTATGGGTGTGACATAGCTCTCACGGCCATGACTTATTTGTCATGGCCATGAGATGTATCTTAAGGCCATGTCCACATGCTTTTTCAATTCTTTTAACATTTTCTTGTCTTCTCTTTCTCTAATCCCTCTTGTTCTTATTCCATGAAGACAAGTGAGTGTGTATCTTCTAAAAACGGCTCAAATATAGTGGTTTCGACTCACTTTAGCTCTATTGCTTCCGAATTATGCCTAAAATCAAATATGAACTAAAATGAGTATCCTAAGCATTCTCATAACAATAATCACTAAGTGTTATGGAATAAATTCATAATCAATTAAGCACACATCAATTTTCCTCACACTTAGCTTTTGACCATCCTCAGGCAAAACATCAAAATCAAGATCATAGACCTAAAAATATTTACTCAATTCTCATATTTTCCGAGAATACACAATCATAAATAAAGATGAATGACTTTCAAAAACCATAGCAAGAATTTTAACATTCAAAGCTTTTACTCATGATCAATCAACATTCATCACCTTCAGAAACTGAGCATTCTATTAGTAGACTTGGACAAAATGTGTTTAAATAAGATAGATTCACGGGTGAACTCAAATACCATTCATGATCGTGACATTCTACAACTTTGTAAATCATTTTATTTCTTCACAACTAAGATTCACATCCATAATCATGAATTAAAGGACTTTTTAGGTTGTAATATGGGCAGAGGTAAGGTGAGATGTATTTGGATAGTGTAGTGTAAAAGCCATCAAAGCTAGTGAAATAAGAAAAACACTTAATAGACCATCAAGTGAAAAAACCAACATTCACTCACAATTGTATACATCAACTATCTCACCACAAACCACATCAAGCATATATCATTCACAAAAGTTGATCATAAATAAGACTTTGTAACCATAGGGAGTGACCATTGAAAGCAACATCCACCTCATATCTAACATACTCAAGTAACTCATTCAATACAACTTCAGGAGGAAAGACTAATCATAAGTAACTTTGTAACACATATGCATTTCCTTCTTGATACTTTCATTTAAACATCTTTTTCTTCTTTTCTTTTTATCATATAAAAATTAAAAGAAACTACATTAATATGGGAATTTCATTGATAAGACATAAAACAACATCATAACAATTATAACCATCTCACACATATGCATACCCCACACTTATACTTTTGTACATCCATAATCATCAACAATCAACAAATGAATGGGTAGGACATCCACAGTCACTCATAGAGGGATCTACATCCTAGACAAAATATCCATAATGATGACTGACATAGACTAGTTCTCCATCAGGTTTAAAATAATAGATCGGAGGTCTATGTTTTCCTTCTCTGTGAGAGAACACTGGTTGAATCAATAGGATAGGGCATGATGTATGTGAAGGTCCAGATTGATCTGCACTGGGCCTGGTGTAGATGGATTTCGCAGTTCCATCTCGTAAGGTCTTCATAATAGATGGAGTAGTGGTATGAAAGGAATGCTTATGAGGGGCATGAAACACTTTTTGGTAGCTAGTGATTCATTCAGTTGGCATTAACTTTTCAAGTTCCGCTGGTGGTAACTGCTTCAGGATTTGGATGATGGTAGTTTGATTATGAGCTCTGTCTGTTACCATGTACAAGGCATCATAAGTAGAGTTTGGGAAGTTGAGATCTATGGCATGATTCTGCAAACGATAGATCATTTAGTAGTGAAGAGTAGTCATAATAGTTGTAGGAGCAAACTAGATCTGAACTTAAAGTCATTCAGACAAAGTAGGATCATCTAGCCTGATATTAAAATTAGGGGCAATTGTAACATCCCGTTACCCACGTTGAGGCTAAAATAGTAGGTATGAGAGACTACTGAGAGATTAGAAAATGCATTTCATGTTCATGCATAATATGACATGCACATATACGTGAATAGTAAAATTTTGCACATGAATATGTTTGTACATGCATTCATTGACATTCCGGGTATAATTGTTTGTAAATGTGATTTTTATTGAGAAATGTGGTTTTTATGTGTTGAAAATTGATTTGGAGAGTGTAATTGCTGATTTAGAATTTTTAAATTTTTTGGAGAAATTTTCATAAATTGTTGGGTATTTTTGAACTAGGAAAATTGCCAAGTGGCAAAACTATTAGTAAATGGTAGTAAAAATTAATGTCCAATGGCAATGGAAATTTTGATAAATGACCTTAGGATTTATTCACAAGTGCTACTGAACATTGGGGGACAATTGAAGTAGAAATTGAAATTAATTGGACTAGTTAAATGAGGGAACCTATTTTAATGCTTTAGAAATTGGTGCAAGTGACACATGTCTTAAGTTGATTTTTTTCTAATAAAGGACCCCCTTTTGTTTGCTCTCTCACGACGCTTCTCTCTTAAAAAGCTATTGGAGTTTTATATTGGTTTCTTCTTCATCTTCGTAGTTTCTCTTCTTCCTCTTCTTCGTGGGTTTTGATCCTTCTAACCTCCATTTTCGTTGAACCTAACCCACTCATCTTCCACTTGCTACTCTTCCACCTTGCTCTCTCTTTCATTCCCACCAAAAACCCTAACCTTCCAACCCTAAAGATGGTGATGATCGTGGGTGGTGTTTGAAGTTAGGTATTTATGATTTTCTTGAAGAGTTTGAAGATTTGGTAGCTAAAGCAAGTAAGTCATGTTTTAATGTTTATGGGTAATGTTAAATGGAGCATTTATGATGATTATTGGAGGTTAACTGTCATAAAATGATGTTTTGTGTTTGATAAACGTGAATGACGAATAGATGAAGTAAATGTCTTGTTTTTGTAATTGTGAATGATCATTAATGACCCATAAATTGTTATAGAGATGTTTTGAGGTAGAATGATCATTATAATGGTGTTTGGATGAGAGAATTGACTTGAAGAATGAATGAATATGTTTGATGTTCTGTTTTTGGATTAATGATCAAATATAGATCATGAATGGGTTTGTAAATGTTATTAAGTTGAAATGGAGTAGAGATTGGAGAGTAAACGAAGTAGAAAGCATGAATTTTGTATAAGATGTGTTAGGTGTAAGATGTTCGACGTGAAAAATGGGAGGAGAGTGCTGGACTATGTATGCTTCTGTGAATGTTTGCTGTGGTAAACTCCTTGCTTCGCCGCGGCGAACTCAAAGGATTTGGCTCGGATTCCTTTCGAGAAAAGTTCGTCATGACCAACTCTAGGTTTCGCCGCGGCAAACTTGTGAATATTATACAAGAATTCCTCCTTGAAGTAGTTCGCTGAATTCGCCACAACGAACTTTTCTCTGCACTGAACATGCTGCGGTAGTTCGAGCATAACTTCTTCTATAGTTATCTAAATGGACTGATTTTTTATTTGTCGTAAACTAGAGACATAGGGATACAAAGTATATGCAGAAACCGAATTTTAATTCAGTATCTAAGACTTTCAATTTCTAGATGGAAGTTGAGTATAGGGTTTGTCTCAGTATGAGAATAGTCTGAAAATGTTTGGGTATAACTTTCAGATTACTAAACCAAATTGAATGATTTTAGTGTCATTAGAAAGATAAGACATAGAGGAACACTTTTCTAGAAGAGTGTATGACAAAATTTGTCACGACCCGGTACCACATCGGGCCCATGACAACCGCCACATAACCAGGCTAAGGACACTAACGGTATCCTTAATCCGACTATGCAAGGATAACTGAATATCAATTGTTTTCTTTTTTTTTGAAAAATTTGGGCAACACAATGGCTATATTTTAAAAATCTCAAATCCTGCAAACGATTTCAAACACACTTCTATGCACATCCAACCACAACTCCAGGACTCTCTAGTCCACTCAAGGCAATCTCAACTCCAGGCAATCTTAACAACAGTATCAAAGTTCATACATAAAATCTTTTACAAAACATAAGGCAATCAAAATTTAGCTTACAGAATCATGAAGCGTATCTACATAAACACAGTTCATGAGCCACTAGACAACAAAAGTACAAAATAAGAAACTACCCACGTGTGATAATACCCCGAAAATGTCAAAAGACCACACGATCCACTCAAGGCTTCAAATTCAGTAAATTAACCTGCATAGTTGGAAAGCGAAGGTGGGTGAGTACACTTGGTACTCAGTGAGAAAAAAAAATATATCACAAATGGAATTGGTTCATACCAAGACAGTGTAGATAACCTATGAAGTGAATATACAACACATAGAAAACCATAGGCCCAGTCTATGAATCAATGTATACTAGTTAGGAACCATATAGGCATAGCCTATTAACTCACTCATCCGGTGAACATAGGTCCCAGTTCTAGTACACAAAAGCATAAAAACATCATATATATTAATCAAATCTCGATAGGAAACCAATATCAGGATAAGCCAAAACAATCATGTGTGATATCATTAGTCAGCCAAACTAATGTGCATACCCACCAATACTCAGTACTGGCTCGACTTTCATCCATGGTGAGTCTGGACTACAGTCGACAAGAGCATCATAACCCTAGGTGATGAACTCGTCGGTGTCCAGACCCTACGTGTGGAATCACCCGCGAGTCCCGTAGAAAGGTGTCGATACGGTGACTCGACTTTAATGTACTAGCGTCAAGGGTACGGGGGTTGCTTAATCATAATCAGTTGTGCCCAACATACAATTGGCCAATCATTTTCTCACCAATCACAAAACAAGTCATATACAATAATTAAGAGCAAAAATCAAGTAAGGCATTATGCCTTTATTTATCAGTCCAACAGATAAAATGAAATCTTATCTGGCTCTAAGCCAAAATAGAACAAATACATGCAGAATATATGACTCGGTTATGCATTTGTAAAGTTCAAGACATTATTTTATGCGATAAAAGTCATATTTTAAAATCCAAATGCAAAGTTATTCAAAAATGTAATTTCAGAAAAATAAATCGTTATTCATTGCATTTTATTTGCAGGTTTATTGAAAACAATATCATTTTTCAAAATATGTAATTAAAAATCGGTTTCAAAAGCAATGTTGAAACATTATTTCATACAATAAAAGTTATCTTTTGTACTCCGAGTGCATAGTTGTTCAAAACAATGACAATTATTAAATACCTAAACGTATTAGCATCCATTTGAAATTCAATTCTACCATACGTTGCCTAGGTTCAAAATTCACATACCAGTCATCATGCTTGTCTTAGGATGTTCTAATCCTATTTGAGAAATATGGTTTCCCCAACTCACCTCAAAAGAAGATATACTTTCTCTTAACTTCAACAATCCTCGATACGAGTTCCCTAATTCACGA
>JANKOD010000007.1:80966-104546 GCA_026284645.1 Erythroxylum acuminatum
GATGATAAATGAAATGATGTGAATTATGTGATTGTATGAGTTGATGTGTTATATGATATGAGTGAACCATCGAGGATAGTTAACACACTGAGTTCACAAAACTCACCAAAATTGCAACGTTGATATTTCAGGTTTGAGAGAGGATATTAGTGATAGAGAGACTCTAGAAGAAGTATAGTTCTTGTACTTTTGGATCGAAGAAATGGCTCAAAAGTTGGTCAACTGAGACTGAAGGACTTAGATAGAAATTTTGTTTAATTCCTCATGTATGTAGCGTGTTAGGTATACAGAGATGTAAACTCTTATTAGTTTTGATTGTAACATCTTGTTACCCGCGTTGAGGCTAAAATAGTAAAAAATAGTAAATATGAGAGACTACTGAGAGATTAGAAAATGTATTTCATGTTCATGCATAATATGACATGCACATACACGTGAATAGTAAAATTTTGCACATAAATATGTCTGTACATGCATTCATTGACATTCCGGGTATAATTGTTTGTAAATGTGATTTCTATTAAGAATTGTGGTTTTTATGTGTTAAAAATTGATTTGGAGAGTGTAATTGCTGATTTAGAATTTTTGAAATTTTTGGATAAATTTACGAAAATTGTTAGGTAATTTTGGACTAGGAAAATTACAAATAGCAAAACTATTAATAAATGGTAGTAGAAATTACTGTCCAATGGCAATGGAAATTTTGATAAATGACCTTAGGATTTATTCACAAGTGCTATTAAAAATTGGGGGACAATTGGAGTAGAAATTGAAATTAATTGGACTAGTTAAATGAGGGAACTTATTTTAATGATTTAGAAATTGGTGAAATTATCACATGTCTTAAGTTGATTTTTTTAATTAAAGGACCCCCCTTTTTGTTTTCTCTCTCACGATGCTTCTCGCTTAAAAAGCTATTGGAGTTTTATATTGGTTTCTTCTTCATCTTCGTAGCTTCTATTCTTCCTCTTCTTAATAGGTTTTGATCCTTCTAACCTCCATTTTCGTTGAACCTAACCCACTCATCTTCCACTTGCTACTCTTCCACTATGCTTTCTCTTTCATTCCCACCAAAAACCCTAACCTTCCAACCCTAAAGATGGTGATGATCGTGGGTGGTCTTTGAAGTTAGGTATTTTTGATTTTATTGAAGAGTGTGAAGATTGGTAGCTAAATTAAGTAAGTCATGTTTTAATTTTTATGGGTAATGTTAAATGGAGCATTTATGATGATAGTTAGAGGTTAATGCATGAAATGGTGTTTTGTGTGATGAACGTGAGTGATGCAAGGTTTAGGTAAATGTCTTGCCTTTGTATGTGCTTGATGAATAATAAATTATGAATTGTTATAGTGATGTTTTTAGGTAATGGGGTGAGAAATGAGTGCAGAAAATGGGTGGATGAATGTATATGTTTGTGTTCTATTTTAGGTATTTATGATCAAGCATGGAATTTTGATTTGTGTATAGATGATGTTGAGCTAAACTTGAAGTGCACATGAAGTGGTTATTAACTTGAAATAATGAACTTAGGAAAGAGATTTGTTATGGAAAAAGAATAGGAATTTATGAATGATGAGATGTAGTTGAATGTTGATGAAGAAATGAACATATATGCATATATTGATGTTTTGTTTCATATAAATGCTAAATAATGGGTTAAGAGTTATTTATGGATGAGTGTAGAAATGAGAATGAGGAGGAGAGGGAGTAGAAAAGGGTGATCTTGGTATGAGTTGTGTTAAGGAAAAAAATTTGGAAACAAAATTTGTAGTTGATCTAGAAAATGTTCATTGAATATGCTTCAGTCTTTTAGCCATAACTTTTTATCTAGTTATCTATATGAGATGATTCTTTATTTGAATTAAACTAGAGACATATGGCTACATTTTTCATGAAGACGTAGAATTCAAATTCTGTCCATAAGAGTCTCAAAATCTGACCTAAAGTTGAAAAACTGGGTATGCTTTTGTGAATGTTCGTCGCGGCAAACTCCTTGCTTCGTCGCGGCGAACTCGAAGGATTTGGCTAGGATTCCTTTCGAGAAAAGTTCTCCGCGGCCAACTCTAGGTTTCGCCGCAGCAAACTTGTGAATATTTTGCGAGAATTCCTCTATGGAGGAGTTTCGCCTCGGCGAACTTCTCTCTGCACTGAACATGTTTCTGTATTTTAGGCATAACTTTTGATATAGTTATCCAAATGGACTAATTTTTAATTTGGAGTAAACTAGAGACATAGGGATACAAATTATATGAAGAAACTGAATTTTAATTCAGTCTTTAAGACTTTCAATTTTTGGATGGAAGTTGAATGTAGGGCACTATCTCAGTATAAGAATAGTCCGAAAATATTTGGAGAATATCTTTCAAAATACTAAACCAAATTGAACAATCTTGGTGTCATTAGAAACTTAAGAGATAGGAAAACACTTTTCTAGAAGAGAGTACTATAAAATTTCTTTATTTTCATTGTTTAAATGATCAAGAACAGTAGACCTGAAAGTCAGTGTTTGGAGAAAAAACTGAAATAATTCATTGGGTTATGAAATTGGATTCAAATGGTTTATTGAGGTATAAACCTTATGGACAAATGCTAGTTAAGTGAGTTTTGATATTTGATTGTTTTTGTGATTAAATTGATGGAATGATACCTGCGATTGTCATGAACATGCATTGTACATAATTCATTTCATTCATGTACATTATTAAATACTAATGATTGTACAAATTGTGATATATGGGTATGTTGTTTGATACAGGAGCAACTGAAACATCAACCTCTAGACGTTGCCAGAACTTCCAGGCATTTGCTTAGGGAGCAACTAGTGAGTAACCTAGACGGTTTCTCTCAATTATTGTTTGCTTAAATTATGTTCTGAATGAAAAATGAATGTGAATTGAATTGTGTTGATTTCCAGACAGAAGGTCCGATGATTGTGAAATTTGGAATGTATATTGAAGTGCTACTTGAATGTGAATGTAAAGAACTATGTGTTTCATAATATGATTGATTGTGATAGATGCATTCCATACATGAATGCACAATTAGATAATGGCAATTGTGACCAGAGTAGCCACCGATCAGAGCTTAAAGCTCAATGTGTGAAAAGAGCCTCGAGCTCAGAAAGTGATTAAGAGCTTAAAGCTCACTATGTAAAATGAGCCCTGTATCCTCATCGGATAAAGAACAGTTATTAATGAGCCCGGTATCCAAAATAGATACGGGACAGTTTAGGCACTCGGTCACAACAATGTAACAATTGGAAAAGAGTTTCATGAACATTTCATATGCATTTTGTTAAGTATGATTGATTGATTAAAATGCATAATTGCCTATGCTTAAATGAAAATGTGATACATGGTCGATTATGCGAAAATGTGATTGTATGTTATGTGAAATGATGTATTGCGTGAATTGAGTGAGCCATTGATGATGGTTACCTCATTGAGTTCACAAAACTCACCAAAATTGCAACGTTGTCTTTTCAGGATCGAGAGACGACTCTAGCTACTGAGAGGCTCTACCAGTCGTGTAGATTGTGATTTGGCAAGAGAAGTCATGGCTCAAAGGTCGGTCAGCTGTAATTTTTGGACATACTAGATAGATTTTGTATCTTTTCCTCTTTCACATAGCACTTTTGTATTAGGTTTTGATGATGAACATGTAAGGAGTGTTGAAAGACACAATGTAGACTTTCAGTTTTTATGCGATGAAATGAGGAAAAAGTTGGTTTTTAAAATATTGTGATTTTCTATTGATGCTTATAAGTGATTAATGATATGATGCCATGTGAAGTGAATGTAGTGATCGATCGTAAAGCGCCATTATCGTAGGATATGTACCGAAATGACCTCCGAGCGTCCCAGAGTGTACACTACGGTAAGGGGGTGCTATAGCAATGGTAAGGATGACACTTCCGTTGTTGAGAGTTGTCAACAGGGTACCAATTAATGCATTTTGGTACGTTGTATACGCAGTGTCCAAAAGAGATATCCTGGCTATAGTAGGTATTCCCTTTCTTACATGGAGGGTGAGAACAAGAAAAATAGCTTCAATATATAGGTGTGTATGGTTTTGCTCTCTCAAAAGGGAGATGAGCTCCTTTGGGATCTTGAGTTTTACGTATTGTTTGACTGAAGTTGCTTGCAAACCATACTATTCTAAATGAGAATTCTGAATGGTTCCTTTTACTTTAGGCCTGTGTGTGGAGAAGATAGTACGTATACTCTTTGTACAAGAACGATCACGAGAATATATACTATAGGGAATAAGTAAAGGTAAAGAAGTATTAGAAATACAATTTTCTTCAGGGACATGGGCTATTTCTACAAGGTGTTCTATATGATTAGATAAGGTATGTTTCACACTAGAAGGAAGATGGACTATAGATAAGGTTGAAGAAAGATGAATAGGGTCACTAGGTAATGGATTCATGTCTTATGATACCTGCCTACTCACTTTAATTAAGAATACTATAGTGGAGATGCCTTACAATAGACATCCATACCAATAAGAATATTTGGGTTAAGTAGATTACTGCCAAAAACCTTGGTCTATACCATACAGTCATGGAAAAAACAAATCCCTATTTTCCTTTTTGTGAAATACTCATCATGGGAACTCTATGCTTCAGGGAGTAAAATGTTGGGTTTCATAATGGTTCTGCTAGATATAGTATCCATGTACCCAATAGCTTTAATAGGTCGATCATACTTATCTTAGAACAGTAACTGGATTTGCACATAGGAACGAGGAATATGATTAAGGACAAGCTTGAGTCACGGTTGTTGTTGCTATAATATGTACAACATGTCATCTTCAAAACTGGAGATATCATCTTTAGAAATGGAGATAGAAAAGGAATCATCATCCTGATCAGAGGAATTAAGAGCAACAGTAAACCAAAAGTTGATATCTTAAGGCTTCATACAGTGGTGGTACTTGAGTAAGCTCAAATACATTCCTGAAGTCAGTGTAAGAACTGACGTTAACGCGACATCTGATTCTTGTGGTTAGAATCTATATTGGAGACGCCTTACAATAGACATCCATACCAATAAGAATATCTGGGCCAGGTAGATTACTGCCAAGAACCTTGGTCCATACCACACAGTCAGGGAAGAAACAGATCCCTATTTTCCTTTTAGTGATAAGCCTGATCTTAAAAGTATTTCCATCAGCAACAGTGAAATATTCATCATAGGAACTCCATACTTTAGGAGGTAAAATGTTAGGCTTCATAATTATTTTTGCTAGATCCAGTATCCATGTAACAGTAGCTTTAATAGGTCAATCATACTTATCTTGGAATAATAACTGAATTTGGACATAGGGACGAGGAATAAGGTTAAGAACAAGCTTAAGACACGGTTGTTGTTGTTGTAACATGTAGAGCATGTCATCTTTAGAACTAAAGATGTCATCTTTATAAATGGAGATATCAAAGGCGTCATCATCCTTATTAAAGGAATCAAGGGGAACAGTAAACTTAGTGTCTTTACCTTCACTAGATTGTTCTTTAATAAGGTCCTCAATGTTTCCATGATCATTAAGGATCGGCATAATGGCTTCAATGAAATCCAGGAGTTTGATATCCCTTTTTGTCTAATGAGGAAATTGACGAGCAAAATGTCTTGATTTGCCACAAAGAAAACAACGATTTGGTGAATTTCCTTTAGGATTTCTCCTTTTGAAGAAGCAGACAAAACGTCAGCATTTCTTTCTTCTAAAGGGCTTGTAACCTTCCTTAGGAGACATATGGGATCTGTGGAACTTCTTGTAGGAGAACTTCTTGTGATAATGTTTATTCTTTGTGTAACAATCATAATCTTTTTTCTAATCATAATCTTTTTTCTGCTTACACTTGATCGTCATATATAGCTTTTTGCACGCTTTCTTTAATAGAGGACCACCTTTAATTATGTTCTTGAAGAACATCTGTTGATCACATAACTTATCAAGAGAAGCTGAAGCGAGCTGATAGATTTCTCCAAGAGATATATCTTTCATAACTCATCGAAGTGCAGCAATGATCTTTTGGAACTCAGGTTTTAATTTTTCTAGAAGGGTGGAAATAAATGTATAACGGAGAGTAAGATCATTAAAACCATTAAGTTGATAATAATGTTCTATCATACGTTGGAAATGTTTTTGCAAATCTCTTTTATCCAAAGAACAACATTTCATTTCAAATTATTCTTGTCTGACATATTTGTCAATAAGCTAAATGTCACCAATGAACTCCTTATAAATTACTTTAAGAAGTAATCCAGCAAATGTGACTTGTACAAACTGAAGTCTATGATATTCATCAAGACTTTGCTATCATTCTCGTAATGTACCAGTAAAATGAAAATAAAACTTAGACAAAATATCTTGTAAAGGATGATTTGGCCGAGTCATTTGCAAATTAATCCAAATGCCAAATTCACGGAGATGCTCTTTACATTTTCTAGGTGGAAGATCATCGAATGTAAACCAAGGACTTAAAGTAGGTTTGGTTGGTGGTGCTAGTGCTAGTGGTGGTGAAGGTCTAAAGGGTTCAGTTCTTGTAGACTCAGTTTCACTTATTTCTAGCTCACATAGAAGGAAAAGATGGACCTACGATCTACTATTTTAAACTTGATGGAGAACCAATTTATGTTAATCATTGTGGACATTTTTTTGGGATGTAGATCCCTCTATGTTCAAAGTAGACTATGAAGTATGTGTGAACCCTAATTCAGACAGTGATGATGATGATGAGCTTTATAATCAACAACGAAGGAAGAAGAAGAACAACAAAAAGGAGATCTCTACTTGTCGACCTACTCGACAAGCTCACTATCACCATGATGATCGTGATGACTCTGAATCTTGGATTGAAAATCTAAGCCCACAACCTAGATATTCGTGAAATGCTCAAAGCTGTTGATACATAACATTTGAAGTATCCAGAGTCAATCTCTAAACATCCTCAGCCAATTATTCCTTTTATTCCTATTGTTACTCCACCCCCTCCAATTTCGTGAATGATGGTTAATCCTTATGAGGAAGATTTTCCTCCACTGGAGAGACGAGCAAATTAATAACAAAGGATTATCTTTAACGCATATATTCGTTCCTCTGGCATAAGTGCTCATGGAACAATGCTTTCAAATCCTGTTAATGAAACTCTCAACTGCCAAAATGATAATGCTTTAACCTAGAACAAAGTCCTTCAACGAATTAATTCCAAACTTGATGGTTTGACTCAATAAACGCAAGCTACACACCAATGAGTTGATACAGTCTCTATAAAGATCTAGAAACTGTATAGGTCTTACAAATCTCAAATGGCCTAACTTGATGAAACTCTTCCACACTGTGTTGATACTCGGTATTTTGGCCCTAATTTCACAACCAAAGAGCAAAAACTCAAAAGAGTGAAAGAGATTCTTCAACAAATAGAAGCTGACATGTAGAAAGAACAGCCTAAGACTGTTTATGTAGCTTATCCTACATCTTTTCTAGTTAACCAACCTACCCATCCTTCACTAACATATCCTATCCCACCAATCTATTCTCCACCAACATACCCTAAAGAAGCTAACTACAAAAAGGTATTCAAGTTCAATTATCCTTTAATTAGGCAGTATGTTCATCCTTCCACCACTAAGCCCAAATGGACCAAATGAAAGCCTAAACCTAACAGCCTCATAAGCCATCACCTTCATACAGTAAACATACTGATCCATATCTTAAACCAATTTATCTGTGGAATAAACCCTTCCAGATCCACACTCCACCTTCTTCTCCACCAAAGCCTCAAACTCCGCCATCTACTAGGGAAAAAAAGCTCCTCAGATAGAGTTCATCACAACTCTTGCACTAGTGTCCATTCCTACCATATCTAAAGATGAATACCACTCTGAGAATTATAACTTAACAATTCTTGCACTAACATCTATTCCTGAGATATCTGATGAAGAATGCCCCTCTAAGCATTCTAGCAACTCTGAGCAATCATCTGCAGTAACTGAACCATTTAAAGTGTCTGAACCTTCTTTTGATGAATCTACACAGTTCGTTGACTTTACAGATTAAACGCAAGTTATGATGACCATGCCTCAACCTATAGAAGTTTAGCCAGAGATCAGTGAAGCTGAGTCTACAGGAACTGAACCCTTCAAACCTTCACCACCACCGACCAAACCTACTCTAGGTCCCTAGTTTGCATTCAATGATCTTCCTCCTAGAAAATGGGGAGAGTGTCTCCATGAATTTAGTGATTGTATTGATTTGCAAATGACTCAACCAAATCATCCTTTATGACATATTTTATCTGAGTTTACTTCTTGTTTTACTGGTACATTACGAGAATGGTGGCAAAGTCCAAATGAATATCTTAGACTTCAATTCATTCAAGTTATATCTGCTGGATTGCTTTGTGGAGTAATTCATAAAGAGTGCAATGGTGATTTTCAACTCATCGACAAATAGGTCAGACAAGAATACTTTGAAATGAAGTGTTGTTCTCTGGATTGAAGAGATATAAAAACATTTCCAACATATGACATAACGTTATTATTTACTCAATGGTTTCATTGATGCTACTCTTCTTTAAACATTCATTTCCTCTCTTTTAAAAGAATTAAAACCTGAGTTACAAAGGACCATTATTGCACTTTGAAGAGATATGAAAGATATATCTCTTGGAGAAATCTATTAGCTCACCTTAGCTTCTCTTGATAAGCTATGTGATCAACAATTGTTCTTCAAGAACATGATTAAAAGTGATCCTCTGTTAAAGAAAATGTGCAAAAATCCATATTTGATGATCAAGTGTAAGGTTGAAAAAGATCAAAGAAGAAACACCATCACAGGAAGTTCTTTTACAAGAAGTTCCACATATCCTATGCGTCTCTTAAGGAGGGTTAGAAGCCCTTCAGCAGAAAGAAACGCCAACATTTTGTCTGCTTCTTCAAAAGGAGAAATACTTAAGGAAAACCACCAGATTATTGTTTTCTTTGTAAGAAATCAGGACATTTTTCTCATCAATGTACTCATAAGACAAAAAGGGATATTAAACTCCTGGATTCCATTAAAGCTATTATGCCGATCCATGATGATTATGGAAACATTGAAGACCTTATTGAAGAACAATCCAATGAAGATAAAGACATTAAGTTTGTTGTCCCCTTGATTTTTCTACCGAGGATGATGACTCCTCTGATATCTCCAGTTCTGAAGATGATCTCTCCAGTTTTGAAGATGACATGCTTTACATGTTGTAGTAACAACAAACATGTCTCAAGCTTGTCCCCAAGCCTATTCCTCGTCCCTATGTGCAAATCTAGTTACTGTTCCAAGATAAGTATGATCGGCCCATTAAAGCTATTGGGTACATGGATACTGGATCTAACATAACCATTATGAAGCTTAGCATTTTACCTTATGAAGCATGGAGTTCCCATGATGAGTATTTCACTGTTGTTAATGGAAATTCTTTCAAAATCGGGCTTATCACTAAAAGGAAAATAAGGATTCATTTTTTCCTTTAATTATGTGGTATGGATCAAGGTTCTTGGCAATAATTTACCTTGCCCAAATATTCTTATTGATATAAATGTCTATTGTAAGGCATCTCCACTACAGATTTCACCTACAGGAATTTGATGTCGTGCTAACTTCAATTCTTATACTGACATCAAGAATGTATTTGAGCTTACTCAAGTACCACCACTGTATGAAGCCTTGAGAGACCAACTTTTGGACTATTGTCTTGATTCTCATGCACAGTTCTCTCATTCCAATCCTCTATGGAAGAATCCTGATTTCTTCATTTGTCTTCTTTTCAAGAAGAATGAAGATATCAATCCTACCAAGGCTACTCATCCAGGCAAGAACCCTCATGATCTGAAACTAGCCAAAAGGAATGTGTTATCCTTCTTCAATAAATACTTGTTAAGCCCACTAAATCTGATTGAGCTTGTTAGCCTTTTTATGTCAACAAAAGGTCTGAACAGACGCAAGGAAAAAAGAGGTTAGTCATTGACTATAAACCTCTAAACGCTTTCCTACAGGATGATAAATTCCCATTGTTGAAGATTAGTACGTAGATACTATTTCTAAAGGAGGCTACCATCTTCTCTAAGTTTGATCTTAAAGTAGGATTTTGGAAACTTGGAATAGACCCTCAAGAGAAATACAAGATAGCCTTTTGTATTTGGAACGCCTAATACCAATGGACTGTTATGGCATTTGGACTTAAGGTTGCCCCTTCGCTATTTCAACAGGATATGACGAAGATCTTTAAGCTTATTCTCTATAATGTCTTAATCTACATTGTTGACATCTTGCTATACTCTAAAACCTACGAAGATCATCAGGCTTTACTCTAAACCTTCTTAGATCTCATGAAGCAACATGGGATTATGCATTCAGCAAAGAAGAGCTAAATCGAAACAGACCAAATAAACTTTTTGGGTATGCATTTTCACAATGGATTCTATCAGCCTAGTCCGCACATTGCCAGTAAACTATTGCATTTCCTGATAACAATCTCACAACCAAACAAATACAACAATTCCTTAGAATTGTCAATTATATCTGAGATTTCTTCCCTCATGTGGCTGATTATACATCATCCTTATCAAAGTTGCTACAAAAGAATCCACCACCATGGGGAAAAAAGCAAACTATAACCATACAACATTTAAAGCAAACCTGTCAACATCCACCAGCCTTGAAGATTCCTGAAAAAGGCTAGTGCATTATCCACCAATGAAATGTTATTCTCAATAAAAGGATTTCATGCTATAAATTCACCATTCACTTTACCAAAGGTAACATCCTAGCTGATTTCCTATCTCTTCCTTTTAGTGTAATCAATACCTTAAATCATATCCCTCTCCTCCTTTCCATGACTGACTTACCTATTACTGCAAGAAAAAAGGAAGTTTTTTCCTCCGATTGCTAGTACACCCACTACTGTTATAGAAGTTGCATCTCTTGCCAGATTGAGCATGTTCTATTACCTACACCTCTTCCTCAGCCAGACCAACTCACCTTACAGCTTTTAACCTCAGAGCACCATACCTCATACCTCAATGTGTTCTTCCTTAATCATCCACTCTTCGAGAATGGATTATGGTATCTTTAGGCTCTCTCTACCTTTTATGCATGTGTTGTCACCTTACCTCCTCTACAACGAAAGAGAAGTCTTGCTTTTATAGACTAAGCAAGGGAATAAAGACAAACAACTTTAAGGAAAAGATTCCTTAGGTACAATCATTCACACAAATTTAAAAAAGCAAATAGTAAAAAGTGGGAAATACATAGGTTCCAAATATTCCTAAGGGATAAGAAAGAATCTTTAAGGAGGATGTGGACCCCAAAGATTCTTTTACAAACATAATGACACTTTAGAAAAGACATATAATTATAAAGAAAACTAATATACGGGTCCCACAGTGAGAAGTGGAATCTTAGCCATCAATCACATTGAATCGGCTCTTGCCATGACTAGAGATTAGAAGGAGAAGCCCCTTCACTTGAGCTGTCCATGTTAGAATGAGCTTTGTAGGTCCTTTGTCTTTTGTTGGGAATGGCATCGTTTGTGTGGATTCTTTGTAGGAATTGATTAAGCTCTTCTTCATTAGGGATAAAAATATCATCATTGGGATCTTGTGCATCTTGGAAGAAGGAGGCCAGAGGCTGTAAAGGTCCTGCAGTATCAGAGGAAATTTGGATTGGCGTTGAATCCTCAGATTCAGAATATATTGGGCTGTTTGGGCCTAATATGTTAACTTCTATCATTTCAGGTTCACCAGGAATAAATTCTCTTAGGTAGGGTCCAAGAGAAGTAGAGATGACAGGTGTATGCTGAGGGAAATGATTTACGTCCTTAAGAAAACTTCTAAGAGATTTAAGGATATTTTCCTTATACCTTGACCAGTAGTGTGAAATGTGATGAAAACAGACTCTATTGTCAAAATAGATCACACCAGTACGTGATGTGAGATATGATGGAGAATAAAGAAACATTGTGCAAATTGTTTCTTTAAAAGGGCTTTCTATAATCGATGTTGTTCATTAACTATGGAAAGATGTTTTCTCCATTGTTCCAGTGTTTGATACCACTCAAGGAAAGTTTATAACAGAGAACTTTCATTATCTCGGTCACAAATATATTGGTAGACTTGTAGAGGAGGTAAGGTGAAAGCATAGGCATAAAGGGGAGAGAGAGCCCAAAAATACCATAATGCATTCTCAAAGAGTGGACCATTAAGGAAGAACATATTGAGGTATGGTGCTTTGAGATTAAACAAAGAGGGGTTGCAAGGTGAGTTGGTTTGGCTAAGGAAGAGTTGTAGGTAATAGAGCATGCTCAATTTGGAAAGAGATGGAACTTCTACAATAGTAGTGGGTGTAATAGAAATCAGAGGAAAGAACTTCTTTGCTCTTGCAGTAGTAGGTAAGTCAATCATGAAATGGAGGAGAGGGGTATGATTTAAGGTAATGATTACACTGAAAGGAAGAGATAGGAAATCAGCTAAGATGTTACCTTTGGTAAGGTGAAAGGTGAATTTATAGCGTGAAATCCTTTTAGTGAGAATAGCATTCTATTGCTGGAGAATGCGCTGGGCTTTATCAGGAATCTTCAAGGCTGGTGGATGTTGACATGCTTGTTTTAAATGTTGTATGGTTCTAGTTTGCTCCTTTCCCTATAGTGGTGGATTCTTTTATAACAACTTTGATAGGGACGATGTATAATTGGCCATGTGAGGGATGAATCTCGAATATAATTGATAATTTGAAGGAATTGTTGTATCTATTTGGTTGTGAATTGTTATCAGGAAAATGCAGTAGTTCATTGGCAATGTGTGGTCCAGGCTAATAGAATCCATTGTGGAAATGCATACCTAAAAATTCTATTTGGGTTGTTCCTATATGGATATTATTTTCTAAAATCATAACCCCCATTGCTTCGTAAGATCCAAGAAGGTTTGGAGTAAAGCATGATGCTCCTCATGGGTTTTAGATTATAGCAAGATGTCATCAATGTAGAACAAGGCACTATGGAGAATAGGCTCAAAGATCTTCTTAATATTCTGTTGAAATAGTGACGGGGTAACTTTAAGTCCAAACAGCATAACAGTCCATTGGTATTGGTGTTTGGAATATAAAAGGTTGTCTTGTATCTATCTTAAGGGTCAATTCCAAGTTGCCAAAATCCTACTTTAAGATTAAACTTGAAGAAGATGGTAGCTTCCTTCAAAAATAGTACCTGCGTATTAATCTTCAGCAGTGGGAATTTATCATCCTGTAAGAAAACATTTAGAGGTTTATATTCAATGACTAGCCTACTTTTCCCTCGCTTCTATTCAGACCTTTTGTTGACATAAAAAACCTGACAAGTCCAATCTGATTTAATGGGCTCAATAAGTCCTTGCTGAAGAAGGATAACAGATTTTTCTTGTGCTAGTTTTAGATCATTAGGGTTCATAATCAGATGAGTAGCCTCAGTATAATCGATATCTTCATTCCTCTTGAAAGGAAGACGAATGAAGAAATCAGAATTCTTCCATAGAGGATTGGAATGAGAGAATTATGTATGAGACTCAGGACAATAGTCCAAAAATTGATATCTCAAGGATTCATACTATGGTGGTACTTGAGTAAGCTCAAATACATTCCTGAAGTCAGTGTAAGAACTGAAGTTAGTGTGACATCTAATTCTTGTGGTAGAATCTGTAGTGGAGATGCAGATTACTGTCAAGAACCTTGGTCCATACCATACAGTCAGGGAAGAAATGGATCCCTATTTTCCTTTTAGTGATAAGCCCGATCTTAAAATTATTTCCCTCAGCAATAATGAAATATTCATCATGGGAACTCCATGCTTCAGGAGGTAAAATGCTAGGCTTCATAATTATTTTTTATAGATCCAGTATCCATGTGTTAGTAGCGTTAATGGGTATATTACACTTGTCTTGGAATAGTAACTGAATTTGCACATAAGGATGAGGAATAGGCTTGGGAACAAGCTTAAGACAAGGTTGTTGTTGTTGTAACATGTAGAGAATGTCATCTTCAGAACTAAAGATGTCATCTTTATAAATGGAGATATCATAGGAGTCATCATCCTTATTAGAGGAATAAAGGGAACGACAAACTTGGTGTCTTTATCGTTACTAGATTATTCTTCTATGAGATCTTTCAATGTTTCCATGATCATCATTGATTGGCATGATAGTTTCAATGGAATCTAGGAATTTGATATCTCTTTTTGTCTTATGAGGACATTGATGAGCAAAATGTTTTAATTTGCCACAAAGAAAATAACACTAGTGGTTTTCCTTGAGGATTTCTCCTTTTGAAGAAACAGATAAAACGTCGATGTTTCTTTCTTCCGAAGGGCTTGTAGCCTTTCTTCAGAGACATATGGGATTTATGGAACTTCTTGTAGGACAACTTCTTGTGATGATTTTTCTTCTTTGTCTGACAATCACGATCTTTTTTCTCCTTATACTTGATCATCAGATATGGCTTTTTGCACGCTTTCTTTAACAGAGGACCGCCTTTAATCATGTTTTTAGAGAACATCTGTTGATCACATAGCTTATCAAGAGAAGTTAAGGCGAGCTGATAGATTTTTCTAAGAGATATATTTTTCATATTTCGACGGAGTGTAGCAATGGTCCTTTGTAACTCAGGTTGTAAATCTTATGGAAGAGAGGAAATGAATGTATAACGAAGAGTAACATCATTGGATCCATTGAGAAGATAATAACATTCTGTCATACACTGGAAATGTTTTTGTAAATCTCTTCGATCTAGAGGGAAAAACATCATTTCAAATTATTATTGTCTGACCTATTTGTAGATGAGCTGAAAGTCACCAGTGAACTCTTTATGAATTACTCCAAGAAGTAATCCAACAGATGTGACTTGAACGAACTGAAGTCTACGATATTCATTGGGACTTTGCCAGCTTTCTCGTAATCTACCAGTAAAACAAGAAGTAAACTCAGACAAAATATGTCGTAAATGATTATTTGATCGAGTCATTTGCAAATCAATCTAAGCACCGAATTTATGGAGATGCTCTCTCCATTTTCTAGGTGGAAGACCATCGAATGAAAACCAAGGATCTGAAGTAGGTTTAGTCGGTGGTGTTGGTGATGGTGAAGGTATGAAGGGTTCAGTTCATGTAGACTCAGCTTCACTGATCTCTGACTCAACTTCTGTAGATTGAGGCTTGGTCATCATGACTTGAGCTGGATTTGTCAAGTCAGCAAACTGTGCAGATTCATCTAAAGAAGGTTCAGACACTTCAAATGGTTCAGCTACTATAGATGATTGTTTAGAGTTACTAAAATGCTCAGAGGGGCATTCTTCCTCATATATCTCAAGAATAGATGCTGGTGTAAGAATTGTTAAGTTATAATTCTTAGAGGGGCATTCGTCTTCAAATATGGTAGGAACGGACGTTGGTGCAAGAGTTGCTATGAACTCTATCTGAGGAGCTTTTTTTCCCCAGTATATGGAGGAGATTAAGGCTTTGGTGGAGAAGCAGGTGGAGTGTAGTTCTGTAAGGGTTTATTCCACGAATAAGCTAGTTTAGGGTATGGACCAGCAGGTTTAGTGTATGAAGGTGATGGCTCACGAGGCTTTTTAGGTTTAGGCTTTAATTTGGTCCATTTGGGCTTAATGGTGGAAAGATGAACATATTGCTTGATCAAAGGATAATTGAACTTAAATACCTTTTCGAGTCAACTTATTCAGGGTATATTGGTGAAGAATAGATTGGTGGGATAGGATATGTCGATAAAGGATAGGTAGGTTGGTTAACTGGAAAAGATGTAGGATAAGTATATAGTTTTCTCTTCAGAAAAATTTTGTTGTGGAGTGATTTGGCCTCGTACAATTTTGTGAAATGATCTCAGATCTCTTTTGCCGTCTTCTTCTCCTCTATGCTTGACAACATCTCATTTGCTAGGGCCAGATGAAGATTTGCAATAGCATTCCCGTCCATCTCATTCCACTTATTATCATCTTTGAATGTTGTCGGCCTTTCGCTGATGGCTACTAAACAGTTATCTTTTCTCAAGATAGCCTTCATCTTCAACTTCCACATTGAGAAATTACTCCAATTGAACCTTTCAATCGTAAATTTTGTTGTCATTGCTTCTATCACGAACATAATTTTGACTCTCATTATTTCACCTGAATAGTATCCGTATGTATGAATAGTACTATATGCATAAGTATGAATAGTATCGTACATGTGAATAGTACTGTATACTTAAATTATAGTAACTGCACAGTTTTATGCAAAAATAAATGCATGAACAGTTGTTAACTTTTGTGGCTACTGTTCGTCAACTTTCATTGTGCTCACCTGAACTCCGAACGGATTATGCCAAAAAATTCGTCGTAATTTTCTCACATCGCTCTGATGCCACTTGTAAAAATCGACCAGATTAGAGCAGATTCGCAGCTAAAATAAAAATGAAAATATCAAAGATAAAATAGATACACAAATTTTACGTAAAAAATTCCTAAATTAAGGTAAAAACTATAGGTAAGGATAGGATAATTTTACTATAGGAAAAATAGAGAATTACAAACTAGACTCACAAAATATACAAAATATTTTGTCTCACTTTTTTTCCTCTCTTTTCTCCCTCACTCTCATTTCTTTTCTCTACTAATGAGATGATTTGCTCTCTTCATCTCCTAACGTGTGAGATGGCTGGCCATTTGGACTATCCTTGACTTTTATTTATTTATTTCAACTTTGGTAGGCAGTTAGAAAGACTACGCAATGAATGGAATAATAGGCACACAAAAGTGTGTGCTCACGCTTTTCATAGATATTAGTTGTGAATAACAGAATTCCTTACATGACAAATGCGGAAAGTGGCTTAGTCCTACACTTGTATTGTAATGGTACAGTATGTACGGAAAGAATAATACATAGTAAAGGAATTAATTCTATGTTCTAACATTCTCCCTCAAACGAGAGGGTGCAGAAGTCAGTCCGAGTTTGTTGCAGTTTTGAACGAACAAAGAATGAGTTAGTGCCTTGGTGAAGCAATTTGCTATTTGATGAGATGAAGGTATATAGTGAACATTGATGAAACCTGAAAGTATGAGATCATGAATAAAATGGATGTCAATCTCTATATGTTTACTACGTGCATGCTAAACTAGATTGGAGGCAAGGGCACGAGCACTTAAATTGTCACACCATATGATAGACGATTGTTGTGTTCAGATAGTAATGAACATGTCCATTTAACTTCAATTGCACCATCTGATAGAGCTCAACATTCAGACTCCGTGTTTGAGGGGGAAACAACTCTTTGTTTATGAGAGCTCCAAGAAACCAACATATTACCAAGATATACACAAACACCAGCCATGGATTTTCGATCATCGATGTCTGTGGCCCAATCTGCATCAGTAAATGTAGTCACCTGAAGAGATTTGAATGGCTTAATATGTAGACCCAGATGATAAGTACCTTTAAGATATCTGAGAATATGTTTTACTCCTTGAAAAATGAGTGTCAGTGGGCTGAGATAGCAATCGGCTAAATTTATTCACTGAGTAAGCTAGATCAGGTCTGGTAGTGGTGAGATACTGAAGAGATCCAATAGCTTGACAGTAGAGAGACGAATCTTGCATGGGTGTTCCATCATTTTTTTGTAAATTGACGTCCAATGACCATTGGAGTTGGTACTGGTGCACAGTTTATCATGTTAAATTTTTTCCAGATATCGAAGGTATAATTAGCTTGACTCAAATGAATGCCTATATTGTCTCTGCAGATTTCTATCCCAAAAAAATAGTATATGGGACCAAGATCCTTAAGGGAAAATAAATTGTTCAAATTCAGAACTAGAGACTTTAGGTGGTTAGGATCATTACTGGTGATTAGTATATCATCAACGTATATGAGAATAAAAACTGTGAGCTTTGTCGTTCGTAGGAAGAAAAGTGAAACATCACTTTTAGCATTCTGAAATCCCAAGCTCAATAATGTCAGGTGTAGTTGATTGAACTAAGTACGAGGTGCTTGCTTGAGTCCGTAAATCGCTTTTATCAGTTTACACACATGATTTGGACGTCGACGATCACAAAAGCCTTCTGGTTGGCATATGTAAACATTTTTTTAAGAAAACCATTGAGGAATGCATTATTAACATCCAACTGTCGAATTTCCCAGCCGTAGGTGACAGCAATGGTGAGAACAATGCGGATTGTTGTTGATTTTACTACAGGGCTGAATGTTTCTCCTTAATCAATTCCTGTTGTCTGCTAAAATCCTTTTGTGACAAGCCTAGCTTTGCGTTTGAGAATGGAGTCGTCTGGTTTAAGTTTGTTTTTGAAAACTCATTTGTAGTCAACCAACTTCTGTGTATCGGTGTAGGGAACTAGGATCCATTTCTTGTTTCACTGAAGGGCAGTGAATTCATCATTCATGGCTTGTTTCTAGTGTAATGAGGCTAGGGCATCTATGACATTTCAAGGTTCTGTGAACTAAGCGAAATGGACAGATTTTTCTGAGTGAAGTAACCCAACAAATGGATGTTTGGGATTGTATATACCATCTTTTGCTCGTGTAGTCATTGATGTATGTTTGTTTGGATTGGTCTTGTTTCCGGTTCACTTCTGCTTTGCCCACTCAAGCTCAATCCATCTGTTGAAGAAGACTTGTGACTTGATAAATGAGGCTCAAGTGAGGAGATTGTAGCTATTGGAGAATTATTCATTGAGCCAACTTGTTCTTTGTTGTTGTTTAGAGATTCTGTAATATTGTTGCTCTAGAGATTACGGGTGTTTTCTCTATTTGGAGTAATAATCAAAGGGATAGTGTATTCATTCTCAGTAGATGTCATTCGTCGATTTAGGAATCATGTAGTGCATGGAAAAAGTGAAGCATCGAACACAACATGTCGTGAGATGTATATTTTTCCTGAGGAGCTGAGACACTTGGATCCTTTGTGTTGAGGAGCATGTCCAAGATAAATGCATTTCTGACTATGAAATTGGAACTTATGCTCATTGTATGGTTTTAGACAAGGATAACATACACATCTAAAAGGCTGTAGGGTTTTATAATCAGGTTTTGTGCCATAGAGCTGAAACATAGGAGTTAATCCTTCAAGTGTAGGTGTTAGTAACCGGCTGATGAGATAAACAATCATTTGAAAAGCATCTACCTAGTATGTGAGGGGTAACTGTGCTTGAGCTAGTAATGTTAAACCCATCTCAACAACAGGTCGATGTTTGCATTATGCTCTCCCATTCTTTGCAGAAGTATAAGGGCAAGTGAACCTCATTTCAATTCATGATGCTTGTATAATACTCACAAAGGGTCTGTATTCAATTCCATTGTCACATTGTATTGTTTTGATTTTTGTGTTAAAGTGGTTTCCAACTTATACCCGAAACAGGTTTAACGCATTCACAGCTTCACCTTTGTGTTTCAGAGGATATAGCCAGGTATATCTACTATAATCATCGACAAAATGAATATAAAAATGATGGCCACTTACTGATTGAACTGGTGATAGTCCCCAAAGATCTGTATGAACTAACTCCAAAAGAAAAGAAGCATGAGACACAGATTTGGAAAACGGTAACTGTTTTGATTTGCCATATTGACATGCTTCATAAATAAAATTCAGATGTTGAATGATCACATTGCATTTATTCAATCTTTTCTTTAGAACTCTGTCACTGGGATGTCCTAGCTTGTAGTGGCATTTTAAGAATTCTTTCCCTTTCTGTGTAAGTGACGCCTTGTTGCTTTGAGCCACCAAAACACGTTCAGACATCTGATACATTCCTTGGTTTGCTATCCCGTGCACCATAGGACGACCTGTCTTCTTGTCCTTCACAACACAACTGTCATTAATAAAATGAACATCTATTGGATTGTCCTTGGTGTGTATATTGACACTCATAAGATTTTCAGTTACAGAAGGGACTTAGCAGTACATCTTTAAGATGGAGTCTGGAGTTAGATACAAATAGAGATGTAGAACCTATTCTAACTACATACGATGGTTCTCCAGTGCAAGTATAGAGATGAGTCTTACCTACATGATTGACATTCTCCAATTGATCAGCGTATGGAGTCACATGATAGTTTACTCCACTTCTTATGTACCATGATGGATCAGAGATTGTCTGTGGATGAGCATAGTATCCTTTTAATAAGTCAGCATAGAAAGCTTGTGGAGTATAGTGGTTTCCAAAACCACGACCAAAGTTAGATAGAGGTTGAAAATTTCTATCAAAACGATGGTAGTAGTTTGCTATCACATATCATGGTTTCTCACGCAGGTAACAATATAGTCGTTTCCATTGTTGAAACCTCATCGGTTTCCTCGGCCTCAATTTCCTCGTGAAACATCATGTGATCCTCTCTAGGAACCTTGCTTGATGGTATTATTTAAGGTTTGGTTATTAATGTCATCACGTTGAGCAACATTCGCAGTGGGTTGAACAGATAGAATCAAGAAATGGTTGAGTTGCTCTAAACGACTCTCGAAGGCAAGGGGAGCAGATTGTGCTTCAATCTAAGTAAGGTTAGGTTGATCAACCAACTTTACTACAATAGCATTATAAGCTGATCTGCGACACTTTTCATTTTACTGATATACTCATCCATCTTCATTGAGTTTTTACGTGTTTGATGAAGCTCCAACTTGAACACCATAACACGCGATTTCATTGACACACAGGTGAGATCACGAGCACCATCCCAAAGATCATGAGCACCATCCCAAAGATCACGAGCTGTGTGGCAGTGTAGCAGTTGAGTTTCAACTTCTTAGGTTGTTGTATTGCGTAACCAACCAAATAGAAGTCGGTCTACAGGATACCATTCTTCGAATAGTGGATTTGGAGTCATTTATGCTCCTTCAGAGATATATCGAGAGGGCATCAAAGTTGAGCCATTGATATGTGACTCAAGCAGGTTTCCTTCGATAAGTGGTAGTACAACTGATTCCCACACGAGATAGTTTCCTTTATCCAGCTTGATAGAGGTTGTATGGTTGGAAGAATTAAACAGAGAATATGTTTTGGAGGTGTGGGTAGATGGTATAGAAGTAGCAAAAGATGTGGAAGATGCTACTGAAGAGGAAGCCATTTGAAGAATAAAAAGATCTAATATCAAGTTAGAAAGACTATACAATGAATGAAATAATAGGCACACAGAAATGTGTGCTCACGCTTTTCATATATATTAGTTGTGAATAACATAATTCGTTACACGACAGAGAGGGAGAGTGGCCTAGCCCTACACATGTATTGTGATGGCACAGTATGTACAGAAAGAATAATACAAAATAAAGGAATTAATTTTTTGTTCTAACATAAGCATTTTCGGTGCCTGCTATTTTTGACATATTGTAGAAAAGAAATTGGTTCCGTATGCGCAAACTTGTAGTTTTATACTAGATGCTTATGTAACGCTACAGTATTGAGGCGGATCTAAAGATTTTTCATTTTTTGCCAAGTTCCCAAATTGTTTCACTCCATGACTTGCGTCCCTGTAAAGACAAAAGTGTTGGTCAATCATTCAATCAAATTAGATTTATACGAAAGGCAAGGAAAGAATTGAGAAAGCAAACAGTGGGATTATGTACACTATTAGCACGTGCCAAAGAAAAACGCAAGTTGGCGTTGGATTGAGAGACTATATTACATAAGAAATGCATGACATGAAAAACGTACAAAGCAGAGGCAACTCCAATTCGAAACCTCCCCGGACCCTCAAAACCTGCCCCTAATTCCCGACCTTTTTGTTTCGGGTTTTTGCCTTTAGTTGTACCCCACACCCTCCACATTCCACCAACATGTGTCACTTTTCCTTTTTCTCCTATTATCTTTGTCAGTTCATCTAACACTATAACACCTCTTCTAAACATTGCAATAAGATCACATATCAACCTTACCATAAGCTCTCTCTTTTATACCAAACCCTTTGGCTGTGTCCAATATCAGAACAAACTTTCAGTTAAATCCAAGATTGCTAGAAGTGTATTGATGGAGAGCACGGATTCGTCCTCCGGCTCGCCACACCCGCAGTTGCCACCCGGATTCCGGTTCCACCCAACGGATGAAGAGCTGGTGGTCCATTACCTGAAGAAGAAGGCTGCATCAGCTCCTCTTCCAGTTACAATCATCGCTGAAGTTGATTTATACAAGTACGATCCATGGGAGTTACCAAGTAAGTAACCAAAATCGTAGCTTTAGTCAAATTTTTGTATTAAATAATTAGCAGGATCATAAGGGCAAACTCATAACAGTCCTAATTAAAAGTTTTAATTCTGGTACCGATATGAATTTTATGGATAGGGAGTTTGACTAACTATGTAGGTAAGGCGAGTTTTGGAGAGCAAGAATGGTACTTTTTCAGTCCTAGAGATAGGAAATACCCCAACGGAGCAAGGCCAAATCGAGCTGCAACTTCAGGGTATTGGAAAGCTACTGGTACCGATAGGCCTATATTAGCTTCGAATGGAGGTCAAAAGGTCGGTGTTAAAAAGGCACTGGTTTTCTATGGTGGCAAGCCGCCCAAAGGAATTAAAACCAATTGGATTATGCATGAATATAGACTGGTTGATAACAACAATTCAAATTCAAAGCCGACTGATTCAGCTAACAGGAAAGGCTCTTTAAGGGTACGCATGTTTAATTTATGTATTACCATCTCGTAAATGTTTGCTGGTTGTAATAATTGTATGGTTGTGATATGGGGTGGTTCTTGTTTCTCTTTTACAGCTTGACGATTGGGTTCTCTGCCGAATTTACGAGAAGAACAACTCGCAAAGACGGGTAGATAGGGAAATGGAGAACTCAGTGGAGGCAATGCACCAGAGGCAAAATCCAAGAATCCCTGCAACTTATTGTTCAGTGCTTCAGAACGAAGAGAATTACTTCCTTCAAAATGATTCCATTTCTCAATTACCCTCCTCAAGCTCAAAGCCTAACCTATCAGTGGCCTCAATCTCTACCACAACAAACCTGCCGTCGAAACCCACGCAGCTTCTATCTCATCAGTACTGGAACGGAGCTTCAGGATCATCATTTGGAGCATCTTCAAGGAAGCGTTTTCATACTCATCTTAATACCTATGGCACTGAGGAAAACACTTCCTTTGTTTCTTTGCTTAATCAACTCCCACACGGTACAACAGTACCATTCCATCCAAATGCACTTCTTGGCGATGGAGTTTTGAGACAACAACTTCAATTTCCCAGTATAAATTGGGACTCGTGATTTTGTTAATACTAGGTACCAATAGCATGTATACATCTTTATTATGTATTGCAAGTAGCTAAATGATTAAGAAACTCCTCAAGATCGCATTCTTCCAAGTTCTTTACGTATCGGTGAGAAAGAAAGAAGTTTGAATCATTAAAACAGAAAAAAAAAAGTGGAATCGTTACCATTAGAAGAGACTGAATTTCTTGGACCGTACGTAAACTTGTGTATATATATATATATATATATCTAAGAAGCTCAGACACGGACACAGGACACGACACGGATACGGACACAGGGACACACCAATTTCTAAAATTTGTTGG
>JANKOD010000007.1:135665-159858 GCA_026284645.1 Erythroxylum acuminatum
GTCAAGTTCCTGCCACAATGCTACCATTTCGACCCAATATTCTGTAACTTCTCTGTCACCTTGCTTCATTTGCCACAACTTTGTTTTTATCTCGTAGATTCGTGATGTAGCCTCTCCATCAAAGTATGATTGTCGCACCCCTTCCTAGATTTCTTGAGTTGTTGGGAGAAACATAAAGGTGCGTTTGATTGGCGGTATCATGGCGTTGATAAGCCATGACGAGACCATGGAATTGTCGATCTCCCACTATCGTGCAGCTTGCGAGTTCGTTGGGTCTGGAACTTTTCCATCTCCGGCGATAAAGCTCATCTTCTCGCGTCCTCCAATGAGGAGTTTCATAGCTTGAGTCCTCTCACGATAGTTTGTTCCATTCAGTTTGTCAGAGACGATGACAACTGAAACTCCTTCAAGACCAGAGGTCATCGATAACTGACCTCTAGTTTGGTTTGGGTTTGTCGTGGAGGATCCCTCAAGATTGCAATTGACTTGCCGGGGTTGACTTCTCAGTTTCACTATCTCTTTCACGTGGCTTTGATACCATGTGAATAAGAGTTGATTTGCTCTGTATTGTATTACTAAGAGAATGTAGTACATATATACATGAATAGGAGTGCAGAATAGGCTAGATAATCTATACAGATACAAAAGATAAACCTAGGATAATGTTTATCTCTAAGATACTGTTATCTAATCTATAGAATCTGATTACAATCAAATTATAATATTATGAGATAATATGTATCTTGACCACAGATTGTTAGCTGAGTTGATGTTGCTTTAAATCTCAATGTGATTTTGTAGTAGTGAAGAGTTGAATGATAGATTATGCAAATCGAGTTTGCTTTAACATTTGCAGGAGGCTCTCTTTAAAACTAACTGTCTTGTATCATAGAAGCAGAATGATACTGATTAAAGTAATTATGATTAATGGTGTTAAATGTAAGGGCACTTTAGTCTTTTAAGTATGTAACTAATACCGTTGTACTATTTGTGTACATTAATTTGATATTTGTTCAATTTGGGTTTAGATAACCCATTCACACATTTTTACCAATTTTGTTTAGTATCATAGTAGGAATCTTGATTTCTATTTCAATTTATCCTTTTTCTTTGCCAACATGTTATCTACCTTGATTAACTTCTACTGCTGCCCCTGCTCATTTATGCTGTTGCCTTGTTGGGAGTTTTTCCTTAGCAAGTGATTTCACTTGCTTGTAGAACATGGTTGCTAGTGTTCTCGAAAATTGTCTTTTCTTTATAACATGTGTCCTTTTCTTGCAACACCTATTTTCTTTTGCCAACACCTACGATGCAATAGTAGCCAACATTCTTCACTACATCTCCATTTCACCTGTTGCTTTTCTGTCATTGTGGTTTTTCTTTATAAGTGTTGTTGTCCCACCAGTGTCCTATTACTTTTGTCATCTTTTTTGTATGAAGCAGCAGAGACAAGTTTTTTCAAATTTGATTGATTAAGGTTTTTGAAAAGAAAAGAATGGCATCAAATGCTTTTTCCAGTATTACGTCCTTTATGTACTCCACATTTTTTTATTATAGCATAGTTTTTTGCTACCTTGATGATCACTATAGAACACTTAATTGACCAAAACTACTCTTTTTGATCTATTGCAATCCTTATTTGGTTTTGTGGTTAGGGCATTGTAAACCACCTCATTAATTTATAATGCTTTTGATATGGAGCTACGTCACTGGTTCTATGTTGATGAACTATTATTGTCTAGTCTGTGGGAGTTTATGGTTAGGACCATGATATCTGTCGTAGGGATTATGCGGTGTTAGGCAAAATAACATCAAATAACCCTTATATTGCATTGAGTTTGCCTACTTAGTTTGGCGAGACCTTTTATCAAACACCTTGAGTGCAATCTGTATTAATGACTTCTGGACTTAGAAAATTGATAAAAATCTTTTTTATGAAATTGTCGATTACCGTGCTTTGGTAAAGAAAGAAGTTAGATTCAAAAAAGAGAGAGTTGTTATTATTCATTATGTATCAAGAATTTGTTACAAAGGATCTATAACGATTATTGCAGTTATTGCACTAGCCTATAGAAAATACAACTCTTGTAATGTTTGTTCTCTTAATAGTTCAAGTGACTTCATTTCCTTTCGCTTTATTAATTCTTTGCCCCCCAACGCTATTGTTTATATTACCTCTAATCATTCAACTTGACTTCTAAATGTTGTCGTTCTCCATTTCCTTAGTTATACTTCATTGTTCCGCATAAAAACACTAACATAAATGAAAACATAAGCCCATATGATGTCACTAAACTAACCTCATTTTAGTCTTTAGCTTTTTGTGTTTTAAGTCTTTGCCTATTCAAAACACCATCTGTTCATGCTTTAAGTCTTCGATGCAAACTCTAGAGTTTGCTTTGACCCTTTATATTTGACTCTAGTGCATATTTAGTATGATAAAAACAAATTGAATATTTGCTCCCTTTTAATTTGAGAATTTTTTGGCCGCTTTGACTCTTTTGTCCTTAGATAGTTAACAAACAAAAATGTTTGATTGTGACTAATATCATTCTTGTGATGTCTAAGATCATAGAATATAAGTTGATTGGTCTTAATTATTCAGATTGATGAGACAATTTAGATTTACTTAAAGCATTTCTAAAGACTTGAAAATATATTGTAATAGATTTTATCCTTAAGTTAGGATATTATTGGTCAAGATTATGATAGGATTGGCTAAGATTTTGATAAGGTACTCCATGATTTATGGGTATCTACTAGATTTGGATACTAGGTTTTTGTATATATATAAAGCTAGTAGTGCTGTAACAAATACACATAAGGAAGTACACTTTCTGCTTAATTTTTGACATGGTATCAGAGTTTTAGGTTCGATAACCTGACCATATTCTGGCCTTCATCGCCATATTTTTCCAGCCTTCATTGCTGACAACTTTTTCCTTCCACACGTTCTCTTCTTCTTCTTTTGTCTCGCACACAATTTGGCCTTAATTGCCCAGAATCTTGTCAAGCAAGATGTCAGAAATTGAGGAGTCTACGATTAAGAGTGGGGAGACTGCCAAAACCTAATCGGAAGAGGTAATTTGAACCCAACATCCTGGAGAATTGCAGAGCATTCCAACTACTTATAGAGTAGCTGGAAAAAATCATCTCAAATGGTCTCAACTCACCCGAACTGTGCTGAAAGGAAAGGGGAAGATTAGTCATCTCATGGGTGTAGGGCCTAAACTAGGGGATCCACAATTTGAAGCATGGGATGAAGAAGACGCTATGATTATGGCATGGTTGTGGGGCTCTATGGTCCCAGAAATCAGTGAGACATGTATGTTTTTGGCCACTGCCAAGGACACATGGGATGCAATCCAACAAACTTATTCCAAGGCTGGAAATGCGACAAGTGTATGAAGTAAAGGTGAAAACTGTTGTTGCAAAACAAAGAAACAAAACAATCACGGAATATGCAAATCAATTGAAATCCTTGTGGTAGGAATTGGATAACTACCGGGTGATAAAAACCAAGTTTCCCGAAGATGCAGCAATTCTAAAAACCTTCATTGAATAGGATAGAGTTTATGATTTTTTGGTTGGACCGAATCCAAAATTTGATCAAGTAAGGATACAAATTCTTGGGAAGCCGGAGGTTCCATGTTTTAATGAGGTAGTGACTTTAATCTAAAGTGAAGAAAGTCGGAGAGGGCTGATGCTTGAATTGCAAATCATTGACAGTTCAGCTATGGTAGCTGGTAATAGCAAATCAACCACAAATACGGAGAGAGGAGCAGTTTTTGAAGGAAGGGAGAATAATCAGTCGAAGCCTCAAAACTGTGATGAATTATGGTGTACTTATTGTAAGAAACATCGACATACACATGAGAAATGCTGGAAACTTCATGGAAAGCCTCCAAGCTGTGAGTGGGGTCAGAAGGGAGATTAGCCACGAAACAATGGACAAGTGCACATTGCTGCTGCATCACAAGACGAATCAATATCACAAAAGCCGAGTAGCCTTAACAAAGAAGAAATAGAGAGGGTGAGATCACTTATTAGCAGCCTTGGGAAAACTGAAAAGCCTTAAGGTACTTGTTCTTTGGCATATTCAGGTGAGTTTTCTCTTTCTGCTGGATTAAATGCCTCAGGTACAACCTTCACTAACTCTTGGGTCATGGACTCAGGAGCAACCGACCATATGACCCACTCATCCAATATCTTTTTAACCTACTCCCAATGTCCAAGCAGTAAGAAAATAGCCACAATTTATGGATCCTTAACCACTGTAGCCGGTATAGGTGATATCAAAATAACCCCATCAGTAATTCTACGAAATGTCCTTCATGTTCCTAAATTGTCCACAAACCTTGTTTCTGTACAGAAACTCACCTAAGATTTATCTTGTAATGTAATTTTTTACAGTAACTATTGTGTATTTTAGGATTAGGATTCGAGGAGGATGATTGGACGTGCTAGGGAACGGGATGGCCTTTACTATCTAGAAGCACCAAGCCAACTGAACATGACCAATAGGTTACCACATTCCTTCATTTAAGAACTTGTTTCTTTCAATAAAGAGAATTTTGCTTCATCATTGTCGACTTGGGCATCCATCATTTAGGATTGTTAAGATTATGTTTCCCTCTTTGGTTAAAGATTTAGATGTTGAAAACTTTCATTGTGAGGTGTGCGAACTTGCTAAACACAAACGTGTACCTTTTCCAAGTAGTAATAAAAGAAGTTTTGTTCCTTTCTATCTCATTCACGGTAATATGTGGGGTCCATCTACCGTCTGTAATGTTTCTTGGGCAAAATGGTTTGTTTCTTTCATTGATTATTGTACACGTGTTACATGGATTTTTTTGCTCAAACATAAGTCTAATGTTAGTATCGTACTCCCAAACTTCTATTCCATGATCAAGAATCAATTTGGGGTCAATATCAAAAGATTTAGGTCAGATAACGTCAGGGACTACTTCAATCAAACTCTTACCTCATTCTTCCAAAAAGAGGGAATAATCCATGAGTCTTCTTGTGTTAGAACTCCACAACGAAACTGGGTAGCAGAACGGAAAAATGGGCTCCTCCTTGAGAAAACCTGAGCCTTGTTAATTCAAAATCATGTGTCTAAAGTTTTTTGGGGAGAAGCCATTCTTACCGCCACTCATCTCATAAATCGTTTTCCCTCTCGAACCTTAGGTTTTAAGAGTTCTATGGACATTCTTTCAACTTTTTATCCAAACCTAAACAATAAAAATAACTTTGTCCCTAAAGTTTTTGGGTGCACATCCTTTGTCCATGTCCACAGTCAAAATAAGGGAAAATTAGATCCAAGTGCTCTAAATTGTGTCTTTATGGGTTATTCGTCAACTCAGAAACGGCACAAGAGTTACCATCCTCCATCAAAGAAATTCTGTCTCGGTGGATGTCACATTCAATGAACAACAACCTTATTTCATCAATCCTTATCTTCAGGGGGAGGATTTAACTAGAGAAGATAAGGAAGATTTTTTGCTTCATTTGTCATTGTCTAAAACTCCATCTGATCCTCCTACATCTACTTTTGCACCTTGTTCTTCTTATTCTTCCGCACCTCTTGTTCATCCAAAACATCCAATGAACCACAAAAAAAACTTGATGTACGATTTGGCAAAGGTAAAGTATACATAAGAAGGAATACGACTATCCCGAAACTTATGCAAGTCTAGAAGTCCAACTCTGATCCTTTAAAAGAGGTAACAATTTCTAACTCTCCATTACAAGATGAATTTCATGAGAATAACAATGACTAGGACCTTCCAACTGCCATCGGGAAGGAATCGGAGTGTACAAAATGACCATTGTAACCTCTTGCATATTTTTTGTCGTTTAAGAATTTTTCATCATCTCATAGAGCTTTCCTTGTAAGCCTGAATACCATCACCATTCCTATCACCCTATTTGAGGCTTTGTCTAATGAAAAATGGAAACAAGCTATGAATGTAGAGATGGAGGTATTAAAGAAGAACAAAACTTGGGAGTTGTTTAAGTTATGGGCAGGAAAGAAATCGGTGGGTTGTAAATGGGTGTATACGGTGAAGTATAGAGGAAATGGCTTGATTGAGAGATACAAGGCACAGTTGGTGGTCAAGGGGTATACTCAAACTTATGGAATTGATTATCTAGAGACCTTTCCTCCTGTTGCAAAGATGAACACAGTTAGAATGTTGTTGTCGCTTGCAGCTAATTTTGGTTGGGATTTGCAACAGTTCGATGTCAAGAATGCATTCTTACGTGAGATCTAGAGGAGATATTTATAGAGGTTCCTCCTGGTTATAAGAATAACTTAGCTACTCATACTGTGTGTAAATTGAAAAAAGGCATTATATGGCCTCAAGCAATCACCACGGGCATGGTTTGGTAGATTTGCAAGAGTTATGTTGGCCATGGGATACAAACAATGCCATGGAGACCACACACTATTCATTAAACACTCTCCCTCGGGGAGAGTTACAGCTCTTTTGGTGTATGTCAATGATATAATAGTAACAAGAGATGATGTTAAGGAAAAAAAGTTTTTGAGTCAATGTTTGGCTAAGGAATTTGAGATGAAGGCATTGCGAAGGTTGAAGTATTTTCTCAGGATTGAAGTTGCTCACTCTAGGACAGGATTTTTTTATCTCTCAACAGAAGTATGGTACAGATCTTCTCAATGAAACAGGCAATACAACATGCAAACCAGCAAGTACTCCTATGGATCTGAATCTTAAGCTTGAAAAGGTAGAGGAGGATGTAGTAGTAGATAGAGAAATGTATCAACGCTTGGTAGGGAAACTCATTTACTTATCTCACGTGACCAAATATAGCATATGCTATAAGTGTGATTAGTCAGTTCATGCATAACCCGAAGAAAGTTCATCTGCAAGTAGCTCACAGAGCACTATATTATCTCAAAGGAATATCGGGGAAAGGTATTTTGTTTGAAAGGAATGGGGGATTGGTACTTGAAGCATATACTGATGCTAATTATGCTGGTTCAATTGTCGATAAAAGATCGACTTCAGGATATTGCACCTTCCTTGGGGGAAACCTTGTGACATGGAGAAGTAAAAAACAAGGAGTGGTAGCTCGGTCAACTGCATAAGCTGAATTCTGGGCAATGGCTCAAGGTGTATATGAACTACTTTGGTTGAAGATCATCCTTGAAGACTTGAAGATTAAATGGGATGATCCTATGAGACTCTATTGCGACAAATCTGCGATAAGTATAGCTCACAATCCGGTACAGCATGACCGAAACAAGCACTTCAAAATCGATAGGCACTTTATCAAGGAGAACCTAGAGAGAGGACTGATTTGTACTCTTTATGTGTCTACAAATGGTCAACTTACTGACATTCTTACCAAAGGCTGCAGCCCAATTTTTCAAACTATTGTATCCAAGTTGGGAATGGAGAATACCTATTCACCAACTTAAGCGGGAGTGTGGAAAAACCATACAGTTAGGAGACTATTTTAGGAAAATATATTGTAACAGATTGTATCCTTAAGTTAGGATATTGTTGGTCAAGATTCTGATAGGATTGACTAAGATTCTGATAAGATACTCTATGATTTATGGGTATTTACCAGATTTGGATATTGTATATATGTATAGCTAGTAGTGTTGTAACAGATACATATAAGGAAATACACTTTCTGCTTAATTTTTGAAAAAGAGCAATCTCTTTACGCATATTTATGAATTTTAAAAAGCCCAATAAAGAATTGAATGTTTTGTTACTTTTTAGTCTTGATATCGAAGGTTTCAAGTTCAACGGGCGCCAATGGTAGTGATGAACTTTTTGGCTAGTCTTAACCCTTAGTTTAAGATTGTTAGGTCTAAAATTCTCTCTAGTGCTAAGATTTCATCCCTGCACGAGGTCTTTATTTGTCTACTTCACACAAATGTCAATGTATTTATCACTCCTAACGCTCAGACTCGTATTGCTCTTGTTAGTGAAAATAATAGATTTGACACTAAATAATCATCTAATTAGAATAATAATGGAGGCGGGACATGCATTTAGGAATAGAAATAAGGATATAAGAAGAATTTTCTGTTGATATATCATGAGTCATGCCATACCAAACGCTCGTGTTGCAAGCTACAAAACAATTCTCAAAGATCCCATTCTATGCATGTTGCAGTTACTACTGCACCTAACTCATTTCTTAAGAAGACAATTATAAATTTTATATATCAATTTGCTAAATTCACTCTGTTATCATATGATGTAGTCAACTACTAGCTATCGATTAACAATTCATTAGCATATAATTAGCACTCAAATCATGCATGTAATTAGCATAAAATTATGAATTCTTTCCTTATTGAAAATTCCTTTGTATATATGAATAGATAGACAATACAAAGATCTTTCTCTCATTTTCTCTCTGTCTAGGTGAAATGATACTTTGTAGAATAGTTTACAAATGTCATTAATATAATCAATTGTCGATAATATAGAACAAATATGATTGGACTCAAATAGAATGAATATTAAATTCATGCTTTGTCTAATTGGATCATTTTATGATAAAATGATTTAATTATATCGAAAAAATTACATGGAAAGGTTAGTCAAAATTACTTTTAAGATTTCTAAATATTTGGGTGTTGGTGATGCGTTTTTAGACATTAATCTTGATTTATAGATATAAATTATTTAATTAAAATAAATTATAGGAGTTTAATTTATCTAATTCTAAATATAACTTAAGGTTATAATTTATATCCATTGTTAACATATTTAGAAACCTAATGGGTCACATACAAAGAATGAATTGAAGAGAGAAAATGTGTTTTAATCAAGTTGGACTTGATTTTAAAGTTTGAGAAACTTTATTATTAAATATAAGATATTTAGTAAATAAAGAGTAATATGAGATATTGTATTTTAGTTGTGCACAATGATATTTAATTAGAATTAATTATAATTAAATTAAATTATAATTTTATTTCTAATTTAAAAAGTCTAGTTTATCTAATTCTAAATATTATGTAAGGTTATAATTTATATTCATTGTCAACATATTTATGAACCTTAAATTAAAGATGTTTAATTTGTTTAATCCTAAATATGATTTAAAGTTATAATTTATACTTGTTGTCAACATATTTAAGAACTTAATAGATCATACACAAAGAAGAAGTTGAAGTGAGAAAATGTATTTTAATCAAGCTGAACATGATTGTAAAGTTTGAGAAACTTTATGACTAAATATGCGATATTTAATAAATATAGACCAATATAAGATATTAGATCTTATTTGGATACAATTGATATAGAATTAAAATTAAAATTTAATTAAAATTATAATTTTATTTCAATTAAATTACTTAAATGTCCAAAACTTATTACAAATAGTCGTAGGCTTTAAAGGAGCTAGCATTTCTTGTTGAACCCTCTCTAAAATAATTGTAGAGTTCTCTCAACATGTTCTGTTGATATAATTAAAGGCCAGATACTTTTGTGACTACGGTGGTTGAGATAAATTAATTTGAAAAATAGTTCAAGGAAAACAATAAGAAAATGATCAAACTTTATAAGAGGAGATAGAGTATGATTAATGCTTCATTACTTTTTGTATGTTAATTATGTTATAGAATTTAAGTGATCTTAGTTTTTGAAAAATCAAATAAAATAGTTTTGTAACTATTCTGTTATACGTGGGATCAAATTTTGCGTCAATTTTCCGTCACAATACCAGTTTGATATATCTTCTACTTGTCTTACATCACCAACTTGACACATAATTGTTGATGTAAAGTTCCTCTCAATAGCTTTATGAATACATTAGCAAGTTGTTTTGAGGAAGGAGTAAACTATGGCTGAACAAATTCCTTAGGTTACTTTTTAACCAAATGACATTTAACATCCAAGTGTTTTGTTCTTTAACAAAATATTGGATTAATTGACATTTAACATCCAAGTGTTCTCAATTAATCCAAGTGTTTTGTTCTCAATTAATTGACATTTAACATCCAAGTGTTTTGTTCTCAAAGGGCTAATTAAATCGCAAGAATCAAACAAGTATGGTAGTTAATTCATTAACTCCAAAACTATGGCATGTATCTTCCCTTTTGCATATAGCAACAATATAATTTCAAATTTTGATCAAACGAAAAGCACTTAAATATTTAACATGAGAAATTTGAGTAATAAAGGACAGTAGCCACATATTGTTGTAATCACATGTCTTTTCCACATTAACTCCAATAGTAGTTATCATGTGAAATCTTTTATGAGATGAATCGTTGATATTTTATTTTGTATATTCTGGATGATTTTTTTATAGCCCTCATCTTGTACTAATTTTCCATTTTAATACTCATGCTATGGCTTTCCTGTTTTAGAATTTTTCTACTGCAAAAAATTCATGTAACACTTTTTAAAATTCCATTGAGAATTCTATGAAGAAAAATGTTAGAAAGTTAAATAATTTGAAGCCCTAAGTTATAGGGATTCATAACACTATCTTAGGAAATTTTATCTATAATCATAAAAATATAATAATTTCAAAGGATTCTCTTAAAGGATTCTCATATTTGTTTACGTCTATAAAAATGATGAAACCATTATGAAACATGGAAATACTCTCATATAATTACCAAGGTTCTAATTATTTTATGGTTTCTTTAAACAATGAACCTTATAAATTTATATCCCATGTTGATAATAGGTACAAGTGTTATGCGAGAAAAAGGGACTGGTCCTAGAGGAATGAATAAGTTGAAGAAGTTAATCCAGAAGGAACTTGTTAAAATTGCAGGGGAAAATGACATTGTCTGTGGTAGAGTTAATACTAATACTAAGTGCTATGTAGAACTATTGGTAGTTGCAGTTTGTTAGAAGTTAGTTGAAAGAATATGCTCAATTCCAAATGTTTTGCCAAAAATCTCTTCTCCTTTCTTTCTCTAAGATACAAAGACCTATATATGGTAACAAATCAATCAAACAATCGTATGTATATTACTATTCTTAAATTAAGGGAAACTGTATAGGAAATATACAAAGTACAAAAGCTTCATAGCCCATTCTTGCTAGTTTCCCTCTCAAGTTGGGGCGTAGATACTGCACCAGCCTAATTTGGATATTGTTGTACGAAATGATCCACTATTGACGACATGAGTCATAATGTCAGCCAGTGATCTGAACTTCTAGTGTAAGGAACTTCTATCAAGCCAGAATCAATGTTATATAGTGCTTGTGTAGTTCAACATGCTTAGTTTGATCATGTTGTATTGGATTATAGCAATCTCAATGGATTCCTTATTATCACATAACAACATCAGGGGCCTTTTTAAACCAAAGCCAAGTTTAGTTAAGAGAATTTTTAGCAAAGAAAGTTTGTATATTGCATGATGCACAACATGATATTCAACGTTTGCACTGGATCATGAAACCACATTCTGTTTTTTCCTTCTTCACGTCATCATCAGACGACAAATATCTAGAAGTGGACTTTCTATCTAGTCTACTACCAACAAAATCAGAGTCTGTATGTCCCACAATATAAGATGGGTTGGGAGAGTTGGAGACAGTAATATCAGATGTAGACATATTGGGCACATGAAAAAAATTAGAAGAATAAAATTCCAAGAAAAATGCAGAAATGAAGGCTACTCAAAGAGGAATTCCCAAGGAAAAAAACCCTAAGGTTTCGATACCATGACAAGAAATAGAAGAGAAAATGATTTGTCTTCTTATAATTGATTTGGAATTACTTGTTTATATACATCTTAGTGTAGGAAAAAGAATAGGAAACAATCTCTTAGAAAATGAATCAATCTCTTAGGATTCCACATATTCCTAAGAAAAGGGAAATAGTTTCCTAGGATTCCACTCTCCTAAGGAAGGAAATAGTCTCTTAGGATCCCACAATATTAGGATATCAAGAACTTGACTTTCCTAAAATGGTATGTAGGTAATATACAACTTAACATTGCTCTCTACGCATTTTATTCAACTCACATTTTTTCCATAGTCACAGTTAATTCATTTAGTCAACTCTGTCTTTATAAAACTGCATTACTATATTGCATCATTTCTATATTAGGGTGGGAGCTGCCCTTCACAACCTTGGACAATTCTATCATATGCAGCGGAAATTAGAAGAATCTCGAAGATGTTATGAGGTGATATATCATTTTGTACGTTTCCTTTTGCTTTAATTTGACCACTTCATTGAAACATGTATCTTTTGTTGAAGTCATTCTCTTGAGGCATAAAATTTGTTTTCAAAACTTGATTCAAGTCAATCGTTGAATGGAATCAGGGGATGAGATTCCTCCTTCATGTTTTGAGTTATCAAATTCGAAAGGTTGACATACAAGTCATCTGTTGGGAGGTTTTTGTACTTTTCTAGTTTTTGGGTTCCAATTGGACCCAAAACTTTATAATCGCATCAATAAGAATATAACCTGTAAATAAGGTCATTAATTTTGTTAGTATAAAATGTAAGATTGTTTTGTCATCTTAAAATACATTAAGAGCATACTGTTTTGTCATCTTAAAATACATTAAGAGCTATGCTATAGAAGTGCGTTTTGCAATTTCTATAGGTGTTGGACACAATTATTGTTACTATTTTTCTTTTTCTTTTTTTATGAGACCATAGTATCTTGAATTTTTCTAAAGTATCAATATCTACAAAGTGTCGTGCATTCTTCTTATTTTATAGCTCTAATCAAGTGAAATTAAAGAAAGAAGAAATTATATATATTTGGAATGCATCTATATGTATTTGCGTTAGCCAAAAGATTATGAAATGGAATCATAGTGTGGAAAGAGAGGACTTTTTCATCTGGTTGAAGTACACGAGATATAAGGTGGAAGTTTGGTTCAAGATTTTTGTCATCGATGATGTGACATTTTGCCTCCTTGTTGCTATTGGATCATTTAAAGATGCTAATAAAAATATGCAACGAGTGTTGGAAGATGATTGAAGAAGAATGCATAGCAATAGATCACTTCATTATTAACAATTTGAAGTGAAAATGGCTGAAAAAATGTAAGAAATGGATCATTGATTAGTTAGAATTAATGAGCAATAGAAGATGAATGAAGTTTTCTCATAACAACCTATTAAAGATTCTTGATAGAATGTTGGTCCCGATGTTTCGTTCATATGGCGCTTAATTCACTGGCCTTGCTATCAATTAAAACCTTTAAATTGACGAACAGGAGAGCTAGTGGCTATTCTTGATTCTGATTTATCATGAATCAGGATCCTCGTTAATGTTATAAAACAGCTGCAACATGATACTTCATAGGCTTTTGTCTATCTATGACTTTTCAAAATGTATTGTTAGTCACTGAGGAGCATATTTAAGGCTTTTCTCCTACTTATGGGCAAAACTTTAAGATTGTAGAAAAGTTGGGAATAATAGATTCTTTAAATTCAAGGCATAATAATAATAGGGCAATATATGTTATACTAATATTTGACAATATGTATATCCAGTATATGTTTACAAGATACACATGCATAAAGAATATTTATGATTGTATTCATGAATAATTAAATAGGAAGACACAATATTTATGATCTTCATTAAGAGTTTAATAGATTCTGTAGCTTTCAAGCAACTTCAATCAATTACTTCTTTATCAACTTGACTTTGTTTATGCACATTCTTTCTAATTAGTTTTTAACTAATATATTATTTTGTCCTTTTTCTTTGAATTTTTTGGGCAGCGTGCTTTAAAGGTACAACCACGTATGACCTTCTTAACTAAAAGCAGTCAATTTCTTAGTGCTAATATGTTCTTGTAATCGAGTAGATTAAGGGGCGTGTTCTAGGATATTTGCATCCAGATTATGCTGAGACCATGTATCGACTTGGAACGGTAAACTCTTTCTTTTATGTTTGCAAACCGCAATATGCCATTTTTTAATCCTTGTCTCACTATCATATACATGGTACCTTTCCCTATGTAAGGGAGCAAAGGTAGCTATTCTTATTTATCTCATTGAAAAACCTTGGGAAATGCTTCGTGTGATAGTTATATATGCTGATGTTTGTGCATACTCATTCTCTATATAAATAAAGCATTATGATTCATCTATTTAGGTGATTTTTGGATTTTTAGTGTATTTTATTTGGTAGACGAAATATAACAAATGATTTCAATTTCAGCTTTATTAAACCGAATTTCTTTCTAGTTTGCTTTAACCAACTAAAATTGAATTTGGATTTGGATTCTTGATTTTTATTATAGTCCATAAAGGTGTGCCTTTTTGTTCATTATGCCTTGATATTGAAACTTATGTGACCTATCATTTCATTTCCCCAATTTTCAAGTCATGATCTTGATTTGTTGGATAGCATTGAAATCTCACTGCATAAAATTTGTAGTTTGAACTTTGCTTAACCATTTCCTTTTAGCCATGTTGGCTTCTGATCTTGTTGAGCCAAAGCTTTGGATTTGATTACAAATTTAATACTTGGAAATTGGATATCTCCCTTAAATGTGATGCTTTATTCATCTGGAATTTCTTATATTTTATTTTTCTAATTTTCTTATGGCTAATTTAGAAATCTAACACCATATTTTTCACTCTTTTGGGAGATTTTCCTGAACTACTATAAAGATGTCTAGTGATGTTTCCACATTTCCCTTTGACTTCTCCTCCCAAACCTTAAATTTCTATCTTCTTTCTCCTTTCGGGTGCCTTCTTTTCTTTTTCTTTTATATCTTTTATTATTCATCTTTTTGCTTCGTATATTGTGTAGCGTTACCTTTTTGGTTTCAGAATGGTACAACATTGAGTTGTTTCATATCTTCTGTGAAAGGTGTATCCTTTTACCATTTGAAGCTGTTTTACATGACACAAATTGTTCATAAGGTAATGCTAGTAAACTTTCAAAGTTGGCTTAAGTTTTGAGTTCGCGGCTTGTTAAAATTATACTGCTAGTGTGCGGTGATGGGGCACCCTCATTTTGAGCTCTTTTGGTAAAAGTTCCTCAATTTCACTTTCCTTAGATATGCGGAGGCCATTGCCTTGGTTTTGTCTTTGTCTTCATTGTACAGAGAAGAATTTTTGGTTATAGGAATTTGAGAAATTTGGAAAATTGTTTATTTGGAATAGAAATAAAATCATGACTACTAAATAATGCTGGATTTTAGTTTTATATATTCCTAGAAGAGAGCTTGGTTGAAGTGTATCTTGGTTATTTGTTTTGTGCCGTCACTGGATGATTAATAGTGAAGTTCACCTCTTTTCCCGCGTTGGTATTTCTTCCTTTCTTTGAAGAACCTATCCTGGTAGAGAAAAGAGAACAAAGCTACTCAAAAAACTACTGCTATTATGAACTGAATTAAGTTGAATATTACTTGCTTCTTATTGCATAATGCCTACCTATATATAGACAAAAGAAAGACAATGTTTGAACTCAAAAGGAAAACAAATTCCTACCTAAATAAGGACTCCTAATTAGGTAGTAATAATAACAAATCAAAACAGAATATTATGTAAGATAGTTCCTACCTAAATAGGACTCTAATTAGGTAGTCATACTAACAAACTTAAACTCCTAATCAGGTAGTAATACTAACAAACTTAAAACAGATTGTTATGTAAAATTAGTTATTTCATAAGCAAGCAATTAAATAAAAACCTTCCTAATTAAGAATTTTTCGGTGGCCACTTTTTATTGCTCCTACAATGGTAACTTCTTCCAACAAAGCATCCACTTCATTTCTCCCCTCTTCGACATCAAGCTGCCTTCAAGCTCGAACTCAGGATATTCCACTGATGGTATGCAAAGAAATTTTGGGTCATTAACCTCCTTCTTGATCTCTTATTTTGTTTCTACCACCTCAATTCAACAAAGTTTCTTACAATTATGCTCTGCTGAATAAGGTTCATCACAATTGTAGCATAACACTTTCTCATGTCTTTCTGCCATCTCAGCCCGAGTTAGCCTTCTCATCATAGGAGTAGACATGCTCCGTACACTATATACTGTTACTTTGTTGTTGTTGCTCCCTTATTGACTAAATTTTTTGCTATAGTAATTGGGTCGTAAGTTGGCTGGAAGGAACTCTAAGTTGAAGAAGGTTTCCTACCCCCAACCCCTTGCGATAGCTGCCACTTCCTGCCCCTGCTACATTCATAGCGGCTCCCAAATTAACTGGATACTGCATCTCCACATCAATCCTCAATTCTTCAATCAATCCTGCTGTAAATAAATTTACTTGTAAGTCCCTTGCAAGCCTGTTGGTGCGAGCAAGCAAAAATTGAAATTGGCGTTGATACTCCTCTACTTTGCCTGTCTGTTTTCAAGTTTGCTAATTCACCTGCAGGGTTATTACTTAAATGTGGGCCGAACTGGATGTTACAATGTCCCTTGAATGTCCGCCGACTCATCTCTAGCTCTTCCAGCTCCAATTGATAATAACATAATTGTGCCTCGTCAATCAAGTGGAATGTCGCCAATCTTATCTTCTCCTCTTCTGTCGTTCGGTCGTTTAGAAGAATTGTTCACACTTGTGAATCCAAACCAATGGGTCTCCGAAACCATTGAAGGTTGGGAACTCCCATCTTGGAGTATTTAGGCATCATACTAGACCTCGCATTACCTTCCAATTTATCACCTTCTCGAGAAGATGGGGGGCTTGTGACTGCTTCCTAACATCTCACGGCCTCTTTCTTGTGTGATCATACTGAGTGCATGATTGATCTCTGAAAATTGTGCCCCCATCCTTCGTTGTCCCTCTTCCAATGCCCGTAAATGTTGATCCTTTGTTGCCTCGTCCATGATGACCTACTCTGATGCCAAATTGTTATGTGTTTGAGAAAAGGACCTTGTCACTGGACGATTATCAATGAAGTCCCCCTCTTTTCCCTTATTGGTATTTCTTTCTTTCTTTGAAGAACCTATCTTGGTAGAGAAAAGAGAACAAAGCTACTAGAAAAACTACCGCTATTATGAACTAAATTAACATGAATATTGTTTGCTTCTTATTGCATAATACCTGCCTATATATAGGCAAAAGAAAGACAATGTTTGAACTCAAAAGGAAAAAAAAATCTACCTAAATAAGGACTCCTAATTAGGTAGTAATACTAACAAATCAAAACAGAATATTATGTAAGATAATTCCTACCTAAATTAGGACTCTAATTGGGTACCAATACTAACAAACTTAAACTCGTAATTAGGTAATAATACTAACAAACTTAAAACATAATATTATGTAAAGTTAGTTATTTCTTGTTAGGATCTTCGGGAGAGAGAGAGAGAATTATTCCAGAGGAAGAACAGTGGGCCAAGGAGGGAGTTAGTTATCAGCTGATGTGGCTAATTAGTTAGGCATAACAGAATATACCAGAGAGGGGGGTTTATAAAGGGGGAAAAAAGAAGGGAGGAAGGTAGGCAGAGAAGAAGTTAGAAAAGTTGTGACAGAAGGACATTCATGCCTTCTGAGGAGCAATTCCGCTCTGGTTAGGGAGAAATACTCTATGTCTATACTATAGTGATATATACATCACAATTATATTGCAATAATATAGTAGGACTCTAATCTTCTGAGGATAGAGTCCTAACAGTGGTCCGACCTGCCGGATTCGAAGAGAGGGGATGATCAGCTTTCGGAGGACTTTCACAAACACAAAAACAAATTCAGAGTAACATACCTTCATGCCACCGAAGATGTCAGACAGAGTTGAGCTATTGGAATCTCATATGGCCAGTCTTGAAGCTGGGGTAGAAGAGATGCAGTCATCAATGCGTATGGCCATGGGAGAGATGCAGCGAGCATTACTGGTAGAGATGAGTAAAATGTTGGGCAAGCGTCCAAAGGAGGGACAAGGAAGTGAGACTTATGAGAGGAGGCCGAATATGGCGAGCGACAGGGATACTCAGCGTCCGCAGCCGAATGTTCAATCGGAGCACTCTTTGGGCAATCTGGAAGAGTATAGAATGTCGGTGAGAAAGGTAGAGTTACCCATGTTCGACGGGTGTGACCCAGTAGGATGGATTACCCGAGCAGAAATTTATTTCGAAGTTCATGGAACTTCAAACGACGTGAAAATCAAATTGGATTTATTAAGTATGGAAGGATCAACCATTCACTGGTTCAATCTCCTCCGAGAGACTGAAGTGGAGCTCACATGGAGGAAGTTGAAACAAGCTTTAATCGACAGATATGGTGGAAGGAGGTTTGAGAATCCATTTGAGGAGCTCTCTGATTTGCAGCAAACTGGTACGGTAGATGAATACATCGACGCTTTCGAGTTCGTGTCTTCTCAGGTAGGACGCTTACCCGAAGCACAGCTCATGGGGTACTTCATGAGTGGGTTGCGCAATGAGATCCGATGAAGGGTGCGTACCTTCAGTCCAATCAATAGGGTTTAGATGATGAGAGTAGCAAGAGTTGTGGAGGAGGAGCTGTACGGGGATCAAAGGGGTTTTGAATCATCCAACCCACGGCATCGCAATTGGCATCACCGAGGAGAGATTGGGTACAGAAGCCAGAGTCGGGGTCATCCTCCGTATACGGAGTCGGGGTCCTCTAATACTATAGGTTATGGAGCGGGTCGCGCAGAGGACGGGTCGGGTCCAACCCGAAATGCGACGGGTCATAGTTTTCAGCCCAGATCGCCGACCCGAGGAGTCAGTTCTCACCTCACGACGCCGACTAGACCAGGGGAAGGGGACCGAAGACCATCCATGGACAAACATGGGGGCTTGCGACACATTTCGTATCAGGAGCTGATGGATCGCAAGGCAAAAGGGTTGTGCTTTCGATGTGGGGAGAAATTTCATCCCTCCCCATCAATGTCCAGAATGACAACTACGGTTGTTAATACTGGATGACAACGAAATCATGACTGAGAATGGAGAAATTATTGCATTGGAAGCAGAAATAGAGGAGGAGGGGGATATAGCTCTGGAATGCCGCACCATGGTTCCTCACTTCAGCCTTGAGGACAAGGTTGTTCTTCCAGGAGGGGGCAATGTTAGGATCTTCGGGAGAGAGAGAGAGAATTATTCCAGAGGAAGAACAGTGGGCCAAGGAGGGAGTTAGTTATCAGCTGATGTGGCTGATTGGTTAGGCATAACAGAATGTACCTAGAGAGGGGGTTTATAAAGGGGAAAAAAGAAGGGAGGAAGGCAGGCAGAAAATTAAGGGAAGAAGAGTGACAGAAGGATTCATACCTTCTGAGGAGCAAATCTGCTCTGGTTAGGGAGAAATACTGCACTACTAGTCGGTAGTGATAAATATTTTACAGATATATTGAAATAATATAGAGGAACTCTAGTATTATAAGTCTAGAGTTCTAACACCTACACAACTGATGAAAAAGGTTGAATCCGATAATGAATGGAATTAAGTATTTGTAACTTTTTACATTGCTTATTCCTGCTTCTTGAAGCCAGGGTAAGCTAGTTCAGCTCATGAACTTTGTTCTTAAATTTGTTTTCTTTTATATTACATGGGAGGTATTATAAATATTTGGGTTTTGGGCCTCAACTGGCAGATAGGTTGCAATTCTTTTGGCTTTACTAATGATACTGATGGTCAACTTCTGATAGCTGCTAATAATTGGTTAATTAATTACTAATTTGTTTGTTTCTTTTGCATGTAATGGGCTACAGACAAGAGCGAAGAAGTCATGCCTAAGCCGATTTCGTGTGTTTGTGTCATCCTGTGAATTGGGTCGGTATTTCAAACAGAATCACGTTTGTACATCTCATTTACTTAAGAATACTAGGATAGTTTTTACAGCATAAATGATGTGTATGCTCACACTTGCCTTTGGTATTTGTAATTGTTTTCTGTTCATGTTGTAGCGAGTCCTTTGAAAATTAGAGTAATTTGTTAATCTTGTGCCGAAGCTGTTTTGAACATATCCAGATCTAAAGAAGACGAGTTTTGAGTGCATGGTGATGTTTGTTTGTTTCGTGACCCCAGTGAAAGATGGAGCAAAGACCAGGGGAAAATTATTCAATAAATACTGGATGGATTTTTTTCATTTTTACTGATATGGTTTTACAATGATTACACGTTTGTGCTTGTTGAGTTGTTGCAGAATGCTTACATGTTTGTGATTTGGCAAGTAGCATCACTTTGCTCAATTATATGATTCCAGATGGTTGCTCGATTCACTCCAGGTAATGAAAATTGCCTATAAGGAGTAAGGGCAACTGAGAGAGGGGTGTTACTGGTTCCAAAAGGTTAGGAATTATCATTGATGGCCTACAGAGATAAAAGGTAAGCATTTGTAGTTGAATCTCGAGGGATCCATGTCTCTCGTGCCAAAGAGGAATCCATGCTTTAAAACTTTTGCAGCTTGTTTGGCATGATAAGAAAAGAAAATGGAATTCAACCTAGGGTTTATAGAATTTTGTTAATAATTCTTGGCCTATAAAACTTGTTATGTTACTGAAACGTTTTTTTGTCGATCTCCTTATATTTTCTCTACTTTCATTTCTATGTTTACATGGCATTTGTGTTTCTATTGCAGAATTGTTTATTTATCCAAATTGTGGCTGATGATATATCACCTAATGTTTTTCTTCCTTGCCTTTGCTGTCTTGGAGTAATCACGTTTTACTTCCATCGAAGCTTCAACAGCTCATTGTGGTTTTGGTTAATCTTAAAGTTGCCAGTATCATATGGGATCTATAACTGAATAAACTATAAAATCAATCGAATTTTATTATTTAAAAAAATAAAAAATGTGTCAATTAGACCACGTGCTCATTTTAGATGAAATTCCGGATAGTTTTATTCGAAATCACCTCTTATGAGTTATGACAACTGATGCCAAACATTGTTACGAAAACATGCAATTCAAGCCCAAGGACTTCTGTATCAATTGCATAGTGACCACGCCGATTGTATTATATGACCTGGAACCCAGCATAGGATACACGACTTGAGATTTTGTTAATTGGTGTACACGATCCCTGTGAAATTGCTAATAGAGCTCGTAGACTGGTGAAGGTGTGCTGATGAAATGAAATTGAATCTCTACTCCATGGTACGGAAACATTGTGTGATGAAGGACGGTATGATCATTCTTACTAATGCTACATGGACCGAACGTGAAAAAAGGCAGGTTGCAGAATTGTGATCAGTAAATACGGCGTAGATCTGGTCTTAGCTTTATAAAAGTCTACGACGTGTTATTGCTTTATTTTATTAAATCTTATTTACATATTTACGTCGATTTAATATAAATGTATGAATAAAATTTAATAGAATATCATAGAAATATTATAATCAGATTAGAGGATCTGTTTCTGGTCTCGGCTGCCTCCTTTACCTTCTTTCTCCATTCTTGCTGAAGCTCTTGGCGTTAGGGTATACATTTGGCAAATAGATTTCCGGCTTTGTGTTCTGTGATTGTTTGAATCTGGAGTCGGCCCTTAACAGTGAGGTTTCTTGTTTTGACACCATCTTTCGTAGAAATAGGACTGCTCATGTTGCCCGCATGGGTAGCTCAGTTGGTTATTGGAAGGGCAAGTTGAGATCAAGGCCTTAGGTTCGAGTCCTGGCAGCGACAGTGTGGCAGTACATCAAATGTGGTGATTCCTTGTGCACACCGGCGTTGGGCCACCCTTCTAAGAAGCTGGCTGAGATCAGACCATAATTTACCCCCCTCATTATTCTGTCGGGCTGGAGTGTAGGGGCGTCTAGAGTGACCGATTTCACCTTTTGAAGGAGTGCTCATGTTCTGATTAAACGTCCTCTGGATTTTAGCTAAAGCATGATTAGCTGATCACTTTTTCGTTTGGATTGCATCTCTAGATTCTTCTGATACAATCGTAGTATATCATATTATGTATGTTTTCTCTTTTGATATCCAATCGTCATACGTGGAGGGGTTCAACAAAATAAATGACTTTGACATTAGTGCATCATGCATGTGATTCTTTCTTTTACTTTTATGTTTTCGTCTTTAAATTTACTTGTTTTCAAAGAACCACAAGGTTTGTATAAGATGCTTCGAGTTAGACAACAACCTATACCTATTATTCTGTATATAAGTTTCTTTTTAATTGGTTTAATATAGAGTGAATATATATTAGTTGAACTTAGTATTTGATTCAACCTTTGTAAGGGGGTTTTGACAAATTTTTTTAAAATCATTTTTAATGGTTCCTACACTTTCTTTATTTGATTTTATTTAACTAATCCTTCTTTCTTAAGCTAAACATTTGCACTACCTATACTTTCTGGTTCACTCGCCCGGTGACCCACGTGTTGAAACGATTTGCTAGTATCATGTCAACATCGTTCATCTAATCACGAGTGCCCAATTAGTCATCCCTCTCCTAATTGACCCAGTTAAACGGAATCAGTCCAAATAGGTGTGATCAGTAGGTTTAGTCCCTTTTTTTTATTGACTTTTTTGCAACCCAAATTAGTTTTCAAGGTTTTGGGCCCTCTTAAGTTTATTTTTGAGATATGCTTTTCCTAAATTTTGCCTCTATCTCTCAATTTCAAGTTTGGGCGTCTTATTTTTCATACTGCATTTTCGGGCTTCCATAGCTGCTTCGAGTAATCCTCACTTTATAACTTGTCCTATTAATGTGATTTTTGATGGTTCAAATTATGATTTATACGTTTAAGAGATGGTGAGGTTACCAAACACATCAAATAAGATGATGAGACAAAAACTAAGTTCAATGAGAGGTTCAATCAATAGGATAGAAAAAATCAATAGATTTTAACTCACAATACCTGTCAACTTAGTATTAAGTTAGAATTTCGTCATTTTACTTATGCTAAAGATGTTCAGGATTTTTTACATACATGTTATGCAGTATCAGATGATGTTTATCAATTTTAGCTTTATTGTCACTTTCATAATATATATCAATATCTTAATCAGACCATTCATAGTTATGCTTTAGAGTTGTAAACTTCATAGGATCAATTGTCATCTTGTGATCCAATTTAACTTGATATAGCCTTTACAAAAATTTATGTTGCTTTTCAAATCACCAATGTGTATGGCATTTACTTATGATTCTTCGTATTGAGTTTGAGTCAACTAGTAGTGCTCTTCTTCACCATACTTTACTACTTAAAACTTAACACAACTATTTGATAGGTACTCTTTGATGAAAACTGACTTGTCTGTGCAATCTCTCCCTTCTACATATATAGTTCTTATAGCTCTTTCTGCTACTTCAACCACTTCTACTTCTTTTAAAGGATTTTATAGATATTGGAAAAATATGAGCATTATAAACCTCAAGGTGCAGGTGAGTTGGTAAGGGGCTCTCTTGGCTTAAGTGAGGTTATGGGTTCAAACTCCCTTTATGTATGCAACTGTTTAAAACTTAAGGTCAGAGCTTTGTCTCGCGTAAGGGGCCTACCTGGCTCGAGCGGGGATTAGTCTGGGTGTGGATGACTTAAAGGTGTCTTTCTATAGTTGGGACCCTCTTAGAACACCTCGTGGGCAACCAAAAAAAAAGAGCATTATATTTCTGCTTTTCCCAAACTTGAAGCTACAGATAAGAATTATAGCTAAGAAATCCACGTTATTCTTTAACAAATACAACCTAATTTTGGTACTACTACTTTCCTTGTCTTGTTTATCACTCCAAGTAAATCTACTTCTTGGTTCTTTAGTTTTACCTATTGTAATCATATGACCTTTGAGTCTAAGCTATTTAGCTCTATTTTTACCGCCTCTCATATATTAATTGTTCACACTACTGATAATTCTATTTTATCCATTCAACACGTGGGCAATATTTTTTAACCCAACTTATCCTTATTTGATGCCTTTTGTGTGCCCATACTATCTCTTAATCTTATTTCTGTTATTTAGTTATATGAACTTGGTGCTAATGTAACCTTTTCGGTTCATGATTATACTGTGCAGGACCATAAACGAGCAAGGTTCTTAGGATAAAGCGTAAGGTTGGTCGTTTGTTTAAACTTGTTTGTCTCTAGTTGCCATCTAGATTTGTTGTTGTCACTTATTCCAATATTTAGCACTTATGTTTTGATCATATTTCCTCTTCTAAATTACAACCTTTAATTTCTGGTAGATGTTGTCTCTTTTACACCATTTGTTCTTTACTCATTTTGATATTTGGAGTCCTGCTCCTAATATTATCATGGGTGATTGATATGTGCTTAATTGTTGATATTTTTAATTATTTTCACTTAGCGATTATTGATACAAAAATGATTAAAATACT
>JANKOD010000007.1:179166-208570 GCA_026284645.1 Erythroxylum acuminatum
GGCGAGATAATTAGCTTATGACGCGGCGAGCTTTCTTTATGGTGCGCCGTGGCGGACGTTCTGGAGCCCACGTCCTCATGTTGACTCATTTGACTCCTTTTGACTCCTTAGGCTCCTACTATCAAAAATAACAATTTGTAGTATCAATTGTCTTTAGAAAAATTTATAATGCAATTAATGTCAATTTGTAACAATTTTTACTATCAAATTGCATAAAATATAAATACATACTCAAGGACTAATTTAAGCACAAAAATTAAGAATTAAAAGTCAAAAAGTATATTAAAAGCAATGAAAGTGTCGCCAATTTATATGATAAACTTGGGCTCAATCACATATTAATATTTAATATTGATTTCCATTGTTTACTATATTGCAATTATTTTTTAATTACATCACAATAGATATAATTATATATGGTAATTAATATAATATTATATTAATGTCATTACCGAAGGTCAAGCTAAAGGTTAATGGCCCACCATTTCATGACGGTTTTTCAATTGACGTCAAATAGTATATATATTCTGAATTAATTGAAAACGACGTCATTTTGTTTAACTAGAAACGACGTCATTTTCTACAAGGTTATTAATACCAAAATAAACCTCCTTTTGTTTTTGTGTTAGTAGTCATATTTCCTCTTCTTTTACAGTCTAATAAGATTCGTCCCTCTATTGTGGTCGTCTCCTGTGTTGTAGTCGTCACCATCGAAGAAGTGATGTTACCTATGCTGGTATTATTCTTCTTTTCTATTTTCAAACCCTCCTTCTTGTGCTCTATTTTACTATTACGTTTAGGAGTTTATATGAGTTTTGTGTTCTACTTATAGTGTATGGGTTTTTGTTTGTATTTATTTTTAGAAGATGTTGAATTGTGTTTCAGTGTTAGATGTGTATGGGTCGACGTTCTTTTCCACCTTCCATGCTTGTTTGAGGAAAGTCTCCTAACTGTTTGATCAAATTAACGAAGGATACTTCTGCAATGGATGTTTATGTACATATTTACATTTGATTGTATCATTTATAGTATATAGATGTATCCAGCAAAATGACTTTATTTCAACATGTGATGAGGCTTTGATTCCACATAACAATTAAAAGTCAAATGGTCAAAACCAAAAATATGATGTATTGTGTTTCTGTGTTAGATGTGTATCAGTTGACTTTTTTTTAAACCTTTCAAGCTTGTTTAAGAAAGCATGCTAACTGTTTGATAAAATGTCTGTTAGAGAATGAAGGCTACTTTTGCAATGGATGTTTATGTAAATATTTAGCATATAATTGCTTTTACACCAAATCTCTACCACTTATAGTATACAAATTTATCCATCAAAATGGCTTTATTTCAACATGTTATGAGGTTGTGATTAGATATAATAATTAAAAGTAAAATGGAGTATATATTAAACATAACAGTTAAAACTCAAAACTAACAACCTATTACTCTTATTCTTAAAAGATCAAATCTTTTAGCATACACACATTTGAATTTGTTGAATATATATTTTATGAAAACATATATATAACGGAGTAGCTTAAAACTAAGAAGCTAATTATTAAGATAATTTAAAGCTAAATCACAATTACACAACTATTTTCATTAGAGGATTTTACAAGGGATGTTTATGTACATATAATCAATTATATTTTGGAGCTACAAGGGATGTTTATGCATCCACTAAATATAGTATATACACACTTAACATTCTCAACCTTATCATATGAAGTAGTCTTACTTGATTGATCACAAAATTAACATTGCTAGAATGTTGGAAGATTCAAATAATAATTCTTTTATTGACTTTTCAAAATAAAACTGTTAACATTAATTCATTGAGGAATGTCGATCTAGTGACTAGTTTCCAATGGTGGAAATGAGCTCTGCTAGGAGGAATGTGGCAAAATTGTCCCTAATGAAGAACAAATCAATGCAGAACAAATCCCCTCATCAAACACTAGTTACCGATTGCCTTCTATAGCTGATCTTCTTCTTCTTCAAAGTTCTTACTATCATCCAAACTAACTGTCTTTCTTTATGATCAATATCTCATTTTTTTTGTTATGAAGTTATTATATGAACATCTGATTGTATATACTATATGTTTTGTTAAGCTTCCTTGAATCTTCAAGAGAACATAGATGGAAATGGAGGCGGTGGTTATGTCCCGATTGTTCATCTAGGATTTGGTTCTTTTAGAACAATATTCAATTACAAAAACTATGTTTGTTCATTGTGACAATCAAGGAGTTTATCAGTGGTATGCATGAGTTCGAATTTGAAATCCTCATATTGTTTAATTTAACTTTGATTGTTCTATTCTGTTTGCTCATTAGCTGAAATGCTTAGTACGTGTGGTTCATCTAATATAGCCAAGCAAACTGCATTTGGAAAATCATTCACTGTATCTTCTGTAAATTTAGTTGAAGCAAATAAATTGTTAAAAGAGGGTGTCAATTCACCAGACCTTGAGGGACGATCTTTAATTGTTTCAATTAATGGCTTGGAACGTGCAAGGAGGCTTCTTGGGAATCCAAACATTAGAAACCCCTCTACCTTTTCTACTAACTCCAATGTCACTTGAAATCCAAAAAAATAATTATTTCTTTTCTTTTTCAATGGAATATTAGGTGTGAAACTTTATTTATTATTTTGTCTGTAAGAATTATTACTAGCCATATTTTAACATTTATATGTATTATTATTTTATTGTTCATAAATATTAATGATTAAGAATAGTACTAGTCAACTTAAATTTATTATATTTTTTCTTACTAATATTAAAATTTAAGCTATGTTTATCTTCTTATATCCAAAATGATAATTTATAGAGTTTTAATGCATTAACTATATATTTAATTAAACAAATTTATAAAGAAGGGAAATAAAAAATATGAAAAATCATATATAAATGTCAATTACAATTAACCTTAGGATTATTAAAGGATTTTTAGCATTAACAAATTATCAATTTAACATTATTAATTATAAATTATTTAATATTGAATTTTGGTGACGAATTCACACTTTAGTCACAAACACCCATATTTTTTTTAGACGTTATTATGTATCGTTGCCAAACGCTCTACCTTTGGCGACGAAATACTAAAACCGTCATAAAAATGGGGCCTTTTTGCAACAACTCAAGAAAATCGTCGCTAAAGATATTGGTTTAGCAACGATACATTATAACGTCACGAAAACCGTGACTTTTGGAGATGAATTAATAAATCATCGCCAAATGAAATTTAGCGAGGATTTTCATATCGTTGAAAAAACTGTAACTAATTGTCCGTTTTGTTGTAGTGTATATTTTCACCTTTATGGTAAAGATGCCATAAGCTAGATTTAAGTCTAGTTAAGCTGAGTTTAATTGTCTAACTAAGACTTGAAACGTAAAGTTATATACAAATTCAATCAAATTTATCAAACGTAAAGCACTTATATATATGCAGTAAATAGTTAAGCTCTTTCATTTCATGTGCATGGAGGATGAGATCAACAATAGTTGAGCAGTACTTGTACTTACTATACTCTACTATTTGAATTAGTTAATTTAATTGTATATATGTAAGCAATATATATATAGTTCAGTTGGTGGGCAACTAGTGACCTATGTACTGTACTGTCAAATGTAATGGGATCGGTTCAACCATGTAAAACTCGATCAATTTCTTATAAGCTAGCTAGCACTGATCTTATTTGCTACGTACCAGCATTAGCTAGTCAATCAGCAGCTAGCTAGCATATATAGACAGACACGCAATGAGCAAATTAAAGGAGCATAAGCAAATTTGGCATTGAGCTAGGGGATTAAACTAAAACAGTCTGCGGTCTGCAACTGGTGCTTATAAAACATTAAGCTGGTAGAAGCTAACCCATTAATTACATCTGATTATACTTAGCTTTTCCGTTTCCTATCAACCAAACTATTGCTTATGTTAATTCATTCATTCAAGTAGTGATTATAATAAGAACAACAAGTGCTTAAATACATATCGCATATATATTTAAGCAGCTTTACGTTTTTGGGGATGAGGCATTAGCTAGTTGGCTGCATGGACTTGCAATAACTAAGATAAAGTGCAGATCAAATTTGGCATTGTGGAGAGTAAACTAAGACAGTATGTGGTCATCAACTCTTCATTCCTATTTTAGATTAATTATATTCTTGCGGTGTAAGTGTCATTGTAACTAGTATTTTTTTTCATTAGTGCTAATTTGATATTATATGTATACGCTCCAAAATAGTGTTTCGGTAGGTGGAAGGCTGGAATATATGTTTCAAGGCCACAAAGTTCAAAGCTTGTGGGGAACCCCGGCCCATCATTGAATAACCCTTTTTCCCTTTCCCTCAGTCTCAAGTTGGTTGCCTATTGCAAAAGCGTAGTGTCCAACGTAGGCAAATTAAGGTTTATAGATAAATTATAAATCGCCGTCTTTAGGATATCATTATTTTTACTAGTGATGTGATGGTCCTCAGCTTGCACAGCACAGATAGATAAATTAAAAAAATGAATATTTTATATAACAAGCCGTATGTGAATTTTTTTGACATAAATAAGGATATATCTGTTTAAAAAATTTGTAAAGTATTAAAATTTTGTAATGAAGCTTAGTGAAAATTTTAAAATTCGATATTCAAGGGATAAATCACAGAAAAATAAATAATAAAAATATTCCATGGCAAATACATGTTCTCATTATTATATAATTAACATAAATATATAATTATAAAAAAATATTCCATGGCAAGCTTAGTGAATTTTTTTGCCAACTTCTTGCGGCAATTCCTGAATAAGTCTTATGCAAGGAGAATATTAGCAATTTTTCCTTTCTTATAAGAATGCATCTTGATAGGTATTGACAATAATGCTCAGAACCATTTTCAGCCTATAAAGCTAGGAGCTTTGAGATGATTCTATAAATAGACCGACCTATGGTCATTCAGATAAGTATGGTTAGGTTAGGGGTCTTAGGTATCAAGTTAATGATTGTCTTATTGATCTCTTTTAATATTTTCCCATTTGAGAAGGATTTCGAGATAGCTTTAGAAAGTTAATCCTTAAGTATTTGTTATGTCTTTTTTGGAAGAAGTGCGCATTGTGGGAACTAGTCAGCTTACTTTCCGCCTTAACCAATAACTAGTCAGCTTACTTTCCAATCCGAGAACTATAAATATTGGGACAATAAGTGCTTATTGTCCCAATATTTATAGTTCGGGCACTCCGCGTCTTTGTTGGATCCAGTTATTGCAGAAATGATGTTGATAAGAGAGGCACTTTTGTGGTTGAAAAACAAACACATCGATAATGTTATAGTGGAATTGGACTGTTTACAGGCGGTTCAAGCAATCACATCGCTTCCTTTTAATGCTTCGGAGATTGGAATGTTGGCTTTTGATTGCCATATGCTTTAACAACACTTCCTCCATTTATTTTTCTAATGGACGCGTCGGATTGCCAATAAAGCGGCTCATTCCCTAACGAAGGTAGCCTTATTATATGCAAACCTCCATCAATGGAATACTATCCCTTCTTGTTTAACTGCTATTTTACGTTTCGAACAATCTGTTTGTGATGACTATGATAGAGATGATGACTCTGATAGGAAAAGGCTCGTAGGATCTGAGTGTAATGGGTAAACCTGTTGGCTTGGGTTAGTTCTGTGCTTTTCTTTATCATTAATATTCTTATTATTTCGTTAAAAAAAAGGCAGGAATTTGGCTAAATTAGATTGTTGTGGTACTTTTTGCTATGTTCGTCAAAATTTGTCAGCATCACACATTACTCATTAGGTTAGCCACCCGTTGAGCTTTTGACATATACATATTCATGCAATTGACATTGGTCACTAGCCGTCATCCAATGCTGAGTTGGGTGGCTTCAATTGAGACAATTACCAAAATGTGAGTGGAGGAGTGCACTCCACAATTTTAAGAAGAGATTTACTAATTATCGGTGGCATGTGGGCATTACGTGGCGTTTGGGTATACGTAGTGTAAAATAAATCTATAAAAAACACTCAACCGGTCGATAACACTCTCTTTTTTTTATATATAATTTAAATTTCTTTCTGTCTATATATACACATCTGTTTCTCATGCGTAAGCGCTCTAAACCACCATTTACCACAAGCAAGCAATCTCTATCTGTCCAACCAAAATCCCAAAAAGCACCAAAAGCGATCAACTTGTTCTTCCTTCCTTCTCAATATCCTCGTGATCCATCCATCTACAGTAATGTTGTTTGTTTGTTGTGTTTTCTTAATCGTGACATGATTAATGATAGAGAGAAGTTTCTGGTTATTATAGTTAATTAAATCTACACATAGATGATAGCCAGTAGTAGACTACAGAGGGGGAGATAGAGAGAGAGAAAGAGAGGGCAACTAACAGCATGGATCGATCCATCAATTGAATGGCATTGAAGATGAAGGAGAAGGAGAAAGAAGAGTCGTCGAGGACGGAATCATCTTTGGAAGAGGAGGATGAATATGAAATGTTCGAGGACGTGAGAGAGAGGCTAAAATCGTCGCAGGAGAGTAGGTTGGATCTGTTGGAGAGACAATTACAAACAGTGTTTGGTTCTGCGTTCAGGAATTTGAACGTAATCCATGGTATTCGTAACGCCTCCAAAGGCCTGTTCATTCACCCTGAGAATAACAGGTAAAAAGTTTTTCTCCTATCTTTTTCTTTTTCAAATTTTTAAGCTATATTCACGCGTCACGTAACTCCAAATTAAGGGACAAATTTTCTATTACTTTTATCGAAGACCAACCCTATGCCATCCCTCCATAGCCACAAAATTCATTAAGTCCTAGCAAAATTTATGATAGAACAGGTTGGTCTTGGATAAATATGTAACAGACAATCCTCACTCCCAAATTAAGTGGCGGCTCTCCTAAATACTTGGTGGGTTGGGTGGTCCCAACCCAATTCCTAGGAAGAGACTCAGACTGTCACTCCCTTATTGGTTTTTCTTCTTCTATTTTTGTCTGATATTTGACTACATACCGATCGAGTTTTGGTCACTAGTAAGATCTTTCTTACTAGTGACTCAAGAATAATTGTTCACGTGCTCTGTCACAGAAGGGGTCATCAGGTCTCATGTATTGCGGCAGTCAGCAGACCACAGGATCAGACTTGTTAATATGCAAACCAGATTTTCTTTTTTGTCTTCTTCTAAATAAGTTACATGATACAAATCTAAAATTAAGATTTTTTAATTAACATAGGAAATTATGTTGTAACTTAGAAATTAATCTATCAAAGTTATCAATTAAATTTATTATATTCAAAAGTGCCCTATAGAATTAAAAAATAAATTATTCGTTCAATTTGGAATAAACTTATTTTTAATTAATTAATTTTAATTTTATTGAAATAGTTCAAAATTAAATATCCATATTTCATTCTAAAAATTATTAATTCGAATCTTTATTTCAAATCTCATTTTTTAATTTTGAACTCCATGCTTGGGTTGCAGTAATATGGAACACTCTAACTTGAACATGAAGAATATAAACAATTTCGATTGACTAGATTTGAGATTTGTAGATTGAATTTTTTTATTAGAAGAAATCGAGTTCATATTTATTTAAAATAATTTGTAAACAATAGCTAGCTTAGTTTCATCTTATTAGTCGTAATCTTTTATTTGATAACACGTGTATTGGCATTTTCATGTTTTTGTCAACCTCTTGTAATAAAAAAACACAAGAGGAACTTAATTTTTGACCATTTCTATTTAAAACTCACGAAAATTTGATCAGGATGTTGATGATTGAGATTCTAACACATACATATATAAGATTTTAACATAATTATAATGATGCCGTATATATGAGACTTCTAAAAAGTCATATAGGTGTGCATGACGTCGACTTTTCATTGAATAAGAGAACTGGTCCATTGGTACTTTAATTATCGGAACGAAGCCGCAAAGTCATCTTTCTCCTTGTAATCTTGTTCATTATCAACTCATATCTCAATCAAATCCAGAGTTTTTTTCTTTTCAAGTGATTAATCAAGTTAGAAATCGTTGATGTGTACGACTTATGGTTTGTACAAACTTTAAAGGTTCCATGTTTATGAATGATAATGATGCAGGTGGTACAGGGCGTGGACAAAGTTCATTCTGCTATGGGCAGTGTACTCTTCATTCTTTACGCCAATGGAGTTTGGTTTCTTCAGAGGATTGCCGGAGAAACTATTCATATTGGACATTGTTGGACAGATTGCTTTCCTTATCGACATTATTTTACAGTTCTTTGTTGCCTTCAGGGACAGTCAGACCTATCGAATGGTCTATAAACGCACGCCAATTGCTCTTCGGTTGGTTACTTGTCTTAATTTTTCTTGACGTTTTATTTAATAAACGAGATCTTTCTCCATTATCCATGATTTTTAATCATGGAGCTATCATAAATTTGCGTTATTATTATTATTTTTAATTCTACAGGTACTTGAAGTCCCATTTTATCATTGATGCACTTGGTTGCATGCCTTGGGATCTCATCTACCGGGTATTTGTTTTGTTTTCATAGCTGGATTTGCAACATCACTGAAGGGCTACTACATTCATTTATAGATATGTTTTTCCTTGATTTGCTCATGTATGTTCACCGGTGACCATTCATGTTTTAGATACTCTTCAGAACTATTATCATGATATAGATGTAGTGGTGGTCTCAATGCATCATACTCAATTTGCTGCTGGTGATATGCATAATCTGGACATATTTATTCCACTGCCAATTTAGTTACGGTTTTCCTTTGTTAATTGGAATCTGAATTTGTGTTTGACTTGCGCATTAATATTTCCAAGTTAAAACCTTTACTTCTTCTGTTGTTAATTCCCTTTTGTATAAGCTAAGAGCGGGGTTTGTTTGTTTGTTTGTTTCCACCACCCCCCGCCCCAACGCTCCAATGCTGTTGACTTTACCTTTCTCTGTAATCATTTAAAGGATATTGTGTTTTACAGAAATGTGGACGCAAAGAAGGAGTGAGATATCTTCTCTGGATAAGGCTCAGTCGGGTCAGGAAAGTCACTGCTTTTTTCCAAAAGATGGAGAAGGATATACGGATCAATTACTTGTTTACCAGGATTGTGAAACTCATTGTAGTAGAACTCTACTGCACGCACACAGCCGCCTGCATCTTTTATTACTTGGCTACCACTTATCCAGAGTCTCATGAGGGTTATACGTGGATTGGAAGTTTAAAGATGGGTGATTACATGTATTCGCATTTCAGAGAGATTGATCTCTGGAAGCGGTACACAACATCTTTATATTTTGCTATCGTCACTATGGCTACTCTTGGTAAGCTGCTTATTTAGCAAGTTAAGATTTGCATGGCTAAATTATTTAACAAACTTAATGAAACAGCAAGGAGCGTTATGGCAATCAGCTCATGATCACTGGCTTGAGAACATGATACAATTATTTGAAGTAACCTATCTATAGCTTTCTAACTTTTAAGAAGGGCATCATACTTCGTTATGGATGTTTCTATGGGCCACAGGAAATCTTGATTTTAAAACTTTTTTAAAATGTTGAGAATGTTCTGTTCTAGAATGAGCATCTCTATTTTACACTGCCCTTCTTTAAAGTTTTGGTGAAGTTTATCTGATGATAGAATCAATGATAACATAGACTTTCTGGGTTTAGGTTACAAATACAAATGGAAATTGACTGGGACAAATTCCAGCCTGATAAAATTCCATATCATCACTTGCACAAGAATTGCTTGTTATGTTTTGGAGTGCATTTGGTGCTAAGATATAATGGTTTAGAGGGTTTAGCATAGAGGGCTAGAAAGGGCAGAATTTCATGTGTTTTCTTAGCCATTATGTTATTAATTTGTTCTGATTTTATTGAAGAAAGAAGGGAAGCATCAACCAGTATTTTGGCTCTGATACTCTTTTCTTAAGTAGCCTATCAGTTGTGGGTTATCATCAATTGTTGCATTTCTAATAGCTAAAAATGGTGTCAATCTCACTTGACGATGCTAGTGTAGGATTTGCGTTGCTATTTCTTTTGGCAGTTCTGAGATATAATCCTGCAAAGTAGCCTGATGTGAAATGGTAGCTCTAATAAGCCACATAATATGCTTCCTAACAACATTTTGCATAATTAGGATCACCTTTCTGGGGCATGATGTTTTTCATTTTGATACTGTGGTCTGCTTGGAAGTAGTTTTTCACTGGTTGTGGCATTCTATCATGCAGCAGACATGCTGCTAAGGTGTTCAAGGTGGTATCTTATTGTTGTACTAATGGTAAGTTTATGAAGGAGAAGATGCTAATCAGATACTAAATTTGACCCAATTGATTCACTGTCCAGTGAGATAGTTATACGAGGCCATCAAATATAAGATTTCATTGTAGTGTTAGGTCAAGACCTAAGTACTATGCTGCCTTGAAAATCTTAGATTAAATCCTTGTTATGTTTTCCTTAAAGAGTGTCAAATGAGTTGGTCGGTCTATTTTTTATTACAATTACTTTGGCATGCAACTTCTTTTTTTGTAGTTAGCTTAGCGGTCAGTTTAAGCTTTTATAGAACAGAGGAGTTGGTTTCATTCTGTATGTTCGCATTATTACTGATTGATAGTGAGATCCTTTGCCCTTGTACTCTTTGTTCTTTGTTTCTGCCCTTCTGGTCTCTCTGTTTTCCCCTCAATTTCAGATTGTATCATGCAGATTCCTTTTCTCAATTTGATGTTCTCTTAGGTTGCAAGTGTTTTCTATTGCTTTGGCATTCCATTTCCCTTGCCACTTTCATTTAGTTACCTTTTCTTAATTACCATTGTGTTCATAGCCATGGTCAAGCAGGGGTGCTTCTCTTTCTAGTTCTATTTGTTTTGCAATATTTCCACATGGGCACAATGAGCGAGAAGAGAACAAAGATTTGAAAAGAATATAAGAAAGACATTTTAGTTCATTGGTATTAGGTCAAGAATACGGTTTATGTTGAATATAATATGTTTCTGGTGTTATTTATTTCTAAGAGTGTTATGCTAAATTTATTTTTTTATGATGAAGTTATGTTTGATATTCTTTTGTCGCTCCACTTTTCTATGCTTCAGTATCGTTGTTTTCCCAAATGTATTTAGCTACTCCACCGTCTCATGGTATATTTAGGATTTCTTCTCATCTTCAGGCACCGTTTTTATTTTCTTACAGGCTATGGAGATATACATGCTGTTAATATGAGGGAAATGATATTTGTGATGATTTATGTGTCCTTTGACATGATTCTTGGCGCGTATTTGATTGGTAACATGACGGCGTTAATTGTAAAAGGATCAAAGACCGAAAAGTTCAGAGATAAGATGACAGATGTTATCAAATATATGAATAGGAACAAACTAGGAAGGGACATCCGTAATCAGGTCAAAGGCCACTTGCGCTTACAATATGAAAGTAGTTACACTGACGCCACTGTTCTTCGAGATATCCCCATCTCTATTCGTGCAAAGGTAAACAAAGATTTCTCTCAGCTTTTTCTTGTTATTTTGCCTTATAAGTGTCCATTTTATCATCAAATGTATCTGCGTCAAAGCCCTTGTTCAAGATATCCAGTTTCTATCCGCCCAGAAGTAAAGAATGAACGGAAAGATATCCTTTTTCTTTTCTTATAATTGTTTGTTCTAAATTGATGTCGTCATATGGCTGTGATGCGAATTTGACCTTTTGTGGAAAGATGGAAACAATGGGGCATATTTCAAACTGAGTGGGAAAGAGTATCTTAATTACCCCCTCATTGTCTTAAATTCTTGAGTAACATTTTCTATAAATAATGAGTTCCCTGAAATATTTAGATGTAGCTGATTCTGCTTGCCTGGCCTTCCAAAACTTTACAAGATGTGTGTCTATTATCTAATTTTATATCGTGCATCTCCAAGAACCTAAGTTTACCTGAAAAAAATAGCAACCTTAGATCGATCCTTTTTCATTAAACAATCCAACTGAAGCTACCACCTGTGAATACTTTGAGAGAGCTAGTACTTGCTTCTTCTGGAATTCAACCAAAGGAAAGCAATACGTTTTCATGCCCTCGTAATCTGTTTAATCCTTACCAGCTTCTTTGGGCAGTATAGCTGTCTCCTAGGATCTTCTCCAGTATGCCTTTGAGGGAAGGGCAATAATAATGAAGAATGAATATGTAGAAGTTCTGGTAGATAGATAGTAATAGCATGCAGCAAGAGCCACATCCTAGAACTTTTCATTTGTTGAAACTCAAGGGAACCAGTAAATGGAAGTCAGCGAAATGACGTCTTCCAATTATTTTCAAATTCTGATGAATTGCCGGACTAAATGTCAGAAAAGCAGTCATAAAATTCAACATGCGACAACTCATGCTCTCTAGCAAAACTCTTGCTGCTGAGCAGGTTGTTTGAAGTTTCAGCTAATCTTTGTGATGTTTTCCCGATGAATCTGAAAGTTATATTTCTCTTCCTGAAACGATTGTCATAAGTCATTTGTGATTAACTTTCATTTGCAATGCATGTCTTGTGTTCCTTTCTTTGGTTGCATGCATTGTTCCCATGATTTTCAGGCTTATCATAAAGGAATGATTTCTTTTGCAGATCTCTCAGAATCTGTACTTGCCATACATTAAAAAGGTCCCGTTGTTTAAGGCATGCTCTACAGAGTTCATCAATCAAATTGTAAGTATTAAACAATATCCTCTTCATGTTATTTCTCATTGATAGTGTAGTAACTGAATAACTGAAATTTCTATTTTAGATTTCTGGTGCACAAAGATTATTCAGAATCATTTGATATTCCTTGTCATGTTGCTAGATTGCCTCATCAAATTGAAAGTTAGTAGAAGGCTTTCTTGGTTGGCTTTATGTATGTGTCTCTGGGTTCGTGAGTGTTTGTGTGTGGTTGTGTGTATGTTTGTGTGAGAGAGAGAGACAGAGAGAGAGGAAATCGATTCTCTCTTTATGCCTTCTGTTTGTTGCTCAATTGTCACAGCATTTCAACTATGCTAGGCTCATCTTTATTTTACTCTTTGACCTTTCAGGTTATCAGGCTCCATGAGGAATTTTTTCTCCCAGGAGAAGTGATTATGGAGCAGGGACATGTTGTAGACCAAATTTATTTTGTCTGTCATGGCTTATTGGTATGATATATGGTTCAGTTGATGAATTACTACAATGCTTATCATGTATTTTCTTGTATTACACAATTACATCATATTCCTTTCAACCTGACTGTATTCTTGTGAAATTCTTCTCTACATTTAACTCCCATTTTTCTTTGCATTGGCATTCTAAAATTTTGAAATTCAAAGTTTTGAGTTTATATTGTTATTTAGTTGCACCAAATACATTGTACATGTTTGCCGGCGGATGATTTGAATATTAGATTAGTTCCTTCTCTAGTAAATGTAGGCATGCACTTGGAAAATGCATTGATATACTTAAATTTGCAGCACTGTGCATTGATGTTACAGTTTTGTGCCAAATTTTGTTAGCATTTTTTTGTTCTGTTTCAGGAAGCAGTTGGATCTGTGGAAGATGGAGAAGAAGAGACTGTCTCTCTTTTGCATCCTAACAGCTCCTTTGGAGAAATTTCTGTCCTCTGCAACATTCCTCAGCCTTATGCAGTTCAAGTTCGTGAACTAAGCAGGCTTCTGCGGCTTGATAAACAATCTTTCTCTAATGTACTTGACATATACTTTTATGATGGGCGTAAAATCTTGAACAACCTTTTAGAGGTAATTTAAGCCATTCTGATATCCAAGTCTTGCCAACTTAATTTCTAGTATGTTCTTCTTTATTTTTACCTCGTAAATGCAGAATTACATATCAGGAAATTTATGTGGTCAGTCAACAAATGTATTAATGATTCAAATAATTAAATAAAGGGTTCGTTTATATTTCAAACAAGTTATCCAAGTTAGAAACTTTTGCAGGGAAAAGAAATATTTCTTCGAGATAAGCAACTGGAATCAGATATCACATTTCATATTGGTAAGCAAGAAGGTGAACTGGCTTTGAAGGTGAATAATGCGGCTTATAACGGAGACCTTTATCAGTTGAAAGGTTATGTTAGAGCCGGAGCTGATCCCAACAGAACGGATTATGATGGGAGATCACCACTGGTAAGGTCTATGTGGTTTAGTTTTATACATTTTTCCTCCTGTACCTGTTTCTCTACAAGATGAATAATACATTCTAAAGTTCCCAAAGAGGAAAACATAACATATATATTATCTTAACTTGTGTGGAGCTCCAATAGCAACCAGATGATAATGGAGCTTCTAGGGAATAACTCCAGAGGGCCCTCTCTCCTTGAATTTATTAATCCTTCTTTCCTTCCATGTAAGGACCTTCACTTGGAACCATTTCTGTTTTCACTAAGAAGGAAATAAAGAACGATTAGAACGAAATAAGGCACTCAGCTCCTTTAGTTTCGTGGGATTAAATACTGCTCTAATTAGTAAGCCACGCTAAGATGAGTGCTATCTTGAGGCTGTGTGATGGGCTCAAAATAATGCAGAGAGTTCTCCGAGACGGAAGAAATTCATTTTTTGGTTCTCCATTGACTACTGTCAGTCCAAGATTCCTTCCATATCTTTTTAAGCTAAGTGGATGTGCGCCTCAAGAAAGAGATGTGGCATTTATTAGCTTAAACATGTCATACTTGAATAGCTCTAACAGCTGCAACATTTGGTCCTTAACTTGTCTGACTTCATTCCACCTAGAAAAGGGGACAGCTGCAAACAATCGGCTTTCAATCGTCTATGATTAAAGAATGCCCGAAAGGAATTGCTGTTACCAATTGAAAGAATTTCCTGTTTTCTTCTTGACCTATCATTTGAATAATAGAACTAAGCCACTAGTGCACGCTCGACCGTCACACTACTCTGAATGTTGGTCAAACATGGATATTACGTTTTAGTTTAGGTTAAATCTGTAGAATCGCTCCTATGATCTAGGGCTAATATACATCTTGACTTGGGGCTTGCAGAAAGGCATTCTCTTCTCAACCTACTTTTTCCCCCCTTCTTTCTCTGCTTCATTCCCTTTTCTTAGGTCTATGTTTATTAATAGGAATGGTAGAGATGCTTTGAATGACAATGATCAAAACCCAACTACTAAACTTGACTTTTACGTCTCTGGTATTTTGGCGTATTGCTGCTAAAGGGCCGTTTGTAGTTGGACATGCTATTCGCAATATGTCAACACGTGGAAGCAATATTTGTACTTTGCTCATACTTCTGCCAATCTTTGTTAAATTAGAAAGAGTAAGAATCACTGCTGTATCTGACGAAGGTTTTTTTTCATTGATCAGCATCTAGCTGCATCCAGAGGTTACGAAGACTTTGTACTTTTCCTTCTCCAGGAGCAAGTTGACATTAATATCAAAGGTAATCTCTTTCTAATAATTTTCTTTCCTGAAATAGTGATTAAAATTATTAATCATTTGCATCATAATGATACTATTGTAGATAAATTTGGAAACACGCCATTACTCGAAGCGATCAAGAATGGACATGATCGAGTTGCATCTTTACTTGTTAAAGAAGGAGCATCCTTGAATATAGATAATGCTGGAAATTTGCTATGTACCGCTGTTGCTAATGGAGATTCAGATTTTGTCAAAAGACTTTTGACAAATGGCATTGATCCAAATGCAAAGGACTACGATCACCGTACTCCACTTCATATAGCTGCCTCAGAAGGGTTGCACATGATGGCAGAGTCGTTATTAGAAGCTGGAGCTAGTGTTTTCTCCAAAGACAGGTAAGCAACAGTAATAATTTTGTCCGTTTTGACTGGACATCGGAGAATCATGACTGCATTAAGCAACAATTCTCCTGGTATATTAATCGAGTAATTTTCAGGCATACCAAGATATGGTGTAATGAGTTTGACTAAGAGTTAGCTTATCCTCAGCTTCGGTGAATGCAAGCTTATTCATTAAGCCTAATTAGGAAGAATTGGAGGATGTTTAACTTTGTATTATGTTAATGCTATTCAGAATTTTTCCTGCAAAGAAACTGATGCTTGCCTAACTTTACTCTGTAGATGGGGAAACACTCCACTTGATGATGGTCGAATATGCGGTAACAAGAAATTGATGAGGCTGCTCGAAGATGCCAAATTGACTCAGTTATCTGAATTGCCTCAAGTCTCTCAAGAGTTGAGAGGTATCGTCAAGATTCATCAACTTACCCTTTTTCTACCAGGAATTACAACTTCTCAATGCATATGGAGTTTGGATTAGTATTTGTAGTTATCTAAAACCTGAGAAAATTTTGTGGAGAACTTTAAACAACTGTTATGTGATTAATCCTTTGAGCTTACATAAAAGGATTAATGTGACTGGAACATATTCTATATTATTAACTGGAACATATGTTGCCGGTTACAGAAAAGAACCGTAGAAGAAAATGCACCGTCTTTCCCTTTCATCCAAGGGCCACAGAAGAACATAGAAGGACCGGAATAGTGTTGTGGGTGTCTCCTACCATGGAAGAACTTGTAGAAGCAGCAAAAGAGAAGCTAGAATTGCCAGGTTATTGCTGTATCCTATCAGAAGATGCAGGTAAACTTCTTGATATAGAGATGATCGACGATAATCAGAAGCTGTATTTAGTGAGCGACTGATTCTGAAACACGCTAGTACTAGTTGCACTCTCTTGTTGTACAGTTCTGTATCATATTTTGTAGCTCTGGAAGCATTTCCATAGAGCGAGGTAATTATTAGCTTTGTTCTTATATGCATGGGGAAATTTGGAGTGGGTCCTTAATTTTGATTTGCAGAAGAGTGTAGTATCTTATTACGGTCTCCTGTTTTAGATCGAATCTATGAAACGGAGTTTAAGATTAAGGTGAGTCTTCGTTTTAACCCTTTGCCGAAATTAGACTAGCACTGTTATAGGAAACCCTTGAATCTCAAAACATATAAATAATTGCTCCCTTCCCCTTCCTCCGATTGTACTTAATATTGCAGTTATTACGATTCTAACGGAGACAATTTCACCAATATTAAGTTGTCCCCATGTTCCGTTGGGACTTGTAGAACGAGCCATTTGTTAAGAAGAGCACGGACCAAGAATGTGATTATTGATTGGTATGGATGATGAAATAAAAATCATTCTTTCATTTAAACAGTCCATGACGAAATTTCATTGTACATTTCTTGTTCATGTCATATTTATATTGTGAATTCGGCCGAGAATCGCATTACAACTTTGTGAGGACAGAGAATGCCAAATCGAATCATCTCTTTAGCCAATTCGTCTGGATTGGATGTTTTTGTTGTTTTCATATTACAGTTCTGTTTTAGGGTTTAAAATAGAGTTCCAAATATCAACATACATAGAGGAGAGGATTAGTTTACTAGGTCTTAAGACTGGAGTATGCTGTCCAACTATACTTTGATGTCTAAGAGCTCTTGCCAGAACAAAGGAGTTGAAAAGAATCGCAAAATTGATTCGAAACGGAATAATAACCAAGACAACAGATGTTAGAGTACAATTACAAGTCAAAATAAATAAAAAGCATACGTAGAGGCTGCAATCTACGCTCTTGGGTGTCACTATTGTGAAGTTAATGATAGCTGACCTGAAAATTAGAGTTGAAGGGAGTCGGACTTTATTAAGTCTATATAGCCTTAAGACATCCAATAGCATGCTCACACAATATAAAGTTAATACTCGTATAAACACACATATATAAACACACATACATGCAATGCAAGATAAATGGTGGAGAAGGAATGTTTGTAAGACCCTAATCTCTAAGGATAAATCATCATAATACTACACCTCAAATGACTGCAAGGAACTAAGCATTACTAATGGTCCAACTATACACCTATACTCCTATAGCCATAACACTCTTAGTATAAAGGGCCTGGAGAAGTCAAACATCACCAATAGATCAACTATCACTCAATATGTCCAAAGTCACAATAACATCAATAATATAAATATCAAACAAGGACTTGACTAGGAGCTAAGCATTAATCAGGATTGATTTGTATCATATCACAATCATCTCTTATAATTAAACTAGTGCACATTTGGTCCTAATTTATATCCATCAGGTGGCACATTCTATAGATTTTTCCTTTTCCATAGTCACAATCAAACACATTAACACACAATCTAAATATCAATCATGTAATTTCACAAAACAAACACTCGATCATATGAGGACTATCGTATATATAAATATATATCATATCATATCATATCCACGTACTTAAGGATAGGGCATCTATCATGGCTTAGCAAATCATGATTCATATCAGTATAGAACCATATTCAATAGCTAATGTGGATTCAATATCAGTAGATATATAGATATGAACTTACCCTATTAATGTACTTGTCTGTCTAAACCTTGCGATGTGGCTCTCCCTCCTAATGTATCTCTATTTTCGTTAATCAATAGTGATACAAATGGTGACTAACAATAAGACCATAGGGACTTTGCTCCTAATGTTGAGAGAAGTCCAATAGTGGTGGTGGTAGTCTGTAACACTCACCAGAGGCAACAGATCAAAGATTTTATTTTTTAAAATTTTCTTCTCAATTTTTGTAATGATTTCATCTAACGGGCTCGAAGAGATAAGTTGATTGGTATTATATAGTTGGTCATCTAGAGTCGATGGCAATGAAGAATAGATGAAGAGGATGGTTATATATATAATATTTTTTCCACCCCCATCATTTCTATTTTTCATTTTCACCCCTAAAGGTTACTAGACAAAACCATCATCTTCCTATATAAGGGAGGGTATTACATTCTCTCCTCCTTACTAAAAAAAATTCCTTGAATTTTACAACAATGTTTTATTGAGGATGGATATAACTCTCGCATCTCTCGCATTGTCTCCTATACTTCCTAGACATTACTTTTTCACCACATCACCTTAACCATGGTAATTTACTTTGACTAGTCCATTTAAGAATCTAAAATGGCTATTGGCTCCTTTTTGTAGGTAAAGTTCTCATTCACCTCCAAACTCTACAACTGAAGTACATGAGAAGGATCAGAAATGTACTTGCGAACCATAGAAATGTGAAATGTTGAGTAGACTTGCGATATATTCAGAGATAACACCAATCAAATGTCACGTTTTGAACTCTCTCTGTTATCTTGTAAAGTATAATATATCTTAGAGAAAGTTTTCCTTTCTTTCCAATCCTCATCACACCCTCCATCAGAGTTACCTTTATAAGTACGAAATCCCTAACTTAAAATTTCACCTCACTCTTCTACCTATTGAACGATATCTCTAGTCTCTACTTGATCAATGAAATGTTCTTTAATGTGATCTTAATTAGTTCTAGGCCCTCTAATTGCCTCTTACCTACCTACAACGCATCGATCCTATTGATCTTAAAATCTATGTGACGTCCTTCTAGAACTTTATACATAAGCTTTTGAATCTTAGGGTCTTGGCCTTAGGCAACCTGGATCTTATCCAATAGTACTGACCACACTTAGATGCTTACTAGTAGTACTCTTAAATATGAAATCTGAAACTGAGTTCCTTGATTTATCAAATCATGTATCTCATTGGTTAAAGCTCTCTTTTCAACTACAGTATATGCCAAACTACCCAAGGACTTCCCACTCAGTGCATTTGCTATGTTATTTGCCTTCCCCATATGATACTAAATCGTGTAGCCATAATCTTTTAGTAGTTCCATATATCTTCTTTGCCTAAGATATATGTCCTTTTACTAAAATATATATTTTAAGCTTTTGTGATCTATGTAAATTTCAGACATCTCATCATATAGATAATGTCTCCAAAAATTTAAGGCAAAGGTCACTGGTTCCATCTCTAAATCATGAGTAGGGTAATTTTATTCATGTTTTTCCAATTGCTTAGAAGCATAAACAATCACCTACCATTTTGGATCAACATGTAACTTAGACCAAATCTCGAAGCATCATAATACAATCGAAATCCTCCACCTTCAGTAGCTAAAGCCAAGACTAGAGCTATAGTTAATGATAAGTGCTTGATTGACTATATATTTACTCCCTGATACTTAGGGAATAATGTTATGTTGTGCTTAAGATACTTATTTTGGTTTATATTTTTATTTTAGGTACAAGTTGGAGGAACAAGAACCAAAATGAGCTAAGACATATCCTAGGATTCATCCTATTGATGTTCAATCTTATTTGCTTTTGTCGAACAAGAAGGAGATGAATTAGGGTGAATATGGGACAAAGAATGAAAGAAATGAAGTTATTGTAACTTACACAATCGTGTATGAGACTCTATAACTCACTGGAAGCGTGTAGGAGCGCGAAGATGCAGTTTCAGCCTCTCTTGCAACCTAGATGATCGTGTGTAGACTTACACGACCATGTAAGTGGGCTACACAGTCGTGTAAGTGGCCATGTAACTCAGTAAGATCATGTAAATTCACAAATTTGGAGAAACGTGAGACACATGGTTACCTAAATGCTCATGTACTTAACTGATGTATAAATGATTTGAACACTTCAAATAGATCATTTATGTATGAACTCATTTCCAGAATCTAAATTGCAATACGTAATCATTGTAACTCTAATTCACTTGTGATAAACTAATGCTTATGCATCATTAGGGATATCATAGCATAGATGAAATGACCGGAGCTTATGTGATTGTTGCTTAGATTAATATATTTTCCTATTACATAATACGATTGTCACACTTAGAGAGCATGTTATAGGTTATCTGATAGTTAGACCTAATTAAAGAGCTTGTTTTAATTATATATAACCTAAGAAAAAACTGAGGTTAATAGAGGTTGTTGATAATCTATGGTTAATAATTTCAACGAGGGTTTTGAGAACAGTATGACGATTGATTGTTTAATAAAATAAGCAATTTTTAATTAAAAATTTTGTATAACTATTTTAGTAATAAAAACATGTGTTTGAATGAATTTGTTGTCTTTTATTATTTTTATAATGTATTTATATGAGAATTTAACGAATATATATTCTTTTTCTGAATTGTTAATTGGGTTAAATATAATGAGCATGCAAGATTTGACCCTTTTTGTTTTGCCTCACAAAATTTAAATTCTATCATATATTCCTTTGTATCTAATTAATGATTTCAAAGAGCTCTTTGCATTAGTAATCGTTAAGTTTTTCTAACACTTGGTAGTTTGCATATTTAACAGCTACTGCATAAAATAAGATAACAATGCATAAAAGAAACGAACCACTTGCATGATGTTGTTTTATATTAATCGAAGGGTATATTTTTGTTTAATAAAAAACAATATTGTTTAAGGATTTGTTTTCTTTTATTTAATGATACTTCATTCTTTTGTGGCATAATTGGTCACAGAAACTGTCTTGTTAGTTAGTTGAGTCCAATTATATTCTTTTGGCCTTTGTTAATTTAGACTAGCTTAAGTAGTTATTTAAAATTAATAATTAAATAATAGGGAGTGTTACTAATTTTTAAATTTAAATCAATAAAGTGTTAAAATTTTCATATATATTTAAAAATATAAATATTTATCTAAATTAGTGTAAAAAGCGTAAAATAAAGACAAAAAAATTGTATCAAATAACTAGTGTGAGAAGATTTTACTTTGCTCTAATATTCAAGTTATTAGGTTCTCCTTATTGCTTCTAACCTTTTCCCTTTTTACTTCCTTCAATTTGTTGTTCCTTTCAAGTGTTCGTAGTTTCATATCTTATTAATTAAGCCTTTTCTCTTAGCCAGTTCTCTTTGTTATTGAATTCCTTTTCAAGTTGTTAGATTCTCCTTGCTGCTTATAACCTTTTCCCTTTTTTACTTCCTCCAATTTGTTGTTCCTTTCAAGTGTTCTTAGTTTCATCTCCTGTTAATTAAGCCTCTTTTCTTAGCTAGTTCTCTTTGTTTTTAAATTCCTCTTATCCTTAGTTAGCTCTTTTTTTTTTGTCTTTTCACTCTTAGTCCTCAGTTGTATTTCCTGTCTACTTTTTTTGCCTTTTCTCTCATCTTCTTTTCCCCTATCCTTAGACTTAGGTTCTAGGTTTCCTCATCTAGACTAAGGTTTCCTCTTCTCCCACCCTTTTTCCTCTTTTTCTTTAAAAAATAATTTTTTTTCAAACTTTTCTTTTACCTTGTTGGCTATTTACCTTTTTTAGCAAAATGCCTCAAGTTGTCCTTAGCTAACCAAACTACCAACTTGGACCCACAAAGCTTCCCTCCTCTTGTCTTAGCCCCTCCTCTAGCCCCCCTTTCACCTAGTAACCTTATCTCTTCAGCCCTTACCGCTTCTAGAACCATATCAACCTTACCTACTTCTCCTAATCTCATAAATTATAATTCATCTCCTTCTTAACTTAAGGACTTTATCACATTTAACCCCCTTAAACTCTAAGCTCTCCTAATGTCAGGTGTTAAGTGACCTGTCTTCCTTTAATAAACTTCATATTTTCCATTTAAGCTTTCAGAAGGAATCACTAACATAGCTCCTCCGCTAAAAGTCCTTATAAAAGGAGTTTTTAAATGGGAATCAACTCTAGTTGGTTTTTTTTTAAATAAGAGACCAGTTTTCTCTAGTTGGGTTTGAAGGAAGTTTTGTCAACAAGAATAATCTCTTCCTTTTCAAATCTGACTTTGATTTTAGCGTATAAAGAATATTGGAAGTTGGCCCTTGGCATTATTACAACAAGCCTTTCTTTCTTTAGAAATGGAAATCATGTGTTCAATTGGAAAAATTGAAGCAAAAATAGATATTTTTATGAATTAATATATTAGATTGTAAAGTGATTTGAGTTATTTGACAAACTATATTAGAAAACTAATTCACATGGATAAAGCCACTTTTATATGAAACAATTGAATACCATCAATGAGCCTTAAATAATATTAAATTATTTTAAGATTATGTAATAGTCTCTTATCAATTGAGACTATATTATCTCACTAAGTAAAAAGTTGAAAAAATGGTTATAATAATTAAAAATGAAGCTATAGCTCAATTACAAGGTTCATAGGTAGAGCCTAAAATCATTATAATAAGTGTTTCTCGGATTATGAATTAGGAATAAGCAAGCTAATTCTCAACCATCTTCAACTGAGCAAACTAGAGATCCAACTCCTTCTATTAAGCATATTAGTAATCCTACTAGCTCTTCAAATAATCAACAAGAAATAAGTGGTTTAAGTATTAAGTTTAAGGTGGCTTCTAGGAGAAAATCAAAAAATAAAAATAAGAAAAATCCTCTCCTGGGATGTTAGAGAGCTCAATATCCCTAAAAAGCAGTAAATATTACATGATTACTTATATATTATAAAAACCCCTCTTAATTAAAGTCCTAGAAACTAAGTTTAAAGAGGATAACTTTAAAAAATTAGATTTCTTAAAGAAGCATTGGTCAATTATTTCCAATCATCAAGCTCATTACCATAGTAAAGCATTAATTGTTTTTGACCTTGTAGTATTAGAGATTCAGCACTCTATAACTAGTAATTAGCTCATTTATTTATCAATAAAAATATTGTAAGAGAAATTAATACTCAAGTCATTTTTTTATTACGTTCAATCATGCATTTGAAAATAACTCCTTAAGGGACAAGTTGAAAGAAATTCATGCTAGCATGCAGTGGCGGAGCCACAGTGGGGGCACTTGCCCCCACTGGCTCCAAAAGATTTTACTTATAAAAAATATTATTTGAAATTTTGATGGTATAAAAAAATTAAAATTTTGCCCCCACTTAAAAATTTTTCTGAATCCACCCCTGCTAGCATGAACTCTTCTTAACTAAAACTTAGGGACTTTAACATTATTATTCATCCATTAAAAGAGGTCATTGATCTCAAGATGGAAGGGCAATTCTTTACTAGGATCAATAAGCAAAATGGGAGGTACATTTTAAGGAAAAAAACTCAACAAAGTTCTTGTTAAAGGTTATTGGTTATACTTTTTCTCAAAAAAGCAAGACCTTATTCATAAACTTTTATTCTTAGATCAAACCTCCCATTGAAATACATGACCTAACACTGAAGTAACAGAAAGGAGCTCCTTTCCAATTTAATAACTTCTTAGTAGAAGATGAAGGGTTTGATGAAGCTGAGATAGAAGCCTTAAATCATGAATTTCAGTGGCATAAACCTTGCATTTATATGAGGAAACTACAAATGATCAAAGACGAGCTTAAGAAACTCAATCTTAAGTATTATAACAATACTTAATAGGCATTTAAAAGTAAAAGTAAAGTTAACCCAAGTTTAATATACTCTTTATCAAGAACTTACAAATATAAAAAAATAAGAAAAATAAAAAGAACGAGAACAAGAACAAGAATTAAGTAGCTAACAAATGGAGATGAATTAATCCTCTTTCTTCTATAAATTAGTTCTCACAAGAAAAAGATATCAATAAAATAACTTATCTACAAAAAGTTAATAGACATCTGGATCATTCTCAAAGTGAAATCCTTCTTAAAGCAAATGATTATTTATAAATACCCATGACACTGACTTTAACAATTTCTCTTCTGTGCAATCTTTTATCTTAGAGCAAATCATGGACACTGAAGCATAACTCTCACATAAGCCCTTCATTTTTAACCAAATAAAGGCCCTACATATAATGGTCTTAATGTTTATTTATTTAAAAAGACTTGGTTTCATACTAAACACTTAGTAGTATAAATTGTTTTGGAGTTCTTCAATAAAGATAAGATGTTAAAGGAATTCAACAATACTTTTATAAGTATCATCTCAAATAATCCTAATCCAAATTCTTTGTTGGAATTCAAAATTTTCTTAAGTTGTAATATTATTAACAAAATTATTGCAAAGCTCCTAACTTCTAAACTCAAGGAAGTTGTAGAATATCTTATCAATCCTTCATAGGAATCCTTTATTAAAGGTAGGAAAATTAAAGATAAAATACTGTTAGCTGAGGAGCTTTGTAAGAATTATAAGAAGAAACACTCCATGAAGAGCTATGCAATCAAGATTGATTTTCACAAAGCCTTTGACTGCATCAACTAAAACTTCATATAAAATTCCTCTAAAGCTTTTGGTTTTTTATTTTACCAAAATTCGTAAATTGGATGAAGCAACACATCACTTTAGTATCCTATAGCATCTTACATAATGGTAAGCCAAGAAAACTTATTAAATATGCAAAAGGATTAAGGTAACATGATTTGATATCTCTATATTTATTTACACCAAGTATTGAAGTTCTGACTAAATGATTGGTCATATTATAAGCCAAGAAAGGAATTTTAAATTTCGCAACAAAGGTAAGAAGTAGAGAATTTATAGTTTGTCATTTGTAGATGACTTGCTTTTTCTCTTAAGGGCTAATTCTGATTTAGTGAGTGCACTAATGAAAGCTATACTTATCTTTACATAATTGTTTTGCCTTTTAATAAAAAAGGATAAAGTTCAATTATTTGTTTCATCAGGAGATAACCATCTTTTTGGTTGCTCTCTAACTTTACATGGCTCAAGACCTTAAAAATATCATTCAGAGAATTTTTACCTCTAATCAGAAGGATATAAAGAAGAATTAATAGCTCATACAATAAAAGCTCTTCCTTCGTAAGTAGAATCAACTTATTAATTCAGTGCTTAACGATATGCATGTATACTGTTCTTCACATCTAGTGTTCGAAAAATCTTGGTCAAAACAATAGAGAAGATATTAAGTTGCTTCGTATTGACAAGAGATATCATAAGAAAAATTGTTGCAAAGTGAAATAGAGTGATGTGAGTATTCATAAAGAGGAAAAAGGTTTGGGAATTATCGCTATGAATCTTACTAATAAGGTCTTAATGATTAAGAGAATCTACATAAGCTTGAAAGATGAAGAAACCTTATAAGTGAAGTGGATCTATGCTCAACCTAAAGGAAAAGAAATTCTAGAATATCATAACAAAAAATAATACATCATGGACTATACTTCATATTTTAAAGCTTTAGGAGCAAGTTAGATTGGAATTCAAGCACAAACTTGGTGATGGCTTTACCATATGATTTTGGTTTGATAATTGGAGAAACCTTAGGCTACTTTACATAATTAATAGGTTCTCAACCTTCAAGAATCCAATTCAAGATGATGCAACAATTAGAGAGATCTTAGAAGACAATCATCAGGGATATAATGGGAGGATAAGGTCTGGATTAATGGGGATTGTTTCAAAGAGCAATCCTAACTCATTTTAAAGTAAGATCCTAACTCTAATAAAGATGATTCAATTCAATGGTTTAGGCATTCATTGATAAATTTTGCTAACATATCTTGTAAGTAGCTGCAAAAAATCAAAGCTCTAAAAGTCTACTAAGTCAAATTGGAGTAGTATAAACGAGTACTCTTAGGAGTCTTGTTCATCTTACAGCTTGCTATTATAAGGAGATTATCCAATTGTTGCATTCTCTTTAAATAAGAGCCTTAATCAATTAATTACCAGTTTTTTCATTACATATTTTCTTTTCTTATATATGATAGAAGTCTCAATAACTCTATAATCTTTCTAGTCCAACACTAGATTAGCCTAACACTATTGATTGCATCAATTAAAGCAATATGAGATGCAAAGAAGATTTTCTCATCAATATGAGATGCAAAGAAGATTTTTTTAAAATTAAGTTATCATTGAAATAACAACTCCTTAAAATATTAAAAGGGTTCGATGATAAAAAGAACAACTTGTAATTCATAAAATTCATCTTCAGAGTAGCAACAATTTAGCAGCAAGTTGGGTAATTTGGGATGATGAATGGCAACACTAGAAGATCACATAACTGGGAAGAACAACTATATACCTGGTAAGATTAGTTCCAAATTTTCAGTTCTGATAATTCTTGGAGGATAAACATCTAATTTTGAAGCTTAGGCATACTCCAGGAACTCATTCTCAACCAAATAGCCTGCAATCCCAATATAAGAAGATGATAATTGTAAAACTCACAAACAAATAAAATAGCCCAACCCAACCCAACCTAACCCTTAACTAATAATCTGTATAAAAGACAACGTCTGGAAATAAAAATTAAGACAACCAATGACAATCACCTTCTTTCTTCATCTTTCTCTCCATTTCTTAGTTGGTAAGTGTGTCAAAAAACACCCCCTTCTCTTGCATGTGAAATTTCTCTTATAGGTTCCCTCATTGTGCTTGTTTTGTAGAAAATTGGAGGAAGTTATGGAGGTTAACAATCCCAAAATCCCTTTAACACTTAGGTAAATTTCCATATGCTATTTTGTGACTTTTTTTGTGATTTTTGATTATCCTACACTAGTTTATAGTTGGTTTACATGTTGTGGTTGTTTGGATAATAATTGAAGTTGTATGAAGGGATAAAAATGAAGAAAATGTGGTTGAAAAATGATAAAAGAAGAGGAAATAGGAGAAGAGGAGAGAGTGAAGAAGATGACATTTTTTAAAAATTTAAGTTGCATGTAGGGACGGAATAGGAAATGCAAAGAGTGAAGGGTAAATCTAGAATCTACTTCTAAGAAGGGCAAATTTGGTATTACTTGAAATTGATGAGGGTAAAATAGGACTTTTAATTGGTTAAGGGTATTTTAGTAATTATTGTGGTTAGTTTAGTAAGGATATTATTTTTATAATTAAGAGTAAATTAGAAAAGAGAATCATGTTAGACTATTAAGTGTAATTAGGATTGAAAATTTCCTTAAATTAGTCTAATAGCAATTTGTAATTTTTTAAGGTTCAAAGGTCTGATTAAGGAATAAATTGGACTATCATTTAGTTGAGTCTGAAATTGAAGTAAGGATAACCTTGGACTTTACTCTTAAAATAAAGTACCATTTTGTTATTAATAAATTATATTTTGAACTAGTCATTAATGGTTTCATACATGAATTACAAGGTGTTTCTCTTTTATATTTTGTTATGTATATTGAGGTGTATAGATTGTTAATTTGGCGAAAATATGTTATTAAATAAAGATTGGTTGATAATATGTTGTGAATAATTGGTGAAAATCGAGAATCGATGACTTGCCTAGGACAGGCTACATTCGATGTTCATAGGTTGATAGGTTGTTTAAAGATGAGCAAGCTGTAGCTAGGTATCTGTCCGTGGAGTAGATACCGAGGCATATTGAGTCTCGGGCATGTCTTATATCGATGGATAGGTATCAAAGTGATACCGGGATATCCTGAGTCTTAGGGATATCATGTGTCAATGGCTAAGTACTGGAGTAATACCGAGTACCAAGAGAGATTCAAAAATTGAGGTACCTTATGCCAATATTTATACATTTAATTACATTTCCATTGGTGATAGGTTATGATGAGATGAAATGAGCCAGCAGATCGTTGAATGTAAGCCTACTAGGTTAAGCAGGGCCCAAACAATTCAGTTAATGATGGAATAAGGCATAAATGGTAGTTATATATTAATATTTGTGGTAATCATTGTTTGGTAAAATTTTTGAGAAGTTTGTTAATTATTTGGATTAGACTAAGTAATGTTATGTATGTTTGTATGATATGTATATTTTAATCGGTGGACTAAGTTTTATAATTATTTATTGAGTTATTTGATTTTAATGGTATGATCAGTTATCCTTACTAAGTAGGCAGCTCACTCCTTTGACACTATTTTTTAAGGAGATTGAGTTATTGCTGATAACCTTAGTGTACAAGACTGACAAAGCGAAGTTTAGGTGGGCTCAACAGATTAATTGAGTAAAGTTATTTGATTGTGTATATTTTTTAATGTGATAGCTTAGGTAGTTGTGATATGTAGAATACTTTTGTATCTAAAACATCTTTCTTTTGGAGCTAATGATGATTTTAGTGATTAATATTATGCTTTGGGAATGATTTGGTTAATTGTGGTTTAAGAATTTTCGGGAGCATCACAATGGGTAGTATCAGAGCAGGTTTATGTTTCTAGGGACGTATTAAGTAAAAAAAACCAATGATATATTGGTGTATTCGAGGAGTAAGGAGGAGCATTGTAGCGCCCCCTTACCCTAGAGTACCCACCGGGACCCCCGTAGGTCATTCCGGTACGTATCCTATGATAAGAGACCACTACTGACAACCACCACTAAACTCCTCATGGCATCACAATAATAAACAGTAATAAGAAATTGACAACTTTTTAAAACCAAACTGGATTTCATGGTATTTACTCAAACTCAGTACTTTATAAACGGTCAGTATTTACAGTCTGTACATTTTTCCAAAAACACTATACACTAAGGACTATACAATATCACAAAAACAGGTCTAACTAACAGTCCCCAAAAGAAAGCCCAGCTGACCGACCTTTGAGCCATCGCCTCTCTTGCCAATCCACAGTACACGGCTCTACAGTCCTGACGGAGCTAACAGTCTACGCTTAATCCTGAAAAATAGATTGCAATTTTGGATGAGTTTGCGAACTCAATGAGAAACCATCATCGATGGT
>JANKOD010000007.1:261969-272837 GCA_026284645.1 Erythroxylum acuminatum
CAAATTAAACCTCAAAGTAATTTACACATGCCTTAAAATAATTTAATCATGCTTATTACGAATCGGGGCCCAACAGAGAATATTCATAAAGAAATAATATCAGTGAGAGCACATACCAAGCTATTTTCTTAACACACAATATCTATCTTCAGAGAGTGGCTTGGTGAAAATTTCAGCTAGTCAATTCTCAGCATTAACATGCAAAAGATCAATGGTTCCTTCTAAAACATGATCTTTAAGAAAATGGTGTTTGATTTCTATATGTGATTATGGTTTTCGATATAAGTAAGTTTTAATATTTAACCTCGATATTTCACAAGCGTACAGGTCGTTCACATAGTATCTAAGGTGTCAATCCCACAAGGAGGGTTAATATAATCCCAGAATCTAAGGTCGGAAACTATTAAACAGAAATTTAACAGACAATGAATTTAAACACGAGAACTAAATAAATCAAACAAGCAAATCAAATAACAAAACAATAATTGACAATTAAAACTTAACGAAAACAATCAACGAACAATGAATAACAATTTCAGATTAAAATGAATAACAAATAATGAAAATTGATTGATTTGTTGAACAATGATAGCACACCCTAGAATTTAACCTAGTGAGTTAACCAAAAGAGATAAAGGGAAAATTATCTATCTTTAATGATAACCTAACCAATTATGATTTATCAAATTAATAGTTCTAGATGATCTAGGGTCAATTAATCTCCCTCGAGTTATAATTGAACCCTAAAGCATAAACCCTAATTAGATTATGGGAAGTTGTAATATCTCAATTAACAACCTATCCAGTCTTAAGTTCTCTAATAAACAATTGGAAACATATACGTGATCTCTCTATGTAAGATTTACCAACCTGATTTAATTATGAATTTTTTACATTACCTAACTCTCGCTAGCCCAATTTAATCATTTATTCTCGATTCACCTTCTCAGTTTATTATCGAGATATGAAGTGTAAAATTAAACCACAGTTAATTCAATAAACACATAAAATAATCATATTTCATTAAATAAAAAATAATATTCCAAAGGTGAGTATAGAACATAAATCAACAATTCAATTCTATCATCAAACTATATATCCCAATTCTACAATCAAATAAAACTGAAATACATAAGAAATATAACTCGAATGGATGATGGGAGGCCACAACTTCGGAAAGCTTCTTATTTTCGGAAGCATGTTAAGTCTGCTTCGTCTTCGTCTTCTCTCTTCCTTCTTCTCTTTCTCGATTTGTCAAAGTTCTCTCCTTTAGGGTTTCATTGTGGTGGCTGATTAAAAGCTCTCCTTTCATCTTTTGTTTTGTTCTTTTTATACTTGATGTGTTTGTGACAGCCCTAGGGTTTCTTTGTGGTCGAAAGGTCCAAAAAACCCTCAAATTTTGTCTTTTTTGTGTGTCTGCGTATCTGCCCGATGCAGGCCACGATCATGGGCCACATGTAAGCTCTCTGTCATGGTTGTGTTAGGAAGGCCAAGACCGTGGGCCCAGTCAAATACTTCTATCACGATCGCTTCTGCCATAATCGTGGCCGATTGGCCACAATCATAGCTTATTGTTTCGGCCCAAGTCTTTCCGAAACTTCTCCTTTATTTGCTATTGACCCTAAAACACTAGCAAACACATCAAGGTGCCTCAAAAATAGAAGAATTAAGATCAAATGCTTATACTAACCCATAAAAACACTTGAACGCAAATAATTCTACCAAAAACACATGCTATAAACAGATAAACACATATCGAACTATACCCTGAAACATGGAGCATTTCACACATATCAACATCCCCACACTTAAATGTTTGCTTGTCCTCAAGCAAACAAAACAACAAACATACAAAATTTCACACAACACACAATGTAGTAATGAGACAATGGTTTTAACTTCATGAAATTATTTTAGAAATTGAAATTTTAAATGATAATTCAATTGTAAATTGATAAATTTGCTTTTCTATACATTCAATTATTTCTATTTATAAAATTGTTTTTAAAAACTTCAAAAAATCAATATGCGTAATTATGTAATTAAGGTTATTAACACTTGAATGGATCATTAAAGTTATTGCTCATATATTTCTAACTACTTTTCTTCCTATATCACACATAATTTGGTATTATAAACAAATTTAAATGCATATATGTATAACAGAAACAAATAAAAGGGTTAATTACAAAAAAAAACTCAAACTTTAATCAATTTTGCAATTATAGCCTAAACTTAAAAAAGTGACAATTAGATGCTCAAACTTTCAATTTTTGTCAATTATAGTTAGATGTTAGCATCTCCGTTAATGTTGCTGATGGGGCCTGCCACATAAGACATATACTCTTAATGCTTATACATGTCAAGTGCGAAAGAGGATCAACTACATTCGATATGATCCAACTAAAATAGGAAATCCTCTAAAATCCTGGGCACCATAACTTGGCCATCTTTCAATTGTGGTCGACATTTTGGCAACCTTCAACAACTCAATCTTATGATCTGGTTCAATTCATAGTCACATCTGCAAACATTTACCTATAGGTTGATGCCCCACATTCCAGGCATTTTTCTATATCACTACAAAAGAAATGATATAAATGCTACACCCCTTCTCCTTACATTAAGTTTTTTCAATTCCAAAACCACGTAGTTTAGTTAAACAACTTAAAAAAACTTAATTACTTAGTTTAATTAAGTCTGACGTGTATAAGTATTAGTTAAGTCAGTAATATTAATGGAGACACTAACGTCGGGCTAAAATTGAAAAATTTTGAAACTTTGAGCATTTAATTGTCAATTTTTTAAGTTCAGGCTATAATTGCAAAATTGAGTATACTTTGAGATTTTTTTAATTAACCCTAAATAAAAAGTGTCATTGTTGTTCATCATTTTTCCAGTACTAAAGGAATTCATCCAATTCAACTCACATCTTATGACAATCAAGAGTAGCATGATAGAAGAATAAGAGATTCATCCCTAAAATCATGTCAAAGTTATCTGCATCATTTGATTAGGTCAACCTAATTACCTAAACTGACGAGATTTAATACCTTTCTCCCACTTTATTTAACCAATTTAATCTCCATGTGTCCACCAAGTGCTATAACAATCGATTATCAATTCCAATACTTTTGACCAAGAATATTGAACATAAATTCAAATCGTAAATTCAAACAATTTATCATGTCATCAAAAAGTTTCAAACTATCAAAAGATTAAATTCACAATATTAACTTATGTAAAACTATAAAATTAAATAAAAAAGATTCTCACATAACTATGTAGTTTTAATAGTACAAAAGATGCCAAATAAGAATCTAGTTTTGTTCAACCAGTTGTTTAACCAATATACTTTTAATGTATATCCATATCCATATGTATAAGTCACATATCATCTGTCACGAACACCAGCAAAAGAAAATGTGATTTCAAAGAAAGGAAATTAGAGGAAGGGAATTCATATAAGAAGAAGAAGACATATATAGGGGAAATTTTTCTTACAATCATCCTCCTCCCTTCCCTTCACATCCCAACTCATATACCTTCGTTTTCTCTTACCTTCAATGATTTCTTTCTGATCCTAGTGCTACACCTCATCATTACCTCTAGACGTATCTCTAGGCGTACCTCCTCATGTGCATTTTCTGCCATCTGTCCACTTATAACAACCTCATCATTAGGCTGCAATTCAACACCACCACTTGCCAGCTCAGCACTCCTAACAACCTCATTATGGGCTTGCTCCTCTATAGTCATGACATTACCCTCCCCATCGAAATTGACCTTGTCCTCAAGGTCAAGGTAAGGATAGTGCTGTTGTAGGTATGATTTCAGTTCCCAAGTGGGTGCTACATTAGAATCCCACTGAATGAGAAGTGTCTAAATTTAGCCACAGCTTCAGTGATGGCATATAGCTCCCTCACATAAGTTGATTGAGCTTGCATATGGGCAGATAGTATCTTAGAAAAATAAGCAATTGGATGCTCTTCTTGAGACAGCACAACACCTATCCCTCCCCTAGATGCATCGGTTTCCACTACAAATGTCTTAGAAAGATCGGGCTTAACCAAAATGGGAGCATTCACCAGCGCTGTCTTGAGTTTCTCAAGTGCCTTTTGTGCTTCCTCATCTCATTTGAAGTTGTTTTTCTGCAATAATGCTGTGAGAGGGTAAGCAGTGGAAGCATAGTGTTTAATGAACCTACAGTAGTACCCTGTTAAGCTAAGAAACCCCCTGAGCTGTGATACATTAACAAGTACGGGTTAGTTAAGAACCTTCTCACTTTCTCTTGATCCACTTCTACTCTCTGGGCCGAAACAACATACCCTAAGTAATGCATTTTGGTTTGCCCAAAAGAACCTTTTGATAGCTTAGCATACAATTGGTTTTCCATCACATAACCAAAACCAGCTCTAAATCTTGCAAGTGGAGATTCCAATCAATGTTGTACACCTATATATCATTAAAAAATACCAAAACAAGCCGACGCAAATAAGCTCTGAAACATCATTCATTAAAGACTGAAAAGTAGCAGGGGCATTTGTAAGCCCAAAAGGCATGAACAACCACTCATAATGTCCTTGTGGTGTTTTGAAGCAGTCTTAACAATATCTTCCTCTTTAACCAAAATTTGGTGATAACCCGATCTAAGATCCAGCTTGGAAAAATAACATGCACCTTTAAGCAACTCATCTATTACTGGGATAAATAATGCCTTCTTGCAGCATTTCATTTACCATTTTTTTCTATCTAATTTTTATGAAAAAAATGGATATCTATATGGCTTGACCTTTACTGGAGGTATTCCAGGTTGAAGATTGATAGCATGATCATGAGATCTTGGTGGTGGCAAGCCTCTAGGAACTTGGAACACTCTTTTATACTTCAACAATAATTCTTGTAAATCTAGCGGCATGTCTTTAGGTAATTCCAAGATTGGTTCTATAACCTCATTTTTCCCCAAGCATTCTATAGTGTAACACTCTTCTATGGCATCCGTGTCACACGGTCTTAAAATTGATGGAAGTAAGCCACCTTAGGTAATCTGTTACGCTCCCCTTTAAGAGTGACCCATGTCCCATTTTGAAAATTTTTTAATGTAGATGTACTATAATCAAATATATGCTCTCCCAATGTGGCAAGCCAATCAGCCCCTAAAACAATATCATAAGAAGTTGCATCCAGAACCAAAGTAGAAGTAGTGATTCGAGTGTTATCAATAATTAGAGGGATGTCTCTGACCATAGTGTTTCCCTTTAAAATTTGACCACCTCCAACTAAAACTTTAAACCCATGAATTTTTTCCTCAGCCATAATCAAATGTTTGACAATCCGGGGTTTTATAAAATTATTAACACTTCCCCCATCCAAAAAAACCGATACATCAATTCCAAATATAGATCTATGAAAGAGAATCGTACACTTACCAGGTGCACCTTGCGAAGCTTGAAGAGATAAATGGAGTAATTCGAGTGTTTCCTCGTGCTCCCCATGCTTATCAGACTCTGGACTTGGGTCTTCCTCTTAATTGTTTCCGTCATCTAGACTACACTCCATGAGCAAATACTGTCGATTTTGGCACCAGTGAGTCAGCATGAACTTTTGATCACAGGTATAATAGAGGCCTTTCTCCCCGTTTCAGCTATACCTCAGTCGGAGTTAAATGCTTGACCGACGTTAAAGGTTTAGTCATAGGTTTCGGCAACAATGGAGGTAATGACGCCTTTCCCGTTGAAGGCATAAAGACCGAGGAAGTTGTGGGAATATGGGAACCTCCCATTGTTTTTGCCAATGGAGCTGCCAGTGTGGAGATATATCCTCCACTCAAACTCTTCACTATGTTATCTAAGTGATAGCTATGATTTCGCAAGAAACTCCAGTTAGGTGTGTTCTTCTCATTGAGGAGTCTAGCCAGAGCTACTGCCTTCGATAACGTTGTCGGCTCCTTTGAAATCACTTCTCGCCAGATCTCATCCTTCAAGCCACTAATGAAGTAATCCAGAAGTGCATCTGCGGCCACTCCCTCCACCCTATTCTCGAGAACCATGAAGTGAGTGTGGTATTCCTGCACTATCGGATTTGAACGAGCTTGAAAAGTTGGGCCCTAGGATTCTTATATTTAGTTGGCCCAAAGTGTAGCTCAACTGCCCTAGACAGAGCAGCCCATGAAGTGATCTTGTTCATCTTCTTCATCAGCTGAAACCAAGCCATGACCTCACCTTCCATGTTGATAGATGCTATCACCACCTTCTCAACTTCAGAAGTGTTGCAATAAGCAAAATACTGTTCAGCTCTAAAGATCCAATTTAAAGGATCTGTGTCGTTGAACTTGGGAAAATCGATCTTAGCAAGCTTTGTGTGACCATGAGCGTTCATGACGAAGTTCGAGGACCTGTTGGCGGCCTCAAGCCTCCAAGCTGCAAACTCATCAGAGAGACTAGTCATTGCCTTAGCAATCTCTTCCATTATGCTTTTGATCTTTTCCATTCTCTCAGACAACGCAACATCTTGTTGCTCTTCCAACACTTGCAGCTTATTAATCTGCATCTGAAATTCTTTTCTTAACCCACTTTCCACTAGGGTCCTCTCAATAAAAGCACCAAATTTTCACGAACACTAGCAAAAGAAAATGTAACTTCAAAGAAAGGAAATCAAAGGAAGGGAATTCAGATAAGAAGAAGAAGACACACAGGCGAAATTTGTCTTACAATCGTCCTCCTCCCTTCCCTTCACATATACCATTGTTTTCTCTTACCTTCAGTGATTTCTTTCTGATCCTATTGCTACGCCTCAACATTATCTCTGGATGTACCTCATCATTGGGTTGCAATTCCACACCACCACTTGCCAACTCAGCACTCCTAACAACCTCATTAAGCGCTTGCTCCTTTATAGTTGTGACATCCTCATTAACATTTTTTCTCTTTCTCTTGTCCAACATCTTTTTATGCCTCTAAAGAACTACATCATCCCTTGGTTGCTTAGAATTAGTGCATAAATCGATTATAGTGAAAAGGATAAAACATTTGTTGCTAGAGAAGTCTATATAGAATAGAGTTTCGTCACCTCAGTTGACATAGTTGGTTTCCTTGAAGTCCCATCTTGTTTGATGGAATTCGAGAGTTAGTCCTCGTATGTTGTTTGATGGAATATAAGAACTATTATATAAAATAAATGTAGTAATTACAAATAAAGTATGAAGTAACAATTGATCATAATAACTTCATCACATGAACAATCTCTTGAGTTTTTATAGATGGTTCTCTTAAACTTACATTTGTGTTATTTGATGTAATATGTGAAGCATTACACAAATAAAACAAACATAGCTGTTACCTATAGTTAATTCCATATAGAATAAGCAAATAGTTAATAGTATCCGATAGATATCCTTGCATCCACTCCCATTTTGACCAGACTCCCTAAAAGTTTGGCCTTATTAATTTCTTCCTTTCTCTTTGCTGTCGGTGGCCTTTATGTTTTATTTCTTCTTGGTGGGGGAAAAGTTAGTAACAACCGACCATAGGCCAAAAGTTTTCTGCATGTAGTGGTTGTATATGCAACTATAGGCCATTTATTATATTTTTATCTTCAACTAATGAGCAACTTAATCTTCAGATAGTTCGCCCTTGTCCTAAATACAAGGTAGATCATGTACTTGGAATTGCACAGATTTGCTGTGCCGTATAAAAGCATAAACAGCTCCTGCTTCCATTCCCAACTATATAAGAAAAACTCCAATTAAATAACACTTTCCATCGTCTTGATTGAAATTTGTTTCCTTGTAACTTGCTTCTACATTTGGGCAAATATGAAGAACTGGTTTTCAATCCTCGTATTCCTAATTTTTGTCATTATTACCATTTAATATCTTCAAACATGGTTATAATTGACATGAATGTGTCTTTCACTATGAAATCATCATTAGATTCACAGATTTTATTACAACATAGCTTGGAAGAAGTACAAGCTTGACCAGGTTCTCAGAGACAACTTGTTTCCAATTCGATCGCGGCATGCCAATTTAAATCCTTCAACATTTTAAACTTTTTATTGAACTCAATCTCATTGCTCAGAAAGCTATGGCCTGAAAAAAGAGAAACTTGGATCTGTATAATTGAAGAGCTAAGCACGACACCGGACTGACCATGAAAAAATTACAGTCAAGTGAGTGGTGTATGCTAAGGTAACTTCTAAAAGGTAGGTCCATTTTGGCAATAAAGAATAAAGGCAAGATATATTAGGAATCACATTTCAGAGATGGGACATGCTTGGCGTTACTTTTAATTGCCAATTGCACCACACGAGATAAGACAGATTGCAAAATATTCCTCCATGCAAAAAAGAGAGTGAGCGAGAAACATAAAGAGATGACTAATACTTATTTTCCTTTTATATGCATACGGTGGGCAGCTTTGATGAAATGAAAGCATTACTAGATTGATGTCACACCCATCCCAAAGGAAACATTGGCACAGAAACACGCAAGGCCTTCCAAAAGCTAGTCCCTTGGGGTTTTGGGGAACCACGAAAGTTGATTTGATCATCTACCTCTATTTATCTCCAACATTTCCATTTCCACTGTTGTTACACTGTGCATGATACAAGTGGGGCCATAACCGAAAGCTCTTATATATTTGACCTTATTTTCAACTAGACCAGCTGGATTCACCTTTATTAATTATTACTTCTTTTATTATATCCATTGGACCTAGCTCGTCTAGACAATTGCTTGCAAGTAATATGAATTCGAAACAATTGGACTCTGTCACTTAGAACATGAGTCCACCTGTTTAAAACAAGTCAGAATTAAGGTAGACTTTCGTTCTCAACTCAGTACGCTTCGAGCATAACCAAGAATGTACACGAGAAATACACATATAGGGCGACGTGGTTACATTATATCCTGTCACTATATTGCTCTCTCACCTGCCCTCCATCAATCCCAATAGCTGGCTTTTACTTATAATTAAGTACTTTGTCATTATTGTCATTTAACAGCTGCTTTATCTGTTATATTGCAATATGTAGTATCGTTTATATTTATGATTTCGTTTTACTTGCTAAATGTAACTTTTATTTTGTAATTTTTCGTTTAAGTAATTAAATTATAAGATAAAACATTTTTCAAATTATAAAATGGTGAGATCATTAGTTCAAAGTTCACTATGTACCAAAATATTATTTTTAAAATATTCTTAGTTGTTGCACTATAAAAAATGGATATCAATAAGCCAATAAAACGAATACACATTATAATTTGCAGCAAGCAATTAATCAATTTCAATAAACAAAGTGTGAAAAATATTTTAAAAAATTGTGAGTCCTTGTTAAAAACTAGATACATTAAGTGACCTATTGTAAGATTTTTATTCGTCTATCTATGCAAATGTTCATTGCAAGAACAGTATATTTTATATTTGAGATGTAAAAAATATCTTATGTAAAGATTAGTAAATTTAGATACTACTTAGTATGGTAGCTAATTAAGGATAGCTCAAAGAATAATTAATGGGAATAGCATAAAATAGGAGGAAAGACTTAAATGATCAATGTATGTCAGACTTTGTTAAAGAATATAACTACCAAAAAACTATGTGCAAAATGTAATTCAAACTGTTTTGATATTTTTGAGTTATTATAATCAATATTTTTGAATCACTAGCAAAAGCTCTGTTTCTCTTTTATCAAATATTAATGTTTAGTACTCCATAGAGATACAAGTAATGGAGCTTTAATCGCACAGGGGATGCTCTCAACTACCTTTTTGCATGGTGCCTTATGTAGACATGACTAGTTATGGTGAGCTTCCTTCTACACCTTCCTCTCTTCAAACTCTAAGACTCAACTACTCATCTTCAACCTTTTCCCTGCTTCCTTCCTATTGCATTCTCTCTTGAATACCAGATTTTTAGGGCCACTTTAATCCCACCAACACACTTTTACTTCCTGCCTTCTTCCCTTTCTTTTTTTGTACCTTTTCTTTGTAGCTTTTCATCCTTGCCAAAACTATTTTTTCCCCTTCCTAGCTTTGGTCTATAAATATGCCAACCTTGGTTAACTCCCCCCAAGATGAATTTCCAGCTTTACCCTCCTCCATTTCTCCTCCACCCCTCAATACACAACCTTAAACTGAATGCACCACCACCACAACACTTGCAGCCTCTACCCCTTAGAAGAGTTGGAAACAAGTAGTTGGAGACCACCAAACATCAAGCCTAACCGTTATGCCTCCTATGGAAATAGATGGTAAGTTAATAGTCTATAAAGAGATATAAATTCTAGAAGAAGGAGCATGTTGTTGAGAAGCCACCCTAGTTGGTTTCTTCCTTGATCAATGTCCCCCTTCCCAATCATCCATAAATGGACTCATCATTCTTGGCATAGTAAAGTACTAACTAATGTGCTTCTAACAGAGGAAAATCTCATTCTATTCTCCTTCAACTTAGCCTTTCAAGCTCATAAAATCTTAGAGGAAGGCCTTTGGCATGTTAAAAACCAATCTTTGTTCTTGCAGCTTTAGCAACTGAGCTTGAAGCTAGAATCTATCAAGGTTCAAAAAATTCCTCTATGGATCCACTTCCATAAATCTCTCTTGAATACTGGACCACGCAAGGTTTGAGTGCCCTTGCTAGCTTTATAGAAAAACGCATTTGCATTGATGAAATTACTTCTAAGACAAAAGATTAGGATATGCCCACATTTGTGTTAATGTTGATATCTTGAATGACCTTCCAATTGAAATTCCTATTATAAGGCTAGGTGAGGGACACAATCTATATATAGGACGAAAGTATTACTATCTCTTATCAATGGAAACCTCTCCCCAAACATCAAGGGAAAGTTTGGAAAGCCACTAGGAAAAA
>JANKOD010000007.1:274622-293288 GCA_026284645.1 Erythroxylum acuminatum
AATTGCACCATCAAGATTGATTTTCATAAGGCCTTTGATAGTATAAGTTAGGAATTTATTTGGAAGATGATGGAGGCATACAGTTTTCCATAGGTCTACATTAATTGTATTAAAGAATTCTTGACAACTACTAGTTACTTAATCCTAATTAACGGCAGTCCCTCATCCTACCTCGAAGCTCAAAAAGGGCCTAGGTAGGGAAAACCCCTTTCACCATACCGTTTAATCTTATGCATGGAAATTCTTAAGTCCATAATCAAGCTTGAAGTGAACTCTAACACCGGTTTCAAATATCATACGAAGTGTAAGAAAATCAAGTTAACTAACCTCCCTTTTACCAATGACTTGCTTATTTTATGCAGAGCAAACTTAGAGTCAATCAACAGTTATATGAAGATCTTTATAAATTCAAAACAGCTTCAGGACTGCATATCTAACTTAGCAAAAACCAATTTATTCTATCTAAAGGAGCCTCAAATATGGGCTCGCACATTGCTTCAATTAAGGGAATCAAAGAGAGGCTTCCACCTATCTTATACTTGGGGTTGCCTATTTCTACAAAAAGACTCACATTTTTAAAATGAACATCACTTATAGAGAAAATCTAACATAGAATTAGTGCCTGGAAAAATAGATTTCTATCTTTTATAGAGAAACTCCAGCTAAACTCCCATCACATTTATTGGTGCTCACACATCTTCATCTCAAAAGGTGTCATTAAGACCGTAGAGCAAATATTCAAAAACTTCTTATGGAACTGATACAGAATTAGGATCATCTTTAGAAAGCAATATAAGGTCATCAGTAAAACGCAAGTGAGTTAGCCCCATTTGGAATGAAATTTAAAGCTTTTGTTACCTTTAATCACCTTCTGAAGCAACCTACTGAGTGTCTCCATTACCAAACCAAAAAGATATAGTGAGATGAGATCACCGTATCTTACCCCTTGGAGCTTACGAATCTGTATGTAGGCTGGCTATTAATGAGAACATTAAAACTAGGTGTTGAAATGAACTAAGAGATCCACTATATAAATAAACCTTGAAAATTCAATGCAGATAACATGTTTCTGATGAACTCCTAATCCAAACTATCATATGCCTTTTTGATATCCATTTTGATTCAAAATAGATTTCGCATTTCTTTTAAAGTAATATTTGATCAATCTTAAAGTATCAATACATTATCTCCAATTGATCTACCTGGGATGTAATCACTCTATGAGTTACCAATATGATCAGGAATGGTTTTCCAAATCCTATGAGCCAATATCATAGATATAAACTTATAAATGGATTTGCAACATAATATAGGTTGATAATTAAAAGAGTATCGGAGTTCCCCACTCTTAGGAATAAGAGTGATAAATTTTTTGTTAAGGGCTGTGAACAGGGAACCATTATTTGATTCAATCACCATATTCCTTATAAATGGCCAAAAATTCATAAAGTAATGCATATTGATGCCATTAGAGCCAAGAGCTTTGTTAAGATGAAGGGACTTCAGTGATTCTTCAATCTCCATGATTATAAACGGGTTGGATGAGAAAATCAAACTTTTGAGAGGACTAACCATCCTATAAAATCTACTAGAGATGAGAAACTAAATAAAGTGCTTATGAGGGTTTATTCATAAATTCAAAAAAATAATTGAATGCCCTTTGCAATAACTCATCCTGAGAATTTAGTTCCACACCATCTAGTTCATGAGAGACAATTCCAAACCCCATTTGCTAAAATAAATTCCACAATTTTGGAAGCATTAATTCTTAAATACAACAAATTGTAATCATAAGAATCATGTCTTCAATTTTGAAAATCTAACAATAAAAATTTTAATTATTCTAAATATAATAAAAGATATTTTTTATTTATCAAAGGAGGCTCTATCTAACACTTTGAGGACAATAAAGTGTTGGTTGCTAACATGTTCGAAAATATGTAATTGAAATGGAAAATTACTATAAAATATGGAATTGGTTGTTGAAGAGGTTGAAGTATTTAGACAATATTCAAGTTTTAGGAGGATAAGTTATAGATTTTAAAATATTGAAGTGATCGATTGAATTAGATGGTTCAAAATGTGATGAAAATAGAGAAAATGTGATCATATTGCAATGGCTCACCAAGTTAGGTGGTTGACGAGGAATTGAGTTAGAGTGTGCCTAGACAAGTCAATCTATCAAGTTAATCGAATGATTCAATTGGGACATGGCCTATCCCTGAGACTAATTTTATAATTTTGAAAGGTTTTATAGCCTATCAATGGCTAATTAAGCCTTTAAAACTATAAAATTATTTCTTTAACATAGGATAAATGAAAAATTGAAAGATAACATCAAATACATTAATATAACAACATGCAAATCACATCGCTTAGAAAAAGTAACGTGAACTAAAATCTTCACTTTTTATAATTTAATGAATATGAAGGAACTTAAATTTATTGCTAGATGGGCAAAACAAATTCAAAGTTAGAAATAAAATGTCACATTTATGGAGACATCTCTTCATTTAATAAACTTATTTGTATTGAAGGCACATACTTATATATACTTGAAACATTGCTCATATACCCATAGTGTAAGGAATCGATGTAGTTTAACAGTTTTCTGGACAAATCAATGTATATCAATTTTGTGTCTTTTATTGTACTCTTTATATTATTATTGTATTTTCTAACACAAGAATATAGCTGGGCATCCATTAGTCAATGTATATATATACTTGAAACATTGCTTATATTCTTGTGTTAGTTCAGCAGTTTAGAAGAATTGTTTGGACTATATATTATAGGGACCTCTTGATCTTGCTTGAAAGTTGTGAAGGATTCTTCTTTACCCATAGAAATGGAAGAAGATTGTAAGTTTTCCTCTTCACTTATGAAAAAGAAGATAATATATAAAGGCTTCTTCTTCATCTTTTGAAGGCAAAGAGAAAGTGAAATTCTCAATTATTCCCAGCTAGCCAAATTCTCAATTATACCCTTGTCTTTAGTTAGGGGTCCAGCTAGTTGATACATTGACTAATGGATGCCCAGCTAGCCAAAATTACGTAATTGATTAGTCAAACATGCCTAGTAACAAACCATTGTAACAATTAATTTACGCATCTAATAGACATATTTGTTTATTTCAAGTATAAACTGCCTACAAATAAGTGGTGGAGAACACATTTAACAAACTAAAGATTTGTTAAGCTCTTGAAGAGGCTAGAGAGTGCTTATGTGTGTTACATAATATATATTGAGTATTTGTTCGCTGGTATGAGAAAAAGAGGGATGTTTTAAGTTATATGGTTATGTAGTTGAATAAATTACTTAGAGTACACTTTATAAGGGTCCTCTTAACCTGGAATAAGATTTATAAGGGGTTTGATAGATGTATAATTGATCATAATTTTACCTAATATTTGATGTGTTTTTTCTTGATATTTGATACTTTTGTTGTATATTTGGTACTTAATCATCTCCCAGTGTGTTTATATAACATAATTGCCTTTATGAACTAAAAGTAAAAGAATTCGAACGAGATCATGATAGAAATTGAATATTTGAAGAATAGAAAGGATGCACAACCATGTACATGACTATGCACTTCCTTGAGCCCATACATCTTCATAATTCTTGTAATTTTTAGATATGAACATGCATCTCCCTAGAACCCTATATCTCAATATAAAGGACATGTTTGAAGGAAATGGAAGGCAGCAATCGAAAGGAGACGTTAGGAGGTGATTTCCAGACATGGAGTTCATTCTCCAAGGGCTATTTTGGTCTAAAGATGCAAGAAACACAATGATTTCATCGAAAGATCCATCAGAAAACAAGATCAAGCCTCTACATTACGAGAATATTCGATAGAAGACAATCAGGGAAATTTAAAATTATGAACCCATTATTTTCAATTCATTTTTCTTTCAATTTGTGTTTGATTTCGTGTTCGATAAGACGTAACTAAACATCTAATTAGTATTTAGGTTAGATAATCATTATGTTAATAGTTTGAAATGATTTGATTCTTTTATTAATGCAACTACATTGATTGATTGTTGCAATCCAATTACTTGTTTTTATTTATGTTCTAGTAATCATATTAGACCATAATCTAATTTCATACGTAGATATTGAGAAATCTTAGGACGAATAGATCCATAACAATTAGAACAAGTTGATTGCAACCTTAGAGATATAATGACATAAATCTTCCAAATTAGGGTCAAACCTAATAAAGGGATTTATAAAATGGTAACGTAATCCTATAAAATTTAACCTGAGTAATTCAGTTAGAAACCTTAGAATTAGTTGTTAGTAGACTCAAGGTCAGCTACTAGCATACCATAGGAGTCTCCACGGTCTAATAAATCAATAAAACAATTACATAATAAAAAATCAATTTGTTAAATGATTAAAGGGATTCAAAACCTAGATATTAATTCTCGATATCGATAATTTCTTAAGTGCTTCCTTAATTCTTTGCTCAATTTTGTTACCTATTTTATTTTACTTGCTTTAGTTTTAGTTTCTTTTCATTAAAAACATAAAATTAATCTTAGGTTACATAATAGGGGAAGGGTAATTACAAGTATTCATTGTCTTCATGGGATCAACCCGTACTTGCCAATACTAGCTGTAACTATGTCATGCACTTGTGGTTGCTACAATATTAACTGTCATAAAATAGGTCAATCAAGTTTTTAGTGCTGTTAACGGGGACGGTGATATTAGGAAAGCCTGAATGCTATTACTCTCTTCATTTTCATTTTCATTTTATTTTATCTTTTCTTATTTTCTTTTATTTTAATTTTGTTGTTGTATTTCTTTTATTTTATTTTATCATAATTTCCTAAAAGGCATGTTTTCATCAATCCATATACTAAACACATATATGAGGATGTTGAGTTAAGTGGCAAATGAATTCAAGTAAAGAATGGGTAATTCAACGTAATTTCACTCTCTCTTTGACCTAATCTAGACACTCAAAAAACCAAAACAATGAATAAATTACAGTAAAGTAATCAATATAATTCACACTAATAATATTCAAACATAATTTGCACATACAATTTATAATGCATCTAATTTAGCGGCCATAAAGTCATGCAAAATGGGTAATTAAAACACAAACATAATTCATAACTTTAAACAATCCACAGTGGTTTGAAATATTGAAAGTAAAAGTTAAGTAGGATAAATACTTGAATGATGCTCAAATTTTGATGAAGAGAGTATAAAAAGAATTACTGAAGTGCTCCAAAAATTATAAGCTCTATATGTATGGTTGTGGGTTGTAAAATATGGTAAGGGGAGGTTTGGGTGAGTGAAAATCTCTGTAAATTTTTTTAAGAAAGCTGGAAATTGAGAGACAATTAGTGAAGAGATGGTGAAAAATGAGGTAACATGGGTTAGAAATGCCTTTTATATTGCCAAAAACATGGCCTATATATAGTACCATATATAAGGTATGTTCTAGAATACAAAGGGTAAACACAAGTTTGTAACATTTTGGTATAAGTTGATATAGAATTAATTAGAATTGAGTTGCCAAATCACCTCTTAAACTCCTTATTTTGTTTATCTAGGTTATTAGAAAGTTCTCTAGTAAAGACTCCAAGTTGGAAATTTTTATAGGGAGGTTCAAAGGTCTTGATTAGAAACTAGGGGGTTGCCTATTGTTATTTTGAGGGACATGATTGAACTTGTTTCTATAGGGGAAATTGGGGTAGTTTCCTCAATCAGGGTTATAGATATTAGAAAAGGGATAGTTCTTACAGTTAAGATTATTTACGTAGCTAACTTGTTTAAGATTCTTGAAAAATGAATTCTCGAATTGACAATCAATAGCTAAATTTCCTAGAGATCCATAAATATCATAAGAAATATTAGGTGTTCCTACAAAATTAACAACAATATGATTAAATTTTTGTGATAAAGCATTAACTTTGACAGTGAGAAGACTCAAGTCGTCAATGTCAGACTTACCTAGAACCTTCTTTGCGATGACTATTTCACTTGAACATTGGTAATGGTTTTGAGACATGTCCTCGATTAGATTATCTTCTTCATTCATGGTCTTATTAATAAGAGCATTACCATTATTAATATCAACTACGTTTTTAGAGTTGTAGGTCAACGCATTCTAGAATGTCTGAATAATAAACCACTTCTCCAGCCCATAATGGTGGCATGACCTCAACAGATCCTTGTATCTCTCAAACTTTGTATAATGATTCTCCTTCACTTTAAGAAAAGGTTATAATTTGATTCCTAATCTAAACAATTTTTCTTAGAGGAAAGTACTTGCAAGGAATATTTAGACAATTAATCTTAAGTACTAATGGACCATGTTGACAAGGTTTATAAGAATGCTATCACTTTATCCCTTAATGAGAAAAGGAATAACCTTAGCTAGATGATATTAAGTGAGACACCATTAAGCTTCAGTGTGTCACTGCACTCCAAAAATAGAGATAAGTGTAGGTTCGGATCATTAGTTGGGAGACCTCCAAATTGATTATGATGCATTATAAAAAAGAAGAGAGGCTTTTAGCTCGAAATTATTGGCTTCAATACTAGGCATTATAATGATAGAGGTGTTGCCTTAAGCACTTAGTATGGTAAAATCCTTTAATGATCTCTTTAAATCTCAGGGTCCATTTTAATAAGATTCCTAAGATTTTTGGACTATCATGTATAAGAAGTGAACTGCAAAAAGAGAAAGAATAGTGAAAACTCACTAAACACTAATAAAACAAAAAAACAAAAAATAGTCTAATTAATTTGTAAATTCAATTAATATTAACGATGCTTCATCTTCAATAATAATGTCAAAAATTTGATTACGTGTTTTATACCGCATGTCGACAATGTAGTTGTAACGAACACTAACGAGTATTAGTTGATCCCACGAGGACTAAGTATTAATTAATAATTATTTATATGCCTAATTATCTAGATTATCAAATACAATTGATTGAAAAAGAAACAAATTACAATTTAAAACACCAAAACAAACTAATAATCAAAAAGAAAAAAATCTATGAATAAGCTAGATTTAGGGTAAGATATCTCTTATGACTTTACTCTGATTTAATAAATGACAAGTTTTTTAGAACAATAAGAATTTCTAAGTTACAGTTATACCCTCTCACTAAAATCTCATTCTAATCAAGACACATTAAGAATGCATTAATCTAATCTGCGAATTCTTATGATAGGTTCTAACCTAAGCTAGAAAGATTATATAGTTCTATCTTAGGTAACTCACTTAACTCTCATTACCCATGTTGTAATCTAACTATAAACACTATCTCAAGAAAATTAGATATTTCATTAAATCAAAAGATCAAATAAAATATTACATCTTAGGGTCTATCCCATCTAAATCTATATCATAATTAGTTTATAAATAAAGAAGAAATAAAATCATAAAAAAGAACAAAAGAACAAAAGATAAATAAGTCATCATGAATTTTGAATCTTGAATTTTTGATGAATCTTGTTGAAATTCTTGTTCTTCTTCTATTATTGACTTTTTATCCCATGATCTCTGGCTATTGTAAATGGCTACTCACTTTTTTTTTTTTTTACTTTTAAACTCTCTCCTTTAGTCAATGGCTTCTTTCTTTATTGTTGCCTCATTTTTTGATAATTCAAACCCTAAGTTGTCTAAAGTAGTCAACTATTAACAATATCTATAAAGTAGAGAAAAAGAACTTAACACTTGAGAAGAAAAGGTATGGGTGTTAGATTCCTTATGCCTTCCTTTTATTTATAAAAAGCGATAGAATAGATTCTTTCATAGTAAAATTAAATATTCTAATTATAATTAAAGTAGACGTTTAAAAAAGAAAATAAATTTAAATTAAGCTGAACCTAATTGTAAAATTTGGAAAATTTCAAACATCAAATTAAAGCTATTTGATTTAATTAAAGTAAGTTATAATTATAATTAAAGTCAATTAGGTTCAACTTAATTTAAATTTATTTTCTTTTTTCAACTTCTTTTTTATATGTAACTCATTAGATTCCTAATATATTGACAATGCTTATAAATAATTAGAATTTGATATATTTAAAATTTTAATTTTTCTTTAATATTTTTCTATATCCTACTATCTTATATTGAATGACGAGCATGTCCTAACTCTCTATCATTTGATCTGACTAACCATTATTGACCATACTCTCATCCCTCTCTTTGGAGTATAAGATAATTAGGTCACGTTTATGTAACTCTTTACCCTCTAGATTTGCCACTTTCAATGTATAATGAACTGCTTTTTCCCAAAGAGAGATATGCTTATCAACATTTACAAATAATGCTTTTAGAATTGCAATTGGCTTAACTTTATAGGTTTTGCATCAAAAGAAATCTTCGGTGACATTTACTTTTCAACACACAACACAGAAGGATTAGGAATTTAATCTTCAAAAAGAGAATCATCACTAAATTATTTCCTAAGTTCGTTATTTAATTATTTTAAAAAGAAATGGAAAATTTTTTATGTAGACAAAAATCGAATTTTTATTAGGAGTTGAGATAAAAATAAAAGGAAGAAAAAGGACAACATTTACTGTCCCCAATTTTGCATTGAATGCACCATCCATTCCAGATTCCATCTGTGAAAGAGTGATCTCTTTGGTGACATTGGGGAGGTGGCATGTATAGTAACCCCAATCGAAAATGACACCAAATAGTTTGCCTGTCGAGACCATGTTTGTTATCTTCAGCAACATCATTTAAAGAAACGGGTTTGTTCCCGATAAAAGAGTAATAAAAAATCCATGATTTAGCTTAGGGTTTTGGAAACCCTAGCATATTCAATGAGCAAGATGACGTAATCAAATCCAGTGTGCCAGACAAGATTAGAAAGGGAATAATTGGGAATGTGATGGAGGAATTAAAATGAATTTTAGAAGGTAAAACAATGTGCATTGCATGTAAGGAGAAACAAAATGAACTCCTGACTTGTTGTACTGGGCCTCTCACCAAGGTCAAAAGGGTATTTGGCGAAGAAGGAGGTGGGGGAAAATGGAACTAAGACTGTCCGTCATAATTATATATATACATATATCACGCGGCTGATCGGAGAAGGAAAATCAAGGTGTTTTTTTAAATAATTATTTGTTGTGCATTTTTAGGATGAGTAGTTTTGACTAAGAGTGACAGAAATGAATCAAGATCTTCTGTCCAATATTACTGTTTTATTCTATTTTATGAAATCTCAGCTATTTATTTTACAGGATTCACGCGGACTCCATGCGAGATCTACATAAATAAATGGCTAAAATTTATTGGACATAATAAAACACCATAATATTAGACAGAGAATCTACACCGGACACAAAGAGAGATAAGAAGAACATGTGTATTTCTTCTCTAGCTTAGCTTAGCTCGTGTCATTTTCCAAGATATACTCTCGAGCTGCACCACAACCAAATCCTCTCTCTCTCTTTCTATGCACTTTCTGAATTTTTTTTTTTTTTCTGGTTTGCTTAGCAACACATACTTTCTTAAGTTTCTCTATCTATCCACCTTTCACTCTCCCTCGCCCTCTCTTTCTCCACCCTGCTTGTTTGTTTGTTTGTTGAAGAAGATTTTATGTTCATTTTGCTTCCCTTTAAGTTCTCACCTATCCAATCCCTTTATTCCTTAAAGCATAAGCGGAGATTTTCTTTATATGCTTTTCATATATTCTTGAACCAACACCAAATCTTTAACTCACTCACGTACACGCTTGGAAGAGAGGAGAAAAAGATCAATCTAGAGCTGCCTGCCGAGTCGTCATCTACACTTCAACCTTTTCTTCTTCTTTTTTCTTTTTTTTTTTTCCCTCAATCAATCTGCCAAGATAGCTTTAGTTTTAGCCTTGTAAAGGCAACTCTGGTAAAGACGTTAACCTACTTAGTGAAAGATGTCCTTCGAAGGGGTTCCTGTTGAAGGCTCCTCCAACTCAGTTCCTGATCTTTCTTTGCACATCAGTCCACCCAATAGTTCTTCCCCCTCTTCAACATGTAGTAACATCAATGACAAAGCATATACATGCTTCAATCTTTCTGGAAGACGGGACTCATCACACAAATCCAATAATTTTAGTTCCATCCCAACAGATTCTCAGGCTCATACAGAGCTCTCTTTAGCTCATCCATCAACGAACGCCCTCACCGAAGAAAACCTAAGCAACGAGAATTTCACAGGTGGTGGAAAAAAAAACGAAGAACCAACACACAGTACTTACCAGCAGCAAAATTACCATCAACTTCACCACTATTCTAACACTCAACTAACTCACATAAATCATGGGGTTTCTCTGCTCGATGTATCCGATGGTTTAAGACCCATAAAAGGGGTTCCAGTCTATCACAACCGTTCACTTCCTTTGATGCCTTTTGATCATTCAAGAGACAAGAGAGATACCAAGATGTGCTTCTACCAAATGCCCTATCCCTCTTCGTCTTTGTGCTCTCCGAATCTCCCACACTCTCCATCATCAGCATATAATATTGGTGAATGTTTCGATCCCATGCCTATAGTAAACTCAGGTTCAAATCAGTCTCTTTCTGGACACAACAGGTTAGCATCAACAACAAGGTTTAACGGGCTTTCAATGGATGCTTTCAAATCGTACCAGTTGCACCACCATCATCACAACAGTCAGTATGGGGTTGGCCCAGCTGATGCTTCCCTTGGATTGATTAGATCAAGATTTCTGCCTAGGCTTTCAACAAAGAGAAACGTCAGAGCACCAAGAATGAGATGGACAAGCAGCCTTCATGCTCGATTTGTTCATGCGGTTGAGCTACTTGGTGGACATGAAAGTAAAGACAAGTTCTTGCCCTTCTAGTTCTTTTTGGTTCTATGCGTATGTAGTTAGTTACGATTGGGTTATAATTTCTTTGTATTTTGTGATCCTTAATTATATATATGTATTGCTTTGATGGAATGGATTAGGAGCTACTCCAAAGTCAGTTCTGGAACTCATGGATGTCAAAGATCTTACATTAGCTCATGTGAAAAGCCATTTACAGGTAAAACACATATGGAGAAGTAGATCTTCTTCTCTCACTCCCTCTGTGGTATGAATATCAGTATTATTGATGGGTCAGAAGGCAAGGCAGTGATAAGAGGGATGTATTAGAGAAACAGTATAGAAAGAGCAAATGAGTCTGAAACTTCTGATCTCAGGCAGACAAGTTTCTGCTTTTTAAGAGAGAGAAAGAGAAATAAGAATGATACGAGACAAAAGTAGTCATCATTTCTCAATAATACACTTCAGGCTTACCACGGTATGAAACATCAACCTCGTGATTAATGACAACATCCAAGAAACTCCAGAATACATCTAACAAAGTTTTGTAACAACAGTTCCCATTGATTTAGTATTATGTCTTTACCTCTCCACTAGTCATGGTTTTCTTTTTGACTTTTCAGATGTACAGAACTATTAAGTCTACTGACAAACCTGCAGCCTCCTCAGGTAATTCGTATTGCTTACTTAGTCTTCATTTCAGCCCATGTATTTAGCAGCCTTAGCTTCTATATGATATGGATAAATATATTCTTTACCATCTAAATCTCGCGTAAATTACTAGGTTAGTTCATTATATATATATAAATGTAGTTTCTTGACTTGCATGTTTTTTGTTCACTTATAATTGAACATGCACTGTTGTTACAAATATTTCTTGAAGGCCAATCAGATGGATCCGGAGAGGAAGACATATCGACAGTGGAAAGCGCAAATGACCATACCCTCCCACGATTTACGGATATAAGAGGGCCATCAGACGGGTCAACACAACAGGATGTGGACTACGCTCTCAGTGCTCCTCTCTGGAGTAATTCTTCGAGGTATGTATAACAATTAATGTCACGTCAGGACTCTCTTCTTTTGTATGTTTTCTTTTTCTTCCTCTCGTACAAATTTAAGCTATTTATATTGTATTAGTTAAAAAAGAAAAAAGAAGTCGGGAACTCCTCCGTACGTCTCTACTATAAGTTCCTAATCATAATTACATGTATTATATTGGCAATGGTAAGAAATTGTCTTAGCTCAGAAATGCAGTGCAAACCCCCAGTTATTGAGAATAAAAGAGATGTCTTAGGATGACAGCTTTCTCTTTTCTTCTTTCTTTCATTTCTGCTTTAATAAGATCTTCTTTTGCTGACATGAGAGATTGGAGTTTGATGCGGTATTAAAAAAGAAAAGCAGCAAACATGCAATCAAATGTTAACTAGGATACGAGAAAGCAACCACAAGTACACTTTTCTTTTTCCTTTAAGTTTTCAGAGCTCCTATTACTCTTTTATTATATTTTATATAATATATAATGTTTTATTATTATTCCTTCCACGTGGACATAAACATATATCACCAAAAAGACCGTTGCTGTCCGGTTAATCTTAGCATCTAATGCTCCTCGCGGTTCCTTAATCTGATTTGTCTACCATCTTTCCACTCCAATATATTAGTTTGAGGCCTGAAGTTCGATCCATTGAATCTAGTATCAACAACCCCAGACTTGAGTTTTCACTTAGTCTGTTATACTGTTTGTTAAAAAGAGGATGACAAGTATATATATATGTTAAGGATAGGAAGCTTTAGTGATCATGTCATGCCTAGCTTTGCTGCACTCATTAGCAATCAATCAGTTAATGGGGAAATTTACAAGTTATGGCCAAATGGAGATGCTTGTTATTGAGAATAATTGTGGTCTTCAATTGCAGCACTGTGCTTGCACCTCTTCCAACCACTAGATGAAAATATATACCATTACATTAGTTAGTGTTGCACCTTTCATAAAAAATTGCGTACAGTTAGGAGGATGGCCTAGCTCTTGCAAAAGTATAAAGTTGCATCATTTTTGGTGGACATCATAACACCGCTTATACGTAGGCATAATTGTATCTCGTTGTATGCTTGCATTCTATATTAGTCTTCGAAGGACCGGTTGTTGGAGTACCAGGTTTAGAAGTGTTTGCTTCTTTATAATCCAGAAGATCAAGAATGCCACAACTGCGCGCGGTCGTAATTAAATTGGTTTTTGGAACCATAGTTTAAACAAATTGACATCATATATACAATAATCTGAAGCTTTCTTGGTTTATAATATGTTTTAGGTTAAGCTCTGCAATTACATTAACATTTTGAGATGAAATCCTTTTCAATAATCAGCTCATAAACATATATAGTTTTGTCTGTACGCATACAAAAATTCATGGTCAAAGTAATAAGCTTGGCATTTGCTTGAGAAACTTTGTAGTTTTAGTGTTCAGTTTATAACCATTTCCAGTGGACGGGCTGGATGAAAAGTAACATGTTAAAGTCCATTTCCATATTTCCAGGTGAGTTGTTAGATATTTCTGTTCTTCTTACAACCAGCGATTAAATTTAACTGGTATAATGCATACACATGTTAAAAGTATACTCATGTTCTTTTTTTATTTTTAAGAACTCTTGACGTTTGTCCTATTTCCAATCAAGAAACAATAATAGATGCTCACTACAGGATTGTATCACAAATCAACCGTCCTTTTTTTCTTTTAGAACTCCCGAATACTTGGTTTTTACTGTGAATTTCAAAACTATTACTATATAGATTCTTGTATTCTTTGTAGTGGTGCCAGCTAATTATATGCTCGAGGAATGGAGAGCTTGCGTGGTGATGTGCAAGGGACCTTTCATCACTTCCTCGATTGATGTAGTTGAAACATAAACAGCAATAATTTAGAATTTTCCCGCAAATTTTGTTATATCACTTAGGCTCTCCTTTGGAATCTGCACATGAGCACCCTTACCATGCTATGGGGGTTTTCCCATTAGCATGGTTCCTGAGAAACATGAAATGGACACGGATACGACCACGAACACAGGGACACGCCAATTTTTTTTTTGAGCAAAGTGACACGCCAATTTTTAAAATTTGGTGGACACGGCATATATATATATATATATAATATATAAAATTTACAATTAAGAAAAAAAATCAGAAATCATAATATGATATATATTAATTGATGTGTTTTATGACTTTTAATTGACCAATTGGGCCCCTTTTCTTGAACCAATGTGTCATAGATTTAGTGTAGGAAAATAAAATTTTCTAAAGCCTTGTAAGTAAGCAGTTGCCCACGTGTCCGACACGTGTCTGCCGCGTGTCCAATGTGTGTCCGTGTCGGACACACGGACACAGCTCCATTTTGTCGTATCCGTACTTCTTGGATGGTTCCACAATATAATAATAGGTTCTTGTTTTATCATGTCATTTACATTGAAACTCTTTCGAGAGGAACATCGTAGTCAGGTAATAAATCTGTCCACTTGGTGTCATGTTATCCATATTAATGTTGGGTTTTCAGTCCTAAATATTTGATTAGTTGTGCCATTTCCTATATGAACTAGCTATATGATTTGAATTTGCATCTAACTGCATTCTCCATGTAAAAATTCTTAGTAGAGACGCCTATCCACAAGTAAATGCCACTGACATGGATAGGAGTAGACAAGAGATGTTTCAGTTCTATAATGGATCTAGACACCAAATTGAGGTACAAACCTTATCCGTCAATGATATGTTTTGAAGAAAAAATCAGCATTATGTTTGAATCTTTACAGATTGCTTATTCATGCATGCCCATTGATTAGTTAAGTTTGTTTAGAAAGTAAAATGTTCTTTTCACAATTTTTTTCGATGTATCATATATGATAGGTTGCTTGAGTACTCACGCATATGGAAGATATAGCTAATGAGGTTTGTTTAAGAATTGCAGGATTGCAATTCGACACAGATGAAGAACTACGTAGAGTCCAGCTTGGACAGCAGGAACCCAAACTTGGAGTTTACATTAGGTAGACCAGATTGGCAAGGAAAGGAACACACCTAACTCCGTTGCTTCTGAAATTGTTCCCTTGTCATCTATGCTTGGATTCGTTTCCAGCCTCAACTATTGCATACATTGTCTCTATGATCGAGTATTGGTGGATATATGATCCCGAGCATCATATACCTTCCAATGTTTGATACTGGAGCTTCACATACTTCATGTTGGGAACTTGGGGGACAAGAGGCTTGAAGAGGAACAAAGGGAATTAAGGATCACATCCTGTTAGTGAACTTATTTTTCTCATCTCGTCTTGGTAAACAACTACAAGAGAATCACATATGACTCCAACTGACAAAGAAAGGTAAAATGAATCTTGGTCCTATAATTTGTTGAGGCGATCAATGTCAATAACAAGGGGAGGCGAGGGGAGAATTATTCTGCATTTTTTTTGTGTTTCTTTATTTGTAATTTACTTGTAAAGCTCAAATTGGCTAAAGAAATCATAAATCATTTTGGTATTGCAGACAATTTGTGTTTGATTTCAATAATGTGATGTCCGACTTGTAACTGAATTAGGCAAACGGCCGAATGGAAGTCGCAGAAAGCTACATCAGAACCATTATTGTGGTCCTAACTCCTTCCAAGTTCCAGTTTCGGCTACTTAAAACTTCAAAGTGCCATCCCAAAAGACGTAAACCTACAATAGTAACTTCTCCATGCTTCTTTGTTACCAAGTTCACAGTCACTTCCAAACCGACATATTACTTAGACTTGTCTCGGTGTTTCTTTCGTCCAATGTTTTCAAAAGTTAAACCTATTAAGATACAGAGTTTAAGAGTTTCAACCTGTATTAAATTATTATAAAATTAATTAAAAATTAAATAAAATTAAATAATTTTAATAATGATTGAAAAAAGATTATCTTTATTAATCAAAAAAATTTAAAGTTTAATTGAAAATTGAAACTCCTAAATAAAAATTAATTAGTTTATTTGGTTTATAAAAACTAATTAGTTTATCAAAACTGATCGATTAATTAATAAACTGGTTAATTTTTAACAACAAAAATTATTAAACTAAATCAAACAGAAAATTAAAAATTGATCGATTCAATCAGGTTCGATTTTTAAAACATTAGTTATATAATTTAAATAAATTTCATATTTTATAATTTGTATACTATTATAAATGAAAATTTTCAAAATCTTTGACTAAATCATAACGAAAGAAATATCTTGAGATTTTTTTTAGAGTTGATCTTTTTGCACTCAACTTAATCCTCCTCCTATTTTCAGAGTTTTTTTTGTGCATTTGTACTGACATTATATTTTTAAAACTTTGTGTTGTATTTTCATTATTTCTTGGAGGTTCGAGTATATAAAGTTGACTTCCACCCATTTATATAACATCTTAAACATAAAGTACAATGTTAGCCTTAAGGATTTAATTACATATAACTAACACAAATATATATTTATATGGTAAATCGGAAAATAAGTGTTCTTACTAACTTCTTCAAATATTACTCCATATCCTTGAACTATTTGTAGAAACGTAAATAGTTATAAGTGTTGGTCTCTAATGGCACCCAAAAGAGGGTGAACTTGGCGCTTATAAATCTTTAGCTAAACGTTTCTAACTTTATATATTAAAGATCATAATTTATAAAGCACGAAAGTATGAAATAAAATAATGAATTTTATTGATTTAAATAACAAAGTGGTTTGGCAAACAACCCTTACCTACATCAATTCCTAAAACTTTTCTTAGGTTTTCATTATAATTCTTCTTTCAAGGCGAAGAATTAAATGTGTACAATTTTTACCTAGAAAAGTGTAACCTTCTTACAATCTTCCTGCAATGTACTGGTTGACCAAGATAACATATTGTTTAATCAATATACATTGATTGCATAAATTTACCAATTGTTAATGAACTTATTTGTTATACTGTCAATTTACATAAGTCAACCACTAGCTTACATTGATAGACCAATCTCCCTAAAAATATTATTTTCATATATTCAAATTCTCAAACTTAATTTTTAATGCCATGATAATTAAAACAACATCTAAAATGTCCTTAAAAGAGTGTTTAAAAGATCAAAAGCTTTTCTATTAAGATAAAGTCTTTAATATTATTGATGAATGAAATGACTCATACAATGAAGTGATATAAAATATTTATGCATAGTGAGCATTTTAGGTTACCAAACTAACATAGTGAGATTTTTTTCTTTTATTACATTTGTGAAGTATCTTTTTGAGTTATATATGATTTCTTCTTATTCTTATAAAATTTCTCATCTATTTAATAAACTCATTAATAGGATTTATATTTTTCTTTCATCCAAACAATGTTATCTTTGGACAAAATTTAGACCACTAATAGGTTTTGTAGTATATTGATAACTCTTTAAATACCATTCTCACTTATAATATAAGCTTACATAAATATAGAAACTTCCCTATGATATGATATACAAGAAATTGCTTACTTATATGGGATCCTTGTTAAATCTCAAAGTCCATATCGGCATGTACTTACTTGTATATCAATAATGAATTTATCTATAAAATGTATGATGTTGAACTTCAAATTTTTGTTATTGTTGGAGATATAATACCTTGCATCTTATTTTGCAGCCTCTATCTTCTTCCTCACCCTTAGACATATAGATTCATTATATTTGATCATCATATCCCTTTTTTTAACATAAATTTGAATCATTGAGGTGACTAGAATAATATCCTTTAGCATATTGATTAAACTTTTCATATGAGCTTTACAAATAAATCCATTAAAATTTTATAATATCTTATTATAAAAGTCCATTCATTCCTCACTTATTTTTAGATTTTCACTAAAGATTAAAAAAATAATGTTAGGATTGGTAATTCTCTTCCTTAACCACAACCCAAAAAATAAGGAATAGCTTATTGTTTCCATCATAACCAACTGTAGCTAACAAAGCACCTCCAAGGATTGTCTTAAAAAAATCCATCTAACCTAATTATTTTCTATAACAAGCAAGAAACCCATATATCAATGTTGTAAATCCCATATAGAACCTCTCAACATTGGTTTACTGTGCTTTTAATCATATTTTGTTTGAATAATAGTTTCCCTTATTTGTCAATCGTAACTCATATCTATAAGACTATAACTTTTCATGATCACATTCCTTATATCCTCATAAAATCATAATAACTTTCTACCTAGCCCTATAACGTTGCAATTTAGTCATGTATGATGCATATTTTCTTTGAAAATCATCTATCTTCTCATCGATTGGCCAGTTTGGGTTCCTCCTAAACTTATATATAAATTCATTTGCTATTAGCTTTCTTTTTTATTTGCACTTTCTTATAAATATTCTTGTTTTATAATAGCTTTATAGGAAATATTTTTTCATTTCCAATCTAGATAATATACCTTAAATGGAAATTTGTGATACATAAACAACCACCTTTCTCACACTAGTCATAACCATTGAAATATCATGTCCATTTGTAATTGCATAACTTTTTATTCACTTTATAAATTGCTTGTTGTCCTTAAATTTATGCCAATTTCAAATTTAAAATCCTTCATTTTCATTTTTAGATTGAACATAGTGTATTTGTTATTTATAATTGATATCTTCCACCATCCAGCGCCATTGTAAACTTGTGATTAAACTTTAACATATATATTCTAATATTCACTGCACTAACCATATGATCTTTTCTTGTTTTTGTGATTTTTTAATAAGCTACCTCTTTATTGCAATCTTTGACACTGCTTCTAGCTTTATTAATAATATTTTTACATTCAAACTTATTGTAAACCTTTTTGCTAAT
>JANKOD010000007.1:298972-309418 GCA_026284645.1 Erythroxylum acuminatum
TTTCAGGTTTGGAATAGCTGGAATTTTTGGGTTTGGTTGCTGGAAATTTAGACTAGAAGTGTTGAAATTTTAGTAAGGTAAACAAGCAATGGAGGATAAGAAACTAGAAATTACTCTTAAAGTCAAAGAATTACTTTTAAAAGATAGAATCACACCTTTTAAATGAAAATTCATATTCATAGAGAAAATTCCTTTTTTATTTTATTTTATTGTAGGATTGAGTATACACACATACATACATATATAAAAGTTTTTAGAACCTTTATTCTATTAGTAAAGATATTTTAAACTAAAATATCTAAAATAGAATTGAATCCTACTCTAGTATGAATTCTTTATTCTTAAATAAGCCTAAGTCCTGAACAAAGTTGAATAATGTATCTAATTATTATTCCTCATCTAATAAGGAAAAACTTGGCATAAAGTAGATTGCAGCTTGTGCCCTTACTTTCATCTCAATTCTCACTCTTTAGTCTTCCAAATTAATGCTTGTGGTCGAGTGATTTGCCATTTTTTGTTTCTTTTATAAACTCTAATTTCTTTTACATTCGTCACACTAGAAATTTAGAGGATATATCCCATCTTCTTTATAATACTTGAAACAACTCTGTCTCTGTGTGTGTGTGTGTGTGTGTGTGTGTGTTTTACACTTCTGTCTTATCACAATTCACTGAGAGACATTCAAAGAAACAAAAATAAAGGAAAGAGTAAACAGGACTAATTGACAACATATTAGATTATATGTTTTACATTGATGAAGTCTTTCACTTTCTTCTTTTGCAGTGTGACATGAAAAAGAACATAGGATGTGATCCCTGTAGGTTGCTCTAAAATTAGAGTCATATAATGATGTTCATGGTTGAATCTGTGTTGTTGGCCTGTATTGATATTATAATTCTCTCTCTGGTTATTATATTATAATTCTCTTTCTGGTTATGTTTTCCATTACAATTATTTTCTTTTAATGTCTTCTTGTGTTGCTTCTTGATCCCCCCTAATGCTCAGTTAGTTCTTTGGATTTTCTCTGGCAGGAAAGGCAGCAAAAACGAGCTGCAGAAGCAAGAAATTTAGCCCCTGCCCAATCTGCTTCAGAAGCTGCTCGTCAAATGCTGAACAAGAAGGTACAACAGTAGGGACATATTATTCTGCATTTTTAGATTTTCTAAACAGAGTTCTGACTGTTTATCAATATTTTCTCTTTGGAGTTTTAAGGTCATTAGGAAATCCATGATTACTGTCTCTCACTCGGCCAAAGTGGCAGCTAAATAGTGTTATTTACATCGACGGCTCTTGTGAATGAATCAGCCATGTATATCTTTCTGATTATTGGCTGGCTGCTCTTTACATATGGTAGCAGAGGTTTCTCATCTGTTCATGTATAGAGTAATACCCCTGAGCTTTTGTATATTAGATTGGGTGTTTCTTTCTGATTGGAAGGGACTATAGAACTGGATGACGTAGGATGATCTTATATACATAGAATGTCCTCTGTCAAGTTTCCACCAAAACAGTCCTGGGACAGATATTCTAAAGTTATAATATCCTTGAACATCCTCCTAGTGAGACGTTTTTAGTGCCATGTCACATCCTAGGATAGGCAAAATGGCCGTTCCGTGATTCTTTGTTAGTATTAAATGACACATCACCCAAGGGAGAAACACTTGGATGATTCAAAATTAAAGAAAATTTTAGAACAATGCTACTACTTGGTCTTGTATTCAGGTTTTCATTTTTTTGTTGTAATTTTTCTGTCGAGATATACGAATAAGGTTGTTTTAGTTCCTTTACAGAAAAATGTATGTTTTGTTTTGCAGAGACTTGGTTCCAAAATCAACTATGATGTATTAGACAAACTTTTTGATGAACGTGTAAGTTTGCAATTCAACCTTTTCATCTTGGTTTCACATTCTTTCCTAATTCTATGATATTCACATTCTCGTTTCCCTGTACCTATCCTACATATATTTAATAAAAACCTACACACGTTATCGTGGCTTACGGTTGATAATGAAAGGTAATTTGCGGATGGTGGTTTGATCTTGTGACTTCACATTTCGAGTCAGGACATCGTTTTTTGTCATTTGACAAATATATCTTTATATATAAACTGCAAGTCTACAGTTATGATTTTGTAGTTTGATTCAAATCCTAAAACCACTATGTCATGGATTATGAACATTCGGACGTCACCTAATGGATGTTTCAATTACGTCCTTGTCAGTTTTCAATACATCTGCTTATTGTAAGGGAACTTATAATTTTATTTGTATTATTATGACATAATTAGTACATTTTATAAGAAAAAATTGATTGGTATTTTATCAATATTTTTTGTTGTTGAAGATTCTAATGTAAATTATTAGGATAACGATACCTAGAGTCTACTAAAACAAAATATGTGAGGGATCATAAAGTATAAGCATACACCCGGTTCAAGCTTGTATGAATATCAATCTCATCTTTATTTTAAACTGGTTGAATTGTTCCTCCTTGAGAATCTCATCCAACTCCTAAATTTTTGTCTTGGCATCTCCTGATTTATTCATGGACATATGCCTAATCCGTTGCAAAACGAGCTAACATCTACAAATCCATCTGTCAAAAACTGCTGATATTATGGTATTTCGATGTACACTCATTCAGCAGGTTCTCATACATTCAAGTTTTTGGCAGGATGACAACGTTGTTGCCAAGAAAAAGCGAATGGATGAGGATAAAAGTTTGGGTGGAGAAAATAAGTTCGAGGACAAGAACCAAAACGATCGTATTGTGAACGCAGAAATTGAAGATGGGAACGAGGCTGAGGATCAAATTAGTGATGATATGATGGATGAAACACTCGAGTATGATTATGATGGTTACTGAGTCTTTACTTTGTGTTAACTTGTAAATTCGGCAGCAACCATTGGCAGCAAACATCTAAAACGAATCAAGCCTAGTTCTACCTCACCATCCAAAGAGTTAGCAAGATGTTCTTTACACTGAAGATTTTCAAGGTTGGGGCGACTTCATTTCGTCTATTGGTCGATATGTTGACAGAGATGACCTAATCGGTCATGTACGAGAAATTTGTCATCTACTGACTTAGATTAGCTATGTTTCAACTTTTTAGATACGGTTAATTTTCTTAGCTTAGGTATGTTCAACTTTTTAAGATAAAGTTAATTTTACTGTATCGGTGTACATAATTAATCAAGTGTATTAGTTTGGTGAACAGAAACTCAAATATGCCATATCTGAGCTAGCTTCTTTTTTAGATCGCTACTTGTTAATTTTTTTCGCTTTTGGGGAAAAGCGTTGTTAATAACTCTGTGATCCAAAGATATAAAGCTGCAAGAAAACGTATTTTCATAGATTTCTTATTGGCCAGCAAAGGGATAGTACAGAGTCGGATGAGGCGTGTCGGACACCGATGTCCTTTCCCACTTCCAGTAGAGAAGCAGGCACATGAGTTGTTGGCAGAAGAATATTTAAGGTCACATGTTTAAGTCACGGAAACAACATTTTTATAAAAATACAAAGAAAAGATTACGTACAATATAACAATAAACCAATTACATTGACTTGCACTTATATAATGCCGTAGGTACTCTTCCAACAAATCGTTGATTTTTTTCTATTTGGCCATTTGTTTGTGGGTGATTTGCTGTTGAAAATTTCAAATCGCAACTCATCATATTAAAAAGGGACGTCTATAATTGACCTGTAAATTTGGCGTCTCGGTCGCTTACAATATCCGTTGGAACTCTAAAATACTTACTACATTCTTGTAGAACAACTCGGTCGCAATATCCAAGGGGCAAGTTATAGGAGTTGGCACCAAAATTGCATACTTGAAAAATCTGTCAACTACCACCATGATTGATGCCATGTTGTCTACCTTTAGAAACCTACTAATGAAATCTATTGAAACCGACATCTACGGCCTCTCGGGGATAGATAAGAGTTGTAGCAAACCGGCTTCCTACTTTCTCTCTGGCTTATCCAATTGACAAACGAGGCACGTCTTGACGTAATATTCCACGTCATTCTCCATCTTTGGCCAAAAGTACGAACGAGATAGGAGCGCTAGCATCCGTTGGACTCCTGGATGACTAGCCCACTGCGAGTTATATGTCTCATTCAACAACTGTTTCCGCAATCTACCAGAGCTCGACACATATACTTGATTACTCTTAATCATCAAAAATCCATCATCGTCAAGCCAAAACTTGCGTACAACACCTTCTTTGACTTAAGAAATCAACTTACAGTATATGGTGTCTAATGGAGCTGCCGCCTTGATTTGCTCCAACAGGTTAGACTTCACCCTCGTGACAGAACAAAAGGCTGCAAATACCTCCTTTCTACTCAAGGCATCTACTACGTTGTTGTGCCTCCCCGGTTTATGCTCTCACACAAAGTCATATTCAGCAAGAAACTTCTGTCACTGGGCTTGTTTTGCGGACAACTTCTTTTGGGTCCTGAAAAACGTGTTAGCAATATTATCCGTTTAGACAACGAACTTAGTTCCTAGCAAATATACTCGACATGTCTCAAGGCAATGCACCACCGCAAACATTTCCGTCTCATACGTCGAGTAACGCTGCTCCGTACCATTGAGCTTTCGACTCTCAAATGCTACCAGATGACCCTCCTATATAAAGACTCCGTAAATGACTTTGTCTGAAGCATCAGTATGTACCTCAAATGGAAGATCGAATACGGGCAGCTTCAAAACAGGTTCGATTGAGATAGCGGCTTTAAGTTTCTCGAATGCCTCCTCACATTCACTCGAACAACACTACTCTTGCTTCTTCTTCAGCAAGTCCGTCAATAGCACCGCTTTCTTAGAGTATCCCACAATAAAACACCTATAGTAGTTGGCTAGGCTGAGAAACTCTGCAATTCTTTTACTGTCATAAGAGCCTACCACTTAACTATCGCTTTCACCTTTCTCGGATCCATCCTAACCTGACCCTTGCTCACCACATAACCCAAGAATCTGATCTCTAACTAGGCAAACTCACACTTCTCCATCTTCACGTAGAGCTTGTGTTGCCTTAGTTTTTCGAACACCCACCTCAAGTGTTCCACATGTTCTGCCATGTTAGTGCTATACACCATGATGTCGTCTAAGTAGAACATAACAAACTCATCCAAGAAGTCGCACAACGCATCATTCATAAGGTGACAAAATGTAATAGGGGTGTTAGTTAATCCAAACGGCATAATAAAAAATTTGTAGGCTCCATATCGAGTTACCCACGTTGTCTTTTACTCATCACCCTTAGCTATCCGCACTTGCTAATACCCACTCCAAAGATCCAACTTAGTGAACACTTCACCCTTGACAACCTGTCCATCAAATCCTGAACCAAAGGTACCAGATACTTGCTTTTGATCGTTACCTTGTTCAACGCTCGATAGTCCACACACATCCGAAGTGTATCGTCTTGCTTCTTCTAAAACAATACTGGGGCGCAGTTATTAATTTAGGTCCTGAAATTACCTTGGCAGAAACTACAAGCAAATTTCGCTTATAGTCCTCCTGGTTCTAGGCTAGCTTCCTTCCCTTTATCTATCCAATTCCCCAAAACAGTTATGTTCCTGATCAATTATTTTTAGGTCCACCGGCACCCTAGGTTTTTTTGAAGAATTAAATATTGAATATATTAAAAAATAGTGAAGAGAGTCAAGAACAGTACAACTTAAGGAGAGTAAGCATACTCTCTTGTGACAAAACGACAACGAAAAAGGGCAACAAACGAAATACAATTGTCCTACAACTTCCTAAAACTACCCAATCATAATCCTTGCTCCCTCGTTATATCTCTCCCTCTCTCGTGTAGCTTTGGACTTGAAAATCTTAACTGGGCAAGAACTTGATACCAGAAACGTTGATTGACTTGAGGCTGGATCTGTATAATTTCTTCCAAGCTCTGTGGTCCCTCCTGCAATGGTGTTCTGTAAAGCATGTGCTAGAGATGTTCTAAAATTTTGAGACGGTGATGGCCTCTTGTACATCTTTTATTTTATTTTGTTTGGTTATCACAGATTCATCTCTCTGTGCTTTTATTGTAAGTCAATTTTGGTGTGATTTTGGGGTTGTGAAGGTCATGTAGCAGATGTGGTAAAGTTCTTAAGTTTGATAATTTCTCGACGGAGGTTACATTTGTGAAGAATGCATCAGGCCTGGTATGTTGTTGTCTCTTTTTTACTATTTTATATTGCATCGTATAAAGGGTTATCTTTGTGCATAAAATTTGGTTGTGTGTAAGTTGATCTTAAATACTTGCTTCTATTCTTGAAAAAATAGCTTATCATTTACTTGTACGATATTGTAAACTCTCCAACAAGAGAGGAGAGTACGGATGAGTCTGTAGCCACAAGAAATGCTGAGGCTTCTGTAGGGCATGATAGTGAGCCCGTTCGATCACAGACGCGGGAGTCTCCTCTTCCGCAGGAGCAAGTGCCTGCTTCGTTGGATTCGAGGATGTTTCAGGCATTTGCTCAAGATATGGGCCATATGCCGCAATCTTCTACTCCGGCCCCAGCTAAGAAGGGGAAGCAGTTTGATAAGCTCAGGAAGTATGGGGCAGTGGATTTCTATGGGATAACGGATCCAGAAGAAGCCGAGACTTGGATGAGAAAGATCGAGAGGATACTAGATCAAATGGATTTTGAGGATGAGGAGAAGGTTGTGTATGCCGTTAGCTTGGAGAATCTGTCAACCACCACCATGATTAATGCCATGTTGTCCACCTTTAGAAATCCACTAATGAAATCCATTGAAACCAACATCCACGGTCTCTCGAGGATAGATAAGGGTTGTAGTAAACTGGCTTCCTTCTTTCTCTCTGGCTTATCCAACTGACAAACAAGGCACGTCTTGACGTAACATTCCACATCATTCTCCATCTTCGGCCAAAACTAGGAACGAGATAGGAGCGTTAGCATCCGTTGGACTCCTGGGTGACCAGCCCACTGCGAGTCATGTGTCTCCTTCAACAGCTGTTTTCGCAATCTACCAAAGCTCGACACATATACTTGACTACTCTTAGTCATCAAAAATCCACCATCGTCAAGCCAAAACCTGCGTACAACACCTTCCTTGACTTGAGAAATCAACTTAGAGTATATGGTGTCTAATGGAGCTGCCGCCTTGATTTGCTCCAACAGGTTGGACTCTACCCTTGCGACAAAATAAAGGGCCGCAAATACCTCCTTTATACTCAAGGCGTTTGCCACGTTGTTGTGCCTCCCCGGTTTATGCTCTCATATAAAGTCATATTCAACAAGAAACTCTTGTCACTGGGCTTATTTTGTGGATAACTTTCTTTGGGTCCTGAAAAACGTGTTACCAGCATTATCCGTTCAAACAACGCACCTAGTTCTTAGCAAATATACTCGCCATGTCTCAAGGCAATGCACTATTGCAAACATCTCCTTCTCATGCGTCGAGTAATGCTGCTCTGCACTATTGAGCTTTCGACTCTCTAATGCTACCAGATGACCTTCCTATACAAAGACTCCGCAAATGGCTTTGTCAGAAACATCAGTATGTACCTCAAATGGAAGATCGAATACAGGCAACTTCAAAACAGGTTTGATTGAGATAGTGACTTTAAGTTTCTCGAATGGCTCCTCACATGCACTCGAATAACACCACTCTTGCTTCTTCTTCAGCAAGTTCGTCAATGGCGCCGCTTTCTTAGAGTATCCCACAATAAAACACCTATAGTAGTTCGCTAGGCCGAGAAACTCCTCAATTCTTGTACTATCATGGGAGCCTACCACTCAACTATCACTTTCACCTTTTTTGGATCCATCCTAACCTGACCCTTGCTCACCACATAACCTAAGAATCTGATCTTTAACTGGGCAAACTTACACTTCTCCATCTTCACATAAAGCTTGTGTTACCTTAGTTTTTTGAACACCCAACTCAGGTGTTCCACATGTTCTGCCATGTTAGTGCTATACACTACGATGCCGTCTAACTAGACCACAACAAATTCATCCAAGAAGTGGTATAACACATCATTCATAAGGTTGCAAAATGTAATAAGGGTGTTAGTTAATCCAAATGGCATAACAAAAAATTTGTAGGATCCATACCGAGTTATACACGTTGTCTTTTACTTATCGCCCTCAGCTATCCACAATTGCTAATATCCACTCCAAAGATCCAACTTAGTGAACACCTCAGCCCTTGATAACCTGTCCATCAAATCCTGTCCCAAAGGTACCGGATACTTGTTTTTGATCGTTACCTTGGTCAACGCTCGATAGTCCACACACGTCCGAAGTGTATTGTCTTACTTCTTCTAAAACAATGGGGCACAGTTATTTATTTAGGTCTTGAAATTGCCTTGGCAGAAACTACAAGCAAATTTCGCTTACAGTCCCCCTTGTGCTTTAGGCCGATTGGTTCTAGGCTAGCTTCCTTCCCTCTATCTATCCAATTCCCTAAAACAGTTATGTTCCTGATCAATTGTTTTTAGGTCCACCGACACCCTAGGCTTTTTTTGAAAAATTAAATATTGAATATATTAGAAAATAGTGAAGAGAGTCAAGAATAGTACAACTTTAGGAGAGTAAACATACTCTTATGTGACAAAACGACAACGCAAAAGGGCAACAAACTAAATACAATTGTCCTGCAACTTCCTAAAACTACCCAATCATAATCCCTGCTCCCTCGTTATATCTCTCCCTCTCTCGTCTAGCTTTGGACTTGAAACTTTTAATTGGGCAAGAACTTGATACCAAAAACTCTTATTGACTTGAGGCTGGAGCTGTATAATCTCTTCTAAGCTTTGTGATCCCTCCTGCAATGGTGTTCTGTAAAGCCTGCACCAGAGATGTTCCTGGATTTCGAGACGGTGATGGCCTCTTGTACGTCTTTTATTTCGTTTTGTTTGGTTATCACAGATTCATCTCTCTGTTCTTTTATTGTAAGTCAATTTTGGTGTGATTTTGGGGTTGTGAAGGTCATGTAGCAGATGTGGTGAAGTTCTTAAGTTTGATAATTTCTCGACGGAGGTTACATTTGTGAAGAATGCATAGGCCTGGTATGTTGTTGTCTCTTTTTTGCTATTTTATATGGCACAGTATAAAGGGATATCTTTGTGCATAAAATTTGGTTGTGTGTAAGTTGAGCTTAAATACTTACTTCTATTATTGAGAAAATAGCTTATCATTTGCTTGTATGATATTGTAGACTCTCTAATAAGAGAAGAGAGTACTAATGAGTCTGTAGCCCAGAAAATGCTGAGGCTTTTGTAGGGCATGGTAGTGAGCCCGTTCGATCATAGACGCGGGAGTCTCCTCTTCTGCAGGAGCAAGTGCCTGCTCCATTAGATCCGAGGATGTTTTAGGCATTCGCTCAGGCCATGGGCCAGATGCTGCAATCTTCTGCTCCAGCTCTAGCTAAGAAGGGGAAACAATTTGATAAGCTTAGGAAGTATGAGGTAGTGGATTTCTGTGGGACAACAGATCTAGAAGAAGCCAAGACTTAGATGAGAAAGACTGAGAGGATACTGGATCAAAATGGATTGTGAGGATGATGAGAAGGTTGTGTATGCTGTTAGTTTGGAGAATCTGTCAACTACCACCATGATTGATGCCATGTTGTTCACCTTTAGAAACAACCCACTAATGAAATCCATTGAAACTGACAGCCACGGTCTCTCGAGGATGGATAAGGGTTGTAGCAAACCAGCTTCCTTCTTTCTCTCTGGCTTATCCAACTGACAAACGAGGCATGTCTTGACGTAACATTTCACATCATTCTCCATCTTCGGCCAAAAGTAGGAACGAGATAAGAGCGCTAGCATCCGTTGGAAGTTTTTTCTTTTGTATTGGTGAGTGTAATTGAAGTTGGATTAGTAAGCCTGTAACTTTGCATGAAATATTTTGTCATAGTTTTGGAGTCTATATTTGCAATAGCAAGATGTCCATAATGAAATTAATAGTCAAGAGTTTTTTTTTTAAAGAAAGAGATGCCCTTGTCTTCCTGTTTTTTCTCATAGTAGCACTTACCAAGAGTTTCACTTCAATTACTTGAGGGTCACAGTAAGATAGACAACTAATATGATGCTGGCAATAGAATGACAATGATTTGGTCATATTGCTTGATGCTAAATGGGAAACAAAATGTCCAAGTTTGAGAATTTAGCTGTGATTTTGTTGTTTGGTGTGTTTACATCATCTGGAATAAGCTTTTACCTTGTGATTTCTTTAAGTTAGTATGCTAACTACAGGAAGGTTCTACATCTCCTGGACTATATACGGACTCGGAGGAGCGCGAAAGTGAGGAAGCAGAGGTAACAGATGATGACCAATACTATGAAGATGATGCAACACAAGGTTCCGATAATTACACTGTTAAGTTATTTGTCCTGTTGTTGTTTTATTTAATGTACACGGTGTCGTTTCTTGTAAATACTCTGTAGTTTTGTT
>JANKOD010000007.1:309518-320836 GCA_026284645.1 Erythroxylum acuminatum
AACATGTATAATCCAAATATTCTCATTATCATGGCACATCATGTAATCATTGCGAATCATAACAGATATGTACAAATCCAAATGAGGTGATTCTTAAAGCAATAGATTCCTAAGACATGTATCTATCTCTCCATGAAAATTTGGATCTTTTGGAGTTGGTTTGAAAAAGTTTGATGGAAAGAAAATGAGGGATCGGTTGGGAGAGCATGATTAGGGTATGATTACCCTTTAGCTTTTTAAGCATATCTTCATGTATAGAACTCCGATTAAGATGGTTCTTGATACAAAACAAAATAGAGACCTAGATCTATGATTTCCTTGAAGAATTCAAATTGAAATTCTGGTTTAAAGTTTCCCTAAATCTGTTCTGAATTAAGATAAATGAGTTTGATTATAGTGACTGATTTGCGTGGGCACACCATTGAACAAATTGTGAGGAAATATTTTGGGACGTTATGAACAAGAAAATGAATCGATGATTGTTAAAGAGATTACAAGGAACCACGCTCTGATGTCTGTGAGTAACATCTAATGATCGTTAATAATGAAGAACAACATAATTTAGGTTAGATAACCTGAACATTTGAGGTTATTGCCTATATTAATCATTTTCTAATTTGTAATGTGGATTCCAAATTGAATCTACAGATCGTATCTTAGGTTATTCGGTAGTTACGTTTAATTAATGATCGTATCTTGATTAAACACGACCTAAAGGAAAATCGGGATTAGTAAAGCATTCTATTAGTCTCAGATCAATAGACCAAAGAGAGTTTTAAAGACGTTAGGATGATGGAATATGCTTGATCGTGTTTAGGTCGAGATTGACCCTAGAACTGGACCTTACTTATATTCGACACTTTAATCATTTTCAATTGCTTGTTTTAATTTGTCATTTTCAATTGCTTGTTTCAATTCCAAAAAAGCCCCCTTTTATATTGTTCTTGCATCAATTAATTCAATTACAGAGGTTAATCAAACATTCCCTATGGATTCGATACCGACTCACCATAACTACAAATTTTAGTGTGTAGAGTTAGGTAAATTTCACACGCTGTCAAATTTGGTTAGTGTGGTAGTTTAATTTTTGTATTTGATTTTTGTTAGTGTTTTGTGAATATATTTGTTTCTTTTTGTTATTTGTTAAGTTTAAAATTTTGTGAGCTTTGATGTATGGTAGCTACAAGATCTCCTAGTAGAGAAATTGAGCAACTTGATCCGAAAATCAAGAGAACATTACAAAGATTGCGTAGGGAAGCAAGGTCAACTTTGGTAGAAGAATCAGAATTGGAATCTGAAGAGACAATGGTAAATTGAGGACATTGAGGGAGTTGGCTGCACCCAATTTAACTCAAATACCATTATGTATAACATTTCCGAATTTTGTTGAACATGTTACCTTTAAGTTAAAATCTGGATTAATTCATTTATTGCCCAACTTTCATGGTCTTGCAGGTCAAGATGCACATAAGCATCTTAAGGGGCTCAACGTGGTTTGTCTAAGCATGAAGCCTCCCAGGTAATCGACGAGCAGATCATGTTGAGAGCTTTCCCGTTCTCACTGAAGGATGTAGTGAAAGATTGACTATTTGACTTACCAGCTGGAAGCGTAAACACATGGCTAGAGATGAAGAGGCTATTCTTGGAGAAATATTTTCCAGCCTCAAAGATAGCAAGTATTCGAAAGGAGATAAGTGGTAGTAAGCAACATAATGGAATTCTCTTTATGAGTTTTAGGAGTGGTTCAAGAAGTTATGTGCCAGTTTTTTACACCACAACGTACCGGCGCAACTTCTCATCCAATATTTTTATGAAGGATTGCTACCAATAGAGAGGAGTTTGGTTGATGCAACGAGTGGTGGGGAACTTTGCAAGAAGACTCCCATTGAAGCCAGGATCTTACTTGAGCGAATGGTGGCAAACACACAATAATTTGGCACTCACAATGATGTTCGATGAGTAAACGAGGTAAGTAATTCATCCATCGAACATCTTTTAGATGAATTGACATCCTTTATAAAGCATATTGCAGTTGGACAGGCACAAGTGAATGTGTGTGGGATATGTTCACACACAAGTCATCTAACTGATGAGTGCCTGATGTCACAAGAAGGAAATATGGAGTACGTGAATGTTGCAGGAGGGAACTTAACGAACCAATATAGCCCGTACTCGCAAACGTATAACCCAGGTTAGAGGGATCACCCTAACTTGAGTTAAAGAGGGAACAAACAATATAATTACTTCCAAAATTAGTCATAAGGACGATAAGGATTCCAACCAAGACCGCAAGGAATATAAGGAGCTTCCTCGTCTAGTTCAGGTACATCTCTTGATGAGTTTATTAAAAAATTTACTGCTAACAATCTCCGATTTCAACAGAGTCTATATCAGTAGCTACAACAGTTTCAGTAGGGAGAACAACAATCCCAGCAGGGAGTATAACAATCCAAACAGGAAACAAAATTGAGCATGCAAAATTTGAAAAACCAAATGGGTAAGATGGTAGTAACGATAAACGGTAACGAATCGCAAATTGAAGGAAAGCTGCCATCCTAACCTAAGGTGAACCCAAAGAATGTCAGCACTATAACCCTAAGGAGCATAAAGGACATTGAGGGTCCTAAGAGAACTCCACTAAGGATAGCTACTAAGGAAGAGATCGAGAAGGAATTAGGGAAGGAAGAAAATCTATCATTGAGTACAAAGGTAAATTTCAAAAGCCCCAATATTGTTAAGACTAATCCTCCACCTTTTCTGAGCAGATTGACAAAACCGAACAAGGAAGAGAGGAAAAAAAGAGATATTAGAAACTTTCCAAAAAGTGAAAGTCAACATACCTTTACTCGAGGCAATTAAGTAAGTACCAAGGTATGCCAAATTTCTTAAAGAGTTGTGTACATAAAAAAGGAAATTGCGAGGTGATGAAAAAGTAATGATGGGTGAGAATAAGTCTGCAATATTTAGAAAGAAGATGTCTCCAAAATGTCAAGATCTAGGTATGTTTACCATTCCTTGCAAAATTGGGAACACTGTGATTAATAAAGCTATGTTAGATTTGGGTGCTGCTATTAATGTGATGCCTTGTTTTATTTATGCTTCTTTGAATTTGGAAAACTAATTATTAATCAAATCAAAATTCAAGTCCATTGAAAGAAACGAGTGTAATCATACAACTGGCTAACTGCACTAATACTTATCCTGATGGTGTGGTTGAGGATGTTTTAATGCAGGTAAATAAGTTATTATTTCCTGCAGATTTCTATATTATGGATATGAATGATAACACTTCATGTAATTCGATACCTATCTTGTTGGGGAGACCGTTTCTTAATACGGTCCAAACTAAGATAGATGTTCGTAAGACCACCCTCACAATGGAATTTAATGGGGAAGTGATTCATTTCAATATTTTTAATGCCATGAAACATCCTCCTAATGATCATTGTGTTTTTTCTGTTAATGTGATTGATCCTTTGGTATAAGAAATGTTTAAATTTAGTAGCAAGGATCATTTGGAAACAGTTTTGAATGAGCATGTACAAATAGAAGCCATCATTGATGTTGAGATGGGAGAAGAGCTTATGGAAATGACAATCAGTTTGGAATCATTAGAAAACTCTCCAAAAATGTATGAATTGGCTTTTATAAAACTATCAGAATCTCACTGGAAGTTGTTACCTCCTGACGTGCAGGTAGCAGAATTGGAATTGAAGCCACACCCTACACGCCTGAAGTATGCCTATTTGGGAGATAAGCAGACTCTCCCAGTTATCGTTTCGTCAGAGTTAACTTCAAATCAAGAGGAAAGGTTAATTCGAATATTGCGAGAACATAAGAAGGCCAACAGGTGGACTGTTGCGAATATTCAAGGGATAAGCCCATCAATTTTTATGCACCGCATTTTGTTGGAGGAGGACGTAAAATCAACAAGGCAAGCTCAGCCTAGGTTGAATCCTCTAATGATGGAAGTTATGAAGAAGGAGGTGTTGAAGCTTCTCGATGTTGGGGTAATTTACCTGATCTCCGATAGTAAGTGGATAAGTCCCGTCCAGGTGGTTCCAAAGAAATCTGGAATCACCATTGTGACAAACTAGGAAGGTGAGTTGGTTCCTACCCGAGTGCAAATCAGATGGTGAGTATGTATTGAATTATCGAAAGTTAAATTCTTCCAATCATAAAGATCACTTTATCCTTCCCTTTATTGATAAGATGCTTGAAAGATTGGCTGGCAATGATTATTATTGCTTTCTAGATGGCTTTTCAAGTTATCTTCAGATCCCGATCACACCTGAAGATCAGGAGAAGACCATATTTACATGCCTATTCGATACATTCACTTACCGAAGGATGCCATTCGAATTATGTAATGCTCCCACCACATTCCAAAGGTGTATGGTAAGCATTTTTTCCAAATATGTTGAGAAGATTGTTGAGGTATTCATGGATTATTTTAGTATATATGGATCTTCTTTTGATGAATATCTTGAGAATCTTGCCATTATCTTAGAACGATGTATAGAAACTAGCCTTGTGTTGAATTGGGAAAATTGTCATTTTATGGTGGATCAAAGTATAGTTTTAGGCCATGTGATATCTGATAAGGGTATTGAAGTAGACAAGTCTAAAGTTGATCTTATTTCTTTTTTACCTTACCCCTCTATTGTAAGGGAAGCGCGCTCTTTTCTTAGTCATGTAGGTTTTCATCAAAGGTTTATTAAGAACTTTTCAAAGATAGCCACACTAATATGTAAGCTTCTATTGACATCCCCACTGGTGATTCAACCTCCAGATTGGAACCTCCGCTTTGAGATCATGTACATTGCAAGCAATTATGCAATTGGGGTAGTTTTAGGACAAAGAGTGGGAAAAGCTTTGCATTCCATCTACTATGCTTCCAAGACTCTAAACCCAGCTCAATTGAATTATTCAACTACTGAAAAAAGAACTCTTATCTGTGGTTTTTACATTAGAAAATTTTTGATCGTATATGCTTGGTGTTAAAGTGATTGTTTATTCTAACCATACAGCTTTACGATACTTACTCACAAAGAAGGAAACAAAACGGAGGCTGATCAGATGGATTCTCCTCCTTCAAGAATTTGACTTGTAGGTTAGAGATAAGAAGGGGCAGAAAACATAGTGGCAAACCATCTCAACCCTTTGATAAAGGAAGAAGAAGATATCCCTCTGTAAGAAACCTTTCTAGATGAACAATTATTCTTTGCCAATGCGACACTATCATGGTATGCAGACATTGCCAATTTTTAATTTACTAATGAATTACCTGTTGATTTGTCAAAGACTTGGAAGGATAAGCTACGGAGTAAAGCGAAATATTGCATATCGGATGACCCGTATCTTTGGAGGCACTACGTAGATCAAGTTATCAGTAGGTATGTACCAAAAAATCAAACATCATCAATCTTAGCCTTCTGTCATTCGTACACGTGCGGAGGACATTTTAAAGTAAAAAGGACAACTCGTAAAGTTCTGGAGAGTGACTTCTACTGTCCAATATTGTTTAAAGATGCATATACCTTCTGCAAATCCTGTTATAAATGCCAACGGTCAGGTAACCTGTCCCATAAGGATCAATTGCCACAAATTCCTTTGCTTTTATGTGAAATTTTTGACGTTAGGGGCATCGATTTTATGGGACCTTTCCCTCCGTCTTTTGATTTTACTTATATATTGCTTGCAGTTGATTATGTTTCTAAATAGGTGGAAATCAAAGCCACCAAAACTAAGATGCAAGGGTTGTTGTAGATTTTGTTAAGGCTAACATTCTTTCTAGGTTCGGGATACCAAAAGCCATCGTTAATGACAGAGGAACCACTTCTGCAACAGGGTGATGGAAGCGACGTTCAAAAAATATCACATCACGCACAAAGTTTCTACTACTTTCCATCCCCAAACCAATAGGCAAGTTGAAATCTCAAACCAATAAATTAAATTAATCCTGGAGAAAACCATGCAGTCCAATAGCAAAGATTGGAGCGTAAGATTGGAAGATCCATTATGAACCTATAGGATGGCTTATAAAACACCAATTGGGATGTCACCGTATAAGCTAGTGTTTGGAAAGTCATTTCATCTTCCAGTGGAATTATAGCATAAAACATACGGGCTATAAGAAGATGCAACATGAATTTGGACAATGCGAGAATGCATAGGAAGTTGCAGCTTCAAGAGTTGGAGATGAGGAATGAGTCATATCAAAATGCAGTGATATATAAGGAGAGGACAAAGGCTTTTCATGATAAGATGATTTTGAGGAAAAGCTTCTTAATGGGCTAGAAAGTGTTATTATATCATTCCAAACTCAAATTATTTCCAGGTAAGTTGCATTTCCATTGGGTTAGCCCGTTTATCAGTCATGTCTTTTCTTTTGGTGCAGCAAAGATACGAAGTCTCAAAACTGACAAGACATTCAAAGTGAATGGTCATCGATTGAAGTCATATTATGAAGGCTTCCAAACGGAGGATTTAGAGGTGTTGATGTTGGAGGATGTGAATGGTGTCACTTGATGCACGCAACTGGAGGTCGAACCAACGATGACAAACAAAAATGATACTAGGGAGGTAACCCAAAGGAAGTCAATTTTTGTTTCTTTACGTTTTCGTAATTGCTATTTTTGTTAAATGCTCCATTTTTTGCATTTGATGTTACATTGGGGACAATGTAAGTTTTAAGTGTGAGGATGGGGATCCTAGTTTTTATGCATGTATTTTAGCTTTAATTGTTGCTTATGTGACTTAAGCGGTTTTCAAAATCAAACAAACAAAATAAAGAATTTCTTGTTTTCTATTGCTTTTAAGACTATATAGTCATAATTAAAGTGTAAATTGGTTAGAAAATCCATGGCAACCTTAGCATTTACTTTTGCTCTTGTGATTGGTTAATGTGCATTATTCTTAAAATAATAGTGACTAATGGTAGACAAAAACCAGTGAGGTTTTGAGCCATATCAGACTGACACATTCATATTAGTCCCACTATCTTTTGTTATGAGTGACCTTCATGAAATATACATCCTTACTTTGTGTTGATTTTCTATTTAAGACCATATTTTTATCACATGCATTTTAATGTAAATAATTAGGCATTTTTTTGTTGATTATGAGCTACATTAGCCAAATAGCCAATGCATTTATGTGAATTTTCCTTTGCTAACCACCTTTGAGTTTTATTAACCTTTTCTTTTGTATAAAGCTAGTGAAGCATTTGTTAATTCTTGATGACTGTGATTGTACAAAAGCCCAGGTGTAGGCGTATGCATACAGATGAGTTGGTTTTATTTGTTAAAATGTCATGTTATGAATCCTATGTTGATGTAGCTTCTATCACCTTTATATTTGAAAAAAAAAAGAAAAAGAAAAAATGTGTGAGTTTTAATAAAAGTATCAAGGAGGAAATACAATTGTTGTGAAAAGTTGTTAATTAATAGTTTATCCTCGTTAAGTTTTATTGATTGGGTGTTTGAATATATTGCATATGAGGAAGGAAGTTTTTTTTTTTATGGAGCACCTTTTTGTGTTATGTTCATATGGCTTATGGTGTGAGAGCTAAATTGAGTTATGAAACATATTTGTTGCATTCTTTATGGCTGGCGGTACCCAGTTTTGAATGAATGTAACTTGTGCGTTTGATATCTCATTGAGTGTGACTTTGCTTCACTAGCTTGATGGCTTCTATGCTAAATCACTCAAAATACATCCCACCTTACCGTTACCAACATTACAACCCTAGAAAAGTCCTTTGATTCATGATTGTGTATGTGACCTTTAGTGGTGGATAAATGAAATGATATACAAAGTTATGGACTATTGTGATTATGAATGATGTTTGAGTGTACATATGGAATTATCTTATTTAAACACCTTCTGTCTAAGTCTACCTCTAGATCACTCAGTTTCTAAGGGTGATGAATGTTGATTGATCATGAGCAGAATCTTTGAATTTTGAGTTATTGTTTTAGGTTTTGAAAGTCATCCATCGTTACTTATGGTTATCTATTCTTAGGAAATATGGAAAATGAATTAAAGTTTTGGTTTGTGATTTTGAGTTTGACAATTTGCCTAAGGATGGTTAAATGCTAACTGTGGGGGAAGTTGATATGTATTTAAATGTTGATTCATTGGATATACTACACTTAGTGATTAATGCCTTAAAAATGCTTAGGATACTCACTTTAGCTCATATTTTATCTTAGGTACATTTTGGAAGTGAAAGAGCTAAAGTGACCTGAAAGCATGTCCATTTAAGCATGTCCATTGGAAGTGAAAGAGCTGTGTAACAGATTCATAGGCGTGAGTTGTTCCTTATGCCCATGTAAGTTGGTGATTCCATAAACCCAAGACTAAAGATGATGCAAGGTGGCATCTATTCTCACGATTCTTCTCAAACCAACGTCCATGCATGCTTCTTAACAGCCCTTCCATGCATCTTCTTATGCTTCCATCCAATTGCCATGTTCTCATATGATAGCTCCCATATATGTTTTGGTGATGCTAGCTACCTTCTCTCGTGCTTCTCATGTTGCTAGCCAGCTGCCCTTTTTTGTCACCTAACCATCATGCATCTCACGATCGACTTGTTAAGTCACACCAGTGAGGCCTTCTCACACCTGTGAGAGTCCACTTATAGGCGTGAGAAGGCCAGATGTTATTTGCTTGTTTAAACGATCTATGAGAGGCCACTTACAAGCGTGAGAAGGCCAGATGTTGTTTGCTTGTTTAAACTACACTTTGTTAAACCTAAAAGACTACTACATAAGGAAAGGGGGTGACAGCAGAAAAGGGAATATTTGGGACATAACCTAGCTGACAGTTTTCTCTCATTTTCTTTTCAGTTTTTCTTCGTTCTTCAACACTGACAGCGGTGATGAAGAGCATGGTTGAAGGTTAGAGATTGAATATGGAGATGGAAGGCTAACTTCTCAACACTGGTTCAACGGGGATATCAAAGCTAAGTCACGATTAAGTTATTTCATTCTTTTAACGTTGTAATCTCTTTTCAGATTGTTGTGTTGTTTGTGTTAATTGAGTTCGGTTTTGGATAGATGATCTTAATGTGTTATTTTGATTGTTTTATTTCAAACCTATTGTTATAATGTTGAATGTAATCTGTAATTGTTACATTGATGTTTGATAGCAGCGTCTAATGATCATGAATCGTTAGAAACAACATAACTTAGGTTAGATAACCTGAACATGTGAGGTTATTGCCTATATTAGTCGTTTTCCAATTCTTAATGCTGCTGCCAAATTGAATTTAAAGATCATATCCTAGGTTATTTGTTAGTTAGTTAGGTTTAATTAACAATCGTATCTTAATTAAACGCAATCTAAAGGAAAACTGGGATTAGTATAATGTTCTATTAGTCTCAGATCAATAGTCCAACGAGAGGTGTAAAGACATTAGGATGATGGAATATGGTTGATCGTGTTTAGGTCGAGATTGACCTTAGAACCAGACCTTACTCATACTTAACACTTTAATCATTTTCGATTGCTTGTTTTAATTTGTCTTCAATAGTTTACTTTTATTTTATTTTCTAAATTGCTAAAAATAAAAATAAAAACCTTTTATATTATCCTTGCATCAATTAATTCCATTACAGAAATTAACTGAACATTCCCTATGGATTCGATCCCAACTCACCATAACTACAAATTTTAGTGTGCAAAGTCGGGTAAATTTTGTAGTGCACCAGACACACACTGTCACCCATGTTTGATGTTTGGTTAACTAATATATGTTTTTAGTATTTTCTTATAACTTGTTTATAACTTTCTTTTATTTTATAACCTCTCAAATCAACTTTATTTAATATTTTTTGTAAAAAACAAAGAGGTTATTAATTGAAATATAAAAAAAATTAAGTTATGACATTAGATTGAACTAATATGATTCTTTATAAAAATTCTCCTATTTAAATTCAATTTAATCGGCACTTATACCTGTTGAAGGCATTTTTATCACTAGAATTAATGGCATTTTTCCTTAATTTCTATATTAATTATTGGGTTTTATATATTTTTTCTTGCTAAATTGTTTGGTTCGCCTGAATTCGCATTTATAATTGTTCATGTTTAATTTGTAGGAAATGCACCTAGTTTTAATTATTAAAGACTACAACAGTCCAAGGAAAATGTGGGTAGAAACAGCAGTCCAAAACGGCAAGTAAAAGGAGCAAAATGCAAAAGGGAAAAAGAAGAAGCACACATTATAAACACCAGCCCAAAACGCACAAAAGGAGGAGAGAGCAAAAATTGAGAAGACCAGCGGCAAAAAGGAGGGAGGATTATTTTATTGGGAGGTGTTGTTAATTGAAGAGACACGTGGCAGCTGGGAAGGTTTCTTGAGGTTTTCAAGTAACAAAGGTTTTTAATGAAAGAGAGAGTTTATTATTGTTGGGGAGTAGCGGCAGAGAAGTGGGGCTTAACGCAAAATAGAAAGGAACAAAAGCTGTGGAGACCCACCAATGGAGCACTCACATTACAAACAAAGTGGGCGTGAGCAAAAAAACAGGAGCAAATTAGAAAAAGCAAAGAAGGTAGCTAGTTGTTTTAGAGAGACCACACAAAATCAACGCCACCAGCAAAAGGAAAAAGATGTGGAGGCAGCCAAGTGACCCACCAAGCAACAATGCTACACCAAAGAGGAAAATCACGCTACACAAAGAATCAAACCCAGCAGACCACAAGAAAAAGAAACGAGAATTACGCTACTAAGGGACAGCTCCAAAAGGCCTACCACACCGCCAGAAACATCAAGCTACATGAGGGGCAGATCACGCATGCATCTAGGGGGAAGTAAAACAAACAAATGACGCTACAATGAAGACAACTAAAATCACGCAAAAAAGGGGAGGACTCTCCACTCAAAAGCTTAAGCACTCGCACGACACAAGGGAGCCCCACAAAAAAAACAATCACTTTACATTCACCACCAAGGTTACAACAAAAGAGAGCAAAAAGTGGCAGTAGAGAGAGCTGAACGCATACACCAATAGGGGGACTCTTGGAGTTGAAGACGCATACACAAATAAGGGAGGCTCAACCAACGTGAACAGCAAGTGTAGAGGAGGGACGTGAAGCTTAGAAAGAGACTAACGTTACCAACCAAAGGAGGGACCAGCTAGGGAGGGACTAGCTAGAGAGGGACCAACGTTATTCCAACAACAAAAGGAGAATAGGGGTTGTTGGCAACAGAGGATTGGAGTTGTTGGACCTCGAATCTTTTTGTAAGCTAAGGCTATTAAACGAGAATTTTGATGATTATTCATGAGTAAAGAAATTAGGAATTTATG
>JANKOD010000007.1:334034-361640 GCA_026284645.1 Erythroxylum acuminatum
AACACTACTCCAAACATACTTTAGCTTATTTGCTTCTGCTTTCAAACTAGCAGTCTGATCTTTTGGTTGACGGTGCTCCTGTTAGCTACATAGCATCTAATAAAAAACGGAAATTGCACTAGTGTTCCAGTAGCATCTAGAAGCCTTGAGACTTCTTCAGTGCCGGTTTCCCACAGCAATTTAGGAGGCTAATTAAAATTAATATGAATTACAAACATCTCTAATTCGATTCCTACTACTGCTTATCAAAATTAATTCTATAGAAAGAGGCTCGGGGGTTTGTCCATATCCCCATGGTAAGGTTTACAAAGGCTCATATGAAACATAAGTTACATCTCTAAGTGAGAGGGTAACATCAAACAACAGGCAAGTTTACCAATTCATTTCTCTATGAGAAAGGTCCCTCGAAGCACCTTACAAGTCCTTTATACACCTTGGAAGATTTTTTAATTTGGTGAGGAAGAAACTTCACTAATACTGAGTGACCTTCATTAAACTTTAAGTTCCTATAATTTGCATCAGCCCACTTCTTCATCGTCTTCGCAGCCTTTGCTAAGTATGCTTATATCATTTCGGTTTTCTCATGCCAACCTTTAGTGAACCTAAATACAGGAGGACTTAGGGCCTTTATATACAATAGCAAAGGGGTGTAGGGTCATTGATTGCTAACTTTTCACAATCTCAAATAGGTTGGCTCTCATTGGTTAATTCTTTCGCAAGTTGTAAGAAAATTGGGCAATATCAAGCAACTTTGCCCAATTGTTTTCATCGGCATTCACATAGTGCCTTAAGTACAACTTTAATAGTGCGTTCACTCTCTCAATTCTCCCATCCATTTAGGGGTGAAAGCTAGTGGAAAAGTTAAGTTCGAACCTTATTATCTTAAATAGCTTCATCCATAATCTTCCCTTAAATTGAGTATCTCTATCGCTCACAATTATCTTATGTGCCCCAATACTTTGCTACATGTTTGAAGAATAATCATGGGGCATCCTTGGCTATATACTTCATTGATATGGGGATGAACACTCCATAATTGCTCAACCGGTCTACCATTACTATAATGTTGCCATATCCTTTGAATTTTGATAGGCATGTAATAAAATCCATGTAGATACTCTCTCATGGCTTCTTTGGAATAGGTAATGGTTTTAACAACCTCGTTGGTTGGCTTTGATTCAATTTATCCTATTATTACACGAGACATATCTTCACACAGAGCTAAATGTCATCACACTTTTATGGCTAATAATATGTGTGCTCCACAAGTACCAATGTATGATGCACTATAGGATGTCTTGCCCATTTAAAGTCATGAAACTCCTTGATGATTTCTTTCCACTACCACCGAAACACGTAATCATGATCACCTTTTATGATAAGCATTCCATTATAAAGCCAAAATTGTTATATAACCTTATGGCTAGCTAACTATAACAAACTATTGACTTGTGGGTCTTGCTTAAGTCCTTCCTTTATCTGGTCTACTAAAGGAAAACTTGGATTTATAATAGCAACAAGCTCCTTTTTTCTATTAAAGGCATCAGTAACCAAGTTGGCCTTGTTGGGTTTGTATTCCATCACGAAATCAAACTCTACTAGGAACACTTCCATCTAATTTTTTTTGACATTAGTTTCTTTTACGTGAGGAAGTAGCTAGTGGTGATATCATCCGTCTTCACCATAAACTTTAACCCTTTAAAATAATGCACCACCACTGTAACAAACCACTCTCACAGAGCATATACCTGACATACCAAAGTATATCCAAGCACATACCCTAAGAGAATGACACGTTAGAGCAATCATATTAACTTATTTATGGCATCACACGTATCACAAGATCTTCAAAAGATCAAGCATTCTTATTTCATTCACAAACATAACATTCATTGTGTCATTACAATTTATAACTCATGTATAAGCATTACATTTCATTTAATATATTTACATTTTGAAAACATCTAAAAGTTTACTGCTCTATATACAAAATATCCAACATGAGATGAAATGTTAAACAAAAATATCCTAGCTAGACTCTTCAGTGTCAGCTGACCAAACCTTTGAGCCATTCTTATTTCCCAAATTGACAGTACTAGACTTTTACTAGTTTGCCTTAAAAGCTAGGTCTCTTTTGCACCTGAAAATCAACGTTGTAATTTTGATGAGTTTGTGAACCCAATGAGTGAACCATCAACGATGTGCTTACTCAAATCAGAACATAAATATCACAAGCAAATAACCAAATTCAACGAGTACATCATATCATTCCATTGTATATACCACATCACCTTTCATCACATTTCAATAAATACAACATGTACACAAATATTGCATATTTCATATTAAAACAATTCAACAATTCATTGAAATCTTTCACATGATACATGTAAAGTTATATATGTAAATGCACACGTGACTCTACTTTTATTTTTACTTTGCTGTGACTAAGCGTCTATTTATTGTCTTGTATCTATTGTGGATATCGGGCTCATTTTATATACTGTCATGTATTTATTGTGGATACCTGAGCTTAAAGGTCTTTTTCACGTTGTCACTCCGGTTACAACTCCTTTACCTGATCATGCATATTAATATGATGGAATGCATCAATTAACACACTATGTTATCATTACCTTTTATTCAATGTGCTCAGTCATTTATTATATTGTGCATATCTGAATCCAGCATTCAACATTCAATTGAGAACACATTTCCACATTCACATACAATTAGTAAGCACTTCCAATACATTCCCGAATATCAAACTCCTCGGACCAACAATGTCCGGAAATATCACAATTATGTATGTAACAATTCAGTAACTGAAATTTAAACAAAAGCAAATCAATCATAGTGAGAAACATCTAAGTTAACTCACAGTTCACTCCAAATAAGCTATTGCCTTGAAGATCCGATAATGTTTGGATGCTAATGATCTATTTGTGCTTCTTTAATCATGCAATACACATATATAGTTCACACATTAATAAGTTGATCAATCATATGATTACTTAATCATCCACCCACTTGTTTATATGTCATGATCAATTCATGCTCAATTGACTTTCCCAGGTATCTATCCTTATTTACAAATCTTGATCATTATACATCATATCTTGTACATAACTTATTGGCAATTAGATTTATACCTTAAGTAAACTTGATTATTCTATATTCATTAATAATTCATTTGTCAATCCTTTTCTGGCTTTATATTTTGACACACTTCCCAATTCTCATTCATTCATATCTAATTCACATTTCACACATCCTTTGGATCACATTTGCATTCCTAAGAACACCTTCATTCCTTTAACAACTCATAAATTCCAGATTTCAGTACATTGATATCAAGACAACCCATTCCTTAAATTATCACATCAATTAACAACCTAGACTTATCAAACCCTTAACTAATTGATCAAGCAACCATCTAGGTTCATTTCAAGCACTAATCAAGTGCAAATACACCAAGGTAAAGTAACTTATCCTTAGTTGGTTCAACAATCACACAAAACATATTTTTTTGTTCACTTCAAAGCATTGCCCACGATCATAAGGTACCTTTCCACGATAATGGAAAGGCAAAACATAACTTTTCTCTTGTCAAAGCATTGCCCACGATCGTGGGAAGGGAAGGAGTTAATACAACTCCCACAATCGTGGGATGGGTGAACAAAAAGTTAACCTTCCATTTCCTTCAATTTTTTTTCCAGATTCTAACACCATCATAATAGTCCATTGATTATACCTCAGTTATACCTTAATTATATTTCATTTTCCTCATCAACTTCATCTCCAAGTCCAATACAAAATCATTCAATTATCAGTTCATAAACTAGTCTTTCATGCATTAAAAATCAAAAATCAAAACAGAAACTGTCATTCATTATCATATATGTAGTCCTAGTTCTTTCCCATTTCAAAAACACTACACTAACAACTTTCTTTAGCATAAATTTACCTTCATTATACTTTAAATCCTAACCTAAAATCACCCATTGAACAGCTTTTAGCCTACGATTTCATACATCAAAACAAAACCAATTCATCCATCAAATTCCAGCGCCACTCATCATCAACCTTACATGAATCCTATCTCAATTTAATCATCATGAATGTTACGCCAACATACATCATAACAGATCAATATATCACTTACTTGTTCAGCTCAAAGCCTCTTCAGTGATCAAGCTAACCTAGCCTTCTAAGAATACAAACACAACTCCAAGAACAAGATGAAAATAGAAAGGCATTTCAACAATAAGATGAAGACAACAAAATTTTGGAGTGACAAAGTGCAAATTTTATCAAAATCTCAAGGTTGTAAGGGTGGTGTATGGGTGTCAATGATGAGAGAAGGAAGAAGAAGATAACATGTAGCAAGAACAAAAGAAATGTGGTCTTTTATGTGTGTGTGTCGTTGGTGTATAGATGTATGGTGAGTGTTGAGACACTTGTCATAAAACCTGTCTATTAAAAACCCAAGCCATATTTCTTATTCTTAAACTACCAAATGTCACTCCATAATTAGCCCATTTGTCCTATAGTTTCCTAAGCCACTTGCCACCCAATTACCTAAGCCCTTTGTCACTTAATTATCTAAGCCATTTGTCACTCATTCTCCATTGCCACATGTCACTATTTCATAGGCCTAGTCAACCTAAATTTTCATGTATCGATTTGTCTGGCCATTTAATATTTTTCCTAGTCTAGGTGCACATATCACATCATCAATCTCCCACTTATAACAATAAATTCCAATTTACTAATTGTAGTCCATCAAACCAAAATTCAAGACATGTTCAATACACAATCACACAATCACATCGTAATTATCTACTATCTTTGCAATCTTTTCTAAAACATAGTTCATGTGTGTACGTGAATATTATGGATGTAAATTAAACGCACCTTAAAAGTTCTTAAAAAATTTAACTCATATGACTTGATCTAACCGTTAGGCCCCTAAGTATAGAGATAGGCTATTTCAACCACAATCATTTCCTTCTCTTGGACTATATAGTGATGCTCAACCTTATTTAGCTTACGATTCTCATAAGTGATCAGATGGCCATCCTACATGTTCCTACATTAAAACACCACCAAGTGCAAAATTGAAGTATTGATGTGTACCTTATTTAACTTGGTGTAATCAAGAAGGCTCAACATGAGTTCTTCGTCACCTTTTACTTTAAAACCTCAAATGCCTTCTTATAACTTGTATCCCAATTCTATGCTCTATTCTTTTTCAATAGATCAGTAAATGGAGAAGCGGGGGTGGAATAGCCTTTGATTAATTTTTGATAATATTTGATGAGGCCAAAGAAGGAACATAATTATGATATCTTCTTTAGTGGTTCCTAATCATATATGGCTTGCACCTTGGACTTATCTATTTGTAACTTGCCCCCTCTAATAATAGTTTCCAAGAACATTACTTCATGTTATGCAAAAATGTGCTTCTCCTTCTTTACATACAACTTATTCTCCCTTAAAACTTCGATAACTTGTCATAAGTGCACAATATGCTCTTTTTGTGTTTCGATATATACAACAATGTCATCTGATTGAACAACAATAAATTTATTCGAGAAGAGTTGTAATACTTGATTTAACAGAGTGCAAAATGTGGTGGGTGCAATAGTAAGTCCAAAAGGTATATCCATGAATTCAAAGAAACTGTACCTCGTAACATAAGCAATCATGACACATGTCCCTTTATGATTCTCACTTAGTAGTATCCTGATTTTAGGTCAAGCTTAGTGAACCATCCTGCTTTACCAAGTTGATTAAAAAGCTTGGTAATTAATATAATATAATACTTATTTTTTTATTGCAATCTTATTAAGAGAATGATATCTTATATATATTCAAAAAGACCCGTTGTACTTATTTTGGAAAAGCATGTGTCATACAAAGCTTTTAATGGTTGGATATAACCTTCATCCAACAACTCCTTAAGTTTTCTCTTTAACTCTTCAAGTTCAAAATGCGCCATTCGCTAAGGTATCATTATGAAAGGGCTAGTGCCTTACACCAACTCGATCTCAAGGTCCACCTCTTGCTTTAAGGAGAGATTCTTTAGCAATTCAAGAGGCATAAAATCTTTAAACTCCTCAAGGACATGAGAGATTTTTCAGTTAGCTCCTTTGATGAGGAGTAATGTTCATCTTCCTTTAATTCAACCAAGTAAATGGGTTGTTTCCTCTTCACACCTTTGGATAGTTACACAGTTGGTAGGCTTTCTTCTCTTGACATGTAACATCCCAAACCACCCGCCTACAGATATTATCCGCTTTGAGTTGTCCCTCGAGCCAAACCCCTCACGGTTTTGCTCTTCCCACCCTTGGGAAGATGCGTCTTAGGGGGAGAGATATCTGTACCCTTATAAGGCGTACTTTGTTCTCCTCTCTAACTGATGTGGGATCTCACAATCCAACCCTCCTTAGGGCCCAGCATCCTAGGCTGGCACAATGGTTCGGGAATCGGCTCTGATACCATTTGTAACAGCCCAGACCACCCGCCCATAGATATTGTCCACTTTGGGTTGCCCATCGGGCCAAACCCCTCACAGTTTTGCTCTTCCCACCTATGGGAAGACGCGTCTTAGGGGGAGAGATATCCGCACCCTTATAAGGCGTACTTCATTCCCCTCTCCAACCGATGTGGGATCTCACACGACAAAGGTACTATACACGTATTACCTTCTTTTATGATGCAAATGGTGTTGGCAAAAGGAATAGACATAAACTTGATACGATCCATGAATTTCACGTCATGTACTATAGGATAATCATCTGTAGGTACTATAAGAAAATTTCTTAGGCCATCTCATTCTACAGGAGATACCTTTATATTCCAATCCATATCAAAAGTGGCCATTGACTCTAAATTTACTACCTTAAGCTAACCTTGCTCTTTGTGATACTTAATGCCTAATTGATCCACCTCTTCTATTAGGAGGAAGTTATTGAAAGCTTCAGTATCTACAAGTGTTCTTATTGCTTAGCCTCCAACCTTTACTTTGCCATACAGATGCCCTTTATTTTTTATCTTAAGCTTCAACCTTCTCTTTGATAACGATATGGATTTTTAAGGAACTCATCTTCATATCTTCCCTATTGTTGCTATTGTGCCTCCCTTTCTTCTACTAACTCAAAGAGTTAAGATTTTTTATGGCAATCTCTTACCTTATATGGTCCTTTATAAAAGAAACACTTGAGAGTCAACTTGTTCCCCCTTGTCGTCCTTGGTTCTCTTACCTTTGAGCTTATCAGATTTGTGAAAACTCCTTTTGGCTTGATAGCTATCTCCCCCACTTTTTCCTTTTTACCCTAACACTTATGAGACTTGAGTTTCTTGGCCATTTTGAACTCAATTAATGACTCAACCATGGAAATAACGGTGGTGAGATCTTGGGCATCATGCCTTTGGATATCCATCTTTACCCAATTTTACATACTATCCTAGAACGCAAAGAAGATTTCCTTATCTAAATAATCAAGTCTCTAGGAGAACCTTAGAAAACTCTTTTTTATGTTCTCGAATAATTCCATTTGATGGAGATGCCTTAGCTATCCTTCTACTACCTTTTTGACATTCTTTGGGTAAAATTGGCACTAAAGATTTTTCTTGAACTCATTCCATATTTCAATAGTGCAAGTACCCTTTTCAATTTGACTATGCCTTCTCCTCCATTATACCAATCTAGTATCCTCAAGGTAAAGAGTGGTGTTATCAATCTTCTTGGCATCCTTATCTATGACAATAAGCTTAAAGCATTACTTAAAACTCCATAAAAAATTTCCCACCTCCTTTGCATTCCTTGACCTATAGTATGTCTTTGGGTTAGTATGTCTATCCTTGAACGAATGGAGACAGCCATAGATATGACATTGCTTCCTCCTTGAGCAATAGCCTTTTTATAAAAGAGGAGTTCTTCAGAACTCCTCTTTTACTTCTTTTACCTTTATAGCAACCTTTGCAAACATGTCCTTGAGATATGAAATCTCAGGTTGGAAAGTATCCTCTAAGGCCTTCACATGGTCTAGACATTTGAATGTGGCACCATTTAAGGTACCTTGCATCTAGTTTACCTCTGTGAACTTTTCTTGCTCCTCAACTATTGCAAACTCAACCTTAGCAAGCCTTGTGTCCACGTCTACTTGACATCTCTTGTCCTTAGTCTCTCTTTTTTAGATTACTTAGACCCCTCAACACTAGTAATCTGACTGTGTGATCCCAACATCTTTAACCTAATGCTCTGATATGTCACGAAATTAGCCTTTTTACCAATGAATCTTGTGACACTTAAATGTTATTCAACTCAACCAAGTTAGCCTTATTCAAAGATGCTAGGCAGGAAGCTAGCACAACTAGAAGAAAAAAATAAGAAACTAAAGGAGAACATAGAGATTGCTTTCTATTGCAAAGAATATTTATTTCTTTCTTGTTTACAAATGAAGTCCTTGGGGCTATCTATAGTCCTTCATCCTCCTTAATAAATGGTTAAATTTTATTTAATCCAACAGTTTACAATCCTCCTATAGAATTTTATATAAGATTCTACGCATATCAATTAAATTATATAATTACCCATAAGGTTCTAAAGACTTCCATCCTTTTCTAAATTTTTAGAAGATTCTAAGACTAAATCTCCCTTTTAGGCATTGAAACATGCAGGGTGTGACATTTCGCATAGGCTATTATGGAGGTAGAGAATATTTACTAATAGTTTTGGTTTATGAATCTTATTAAGTGGTAATTACTTTGTATTTTTAGCATGGTTTTAAGAGTATTTAGTTTTTGATTCGATGAATTTATAATATTAATATTTAATATAGTTTATACTTTATTTTCAAACCTTATTTTTGCTCTTTAATGAAGAATAAATGAATTCAAGTCAGTTAGATTCACGTTAGTGAAGTTTTTAAGTAATTTGGATCAAAATAGGATAGACATGGTCTTATATTAAGAATAAGACACAAACACAAACACAAATCTTTGTTCAACTCTGTATTACTTACTGTTGCATTCGGTTTCTTCATTAATTTGGCCATATGAAGAACAAGTCCCAAGCATAGTGTAATATTTTTCTAACATGATACTATATATAGTATCATGTTCTATCATTCAAGACCTATGTTCTTAAGGTTAAGTCTTATATATGAAATAGAAAGTGTAAACCTAAGATAGGGTCAACACAATATTGTGTTAGTGACCTATGTTGGTAGTAAAGTTTATGTAAATTAGGATGTTTTTGTGGTTGTGAAGTGACACGACATCAAATTTTAGGACTTTCTTAAGGTTAAAAGGAGATAGACCCAATAAAAAGAGGAGGGAGCCATATAGAAAGACCAAAGACTAGTCAATAGGGTCTATGGAAATCTGAAAGGTGAGAGGATAATCATAGGAGATTCAAGAACAAATAAAAAAGGATGTAATCTTAGAGAAAAGTAAGAAAATCCATCAAGAACATCAAGTTTCAAGATCCAAGAGAACTTATTCTTAATTTTATATTCTTTTTTGTTTAATTTAATTTTTCTTTGTCAGAGAATAAACTAATTGAGATATAGCTTTATGTAGGATGAGCTTTATAATCTATTGTTTTAAATTGATTTCTTTGATTTAATAGAAGATTTTAGCTTTTTTAAGAATTATTCGTATTTCCTTATTGACTTAAATTGAAGTAATGAACATAGAAGATTTAACACGAAATATTTATATGATTAAATAAAAAATAAAAAATCATAGTTATGATTAGATCAAAGCAAAAAAATGAGAGTTATATATAATCCTAAAGATAGGGCTATATAAATCTCTTGGATAAAGGTCAAACCTATCATAAGAATTTATATAACAAATTAATGTGTTCTTAAGGGGTTTTGATTAGAAAGAACTTTTTGTCAATCAAAATATGGATAAGGGTTGTATATCTTAAAAAGAATATAATACTAAATTTGAAATTCCTTCTGAGCTATGTAATTAGGATTAAACATTAAATCAAGATAAATTCAAACATATGAAAGGTTCTATAGGAAATTTTCACTTGGCTCTAGTTTATTTACTGGATTTTTTATTCTTATATTTTACTTTGACTAGTTATCTCTTATTTGTTATTAGTTCATAGTTATCTCTTATTTGATATTAGTTCAGTTAATATTTTTCTTTCATTCAATCATTCTTTGAATTATATTAGATAATAGAAAGACAATTAATAATAGTGGTTATAGTCATCCTAAAATCAACACACTAAGCTATAGAAAATGATGGTGCACTTACCCTAGTGATTTCTTTTAGTATTTTTTATAATTTAAGATATATAAAATCACATATCAAATCTACTAACTTCTTATTTGAAAATGGATATGGAAACAATAACTTAATCTTCATAGATTTATAATTAATCTTCATTATTTTTTAAGATGAGGCGGCCAAGATGTTAATATTTATTCTTCATATATTTATAACTAGATGAAATACTGCCTTGCTTGAATATCCTAAGAAGATATGGGCAAGTTATTACTAATCATTTAAATTAAAAAGCCCAAAAATTGATAAATGTAATAAATATGCTCGAAACAATTAGAATCATGGTGATAAAGAGAAATATAGATAGGAGATATTTGTGCATGCGTGGAAATTATATATCACACCAACTATTATGAAGTATTTGGAGAAAAACAGAAAAGATGCATTGAAACGGAGAATAGTTTGTAGTGGGGATAGAGAAAATGAAGTATTGAAGGGTTATAACAAATATACTGTAAGGAATTCTGGACAAAGTTGCAATTTTTGGTCATAGCATCTATAGATATCCTGAAGAACATACAAAAAATTTTATTTGTCATTCTAAACAAAGGGTTGAGACATTTGTATATGATTGTTATTAGAAGTCTTAGTTTCTCTATTTGTATGACCATATACTACAACCTATTAGGAGTCAATTTTTCTGGCCTACAATAGATGTAAAGGTAATACACCCACCATCAAAAAATTCATGCTATGAAGACCCAAAAAAATAAGAAGGAAAAAATGATCCTATAAATTAAAAAAACCAAATAAATTGCTTTAGAAGGTATAGATGCAGAAATATAGGAAATATGACAATTTTGTCTATATATCCAAAAGGTATAATAAGGAAGGCTCAACATTACCTACTGAAGCATCTTTACAGGCTTTATTATATAAATCATTTACAATATGAATCGCTATATGTCATTGCAATCATTTTTTTCTTATTATTATTTCCTATTATTATTATTATTATTATTAGATTATAAGTGAGGCATCTTCTTATGCATGTAAACCTTTGGTTTAAGATCAATTTATCTTGGTTATAATAACTAATGAATATGTTTCTTTTGATTAATATAGGTTATTAGTGCAAACAAAGTTGAAGATATTGTTATACCAAGATAACACAGTGATACTATAAGTTATATACATTACATTCATTGATGATATTAGTAATAATTAACTAAAATAAATATTGTGAGTTATATGTTTATTTATATGTTAATAGTTGTTCACATGCTAGTAAAAGAAAGTTCGGAGATGTTGATTTGTATACATTCAAGTTGTCAATTGAATCAAAGGGTATAAGGTTTAAAGGATAATATAACATCATTTCATAATAGTTACAATATGAAGAAAAGATGAGGAGAACATCATTTGCACAATCATCACAAGATTAAGTTTCCTAGTCTAATGAAGGGATGCAATATGGCATAGATCAAGCATATTAATATATTGTTGCCATAACTTTTTAATAGTTATTATGATACAAAATGTCTTTATGAATCAATGTCATATAACATAAAACCATAACTTGAAAAAAGTCATAAATAATCATTAATAATAATCATTCCCTTAATTAAGTCACACTAATTTAGTAAAGTGTATCAATCAAATAAATATAAAAGAAAAGGTTAAACAAATTAATAACTCAAAGAAATATAATTTTAATAGAATTAATTTTATTATCACAACAAATCCTCTATTCTCTTTTATGTAATTGAAAAATTAAAATTAACTAGATAGGTTTAATAAGCATATCAAAAGTTACTATTCAATAATGAATTCAAATTTATAGCTGATATAGTTCTCTATCTATCCAAGACATTTATAAACAATATTATTGATTTCTCTAATCTTTTTCTTATCCTTTTTTAAAGGTAAAGAATGAAATTAATACCATTTTAAATTGGAAAATTTGCATAATTAGATCACTTAAGAATTTGCCATACAGACCTTGAAAACATCTTATTATAATATCACTTATACTAAGTCCTCAACATCACCCTTATCCAACATTGATAAGCAAATTAAATCTAGCTAAATAACCAAGCTTAAGGGAATAGTTCAATAGTAAGGTACCCCCCCCCCCTTAACTTGAAGAATACTCAACCTTCCCTTTGCCCTATCTCTAAGAAATTGCATCCCGACAACTATAGATCAATAATTTGTCATTTACTAGAATTTGCTCTTTAATATAATAAACTAATACTTTGACTTAATCTTTGGAACTCTTCGCCCCTCTAAAGCACTTGGAATTCCTCTCCTTCCATAAATTATAAAGAAAAGAATAAAAATCTATCATCAATGATTAATCTTTTCTTATCTTAATAATGTTATCATCAAATTAGTCTAAATGCCTATGATAATAGCTTTGAATCAGATTAATCATGATGAGGGGTATTATCACGGCGGAGAGATTAAGATTTTAAAAATTATTAGAAAAAAAGCTCTAATTCATAAGAAATTGTATCATCATGATCATCTTCACCTCTAGGACCTTCTTATATATAATAGACTCCTTTTAAAAGTCATATTTGTTTATTCTTTCTATTTTTTAATTACTAGTAACTTTTCTTTTCCTATTAGTATGTACTCCAAAATATACATTCTAATTACTAGTTACTTCTCTTTTCCTATTACTAGTTACTCTTAAATATGTATTCTATTGGTAAATATGATTGTTGATGAAAAGAAAGTTTTATATTTTGCAAATCTTATTCATTACTTCTCTTTTATCATGTATTAGATATCTCTAATTCCTAAATTATAACTCTACATAAAATCATAAAAATCCATGATTTCAAGCTTCTACTATGAAATATAAATTAATAAATATATATAATTAACAATGAACACAATTCTAACACTATTAGATAATTAAATAATTTAAAAAAACTATGAACAAAAAGAAATAATTTTTAGCTTCTTAGTATATTTAATTTCTTAATCAAGTACTTCTATTATTGTTTTAAATGAATCCTCTAATTTTGGTATTCTTTAGTCAAATAACTCTTATTAATTATATTAACAAGAGGACAAACGTGGTGGAAGATATATGAGTGTCATATAAAACTAAATCCAAATAACATGGTATTACTGATATCGCAAAATTAAGTTTTACCATGTCACGTGGACATTGTGTGAGCCCAGAAATTAAGTTTTTCCAATCCTCCCTTGGAAAAAAAATATGAAGAATATTCTTGGAAGCCAGGTCTAAAGGATTGTTATAACTCTAAGAGGTTTTAGTGTTTCAATTTAAAGAACCTTTTTCCTTGCAAGCCTCATTTAGTAACTAATAATAAAGGAATCATAATAGAAAAAATAGGAATGAGATAGAAATGGGGAACAAGAATAAGAATTAAATTTCAAATTATGCGTGTTTTTTATGTAATAACTAAGAATAGGATTGAATAGGTTTACAGTTATGTTAGTATTCAATATCAAATATTATGAATAATAATGTTTTTTTTACTCATATTTAGCTGTTACATGATTTATTTTGTAAACAGTTAATCAAAACATTTTTATTTTATAAATAATCAATCAAAATTATTTTTAATATTTTAATAAATTATTAATTATTAAAAAATTGTGAATGATTTTTCTGATCAGAATAAATTAAAGAACTGTAAAGAAATTTCTTTCTTGATATAGAATCAATGAAATAAAGTAAAATAATTGTTAAAGAAATTAGATATAAAATAGCATTAATTCATAAAATAATATATGATTTTGATAATATTATTCTAATAAGAATCAACCAAAATAATGCATTGTCAAAGTAAGTAAACTCATCTTAAATTCTTAAATAGTTTATATAATACTATGTGATCATTAAGATGACTTGAGTATATCTCGAGTAGACAATACTTTATAATTATCAGGCATACTGAAAAAATGTCAACTTTTCTTTTTATCATCTTCACCAATCAATCTTGTTTCTTTAACCAAGTCCATTGATAAATGTCCTCCAACCTCTTTCAACACATCAAATAGTTAATTTCTTTTGTCAGTAATATCCACCAAAAAGAACAAATGTTTTTTTTATTTCTTTTTAAAGACAAAACATATTCATGTCCAACTTCAACCAAGCTTTTTGTCTTGTTTTATATCTCCAAAAATCTGCATCAAAGGGATATATGCTTTTCTTGCACTTTCTTTTTATAGTTTTAGATAATGATATTGAATTGTGTTGAGTCACATGTTCTTCATTATTTCTAATATTTGATTTAATATTCTTTGCATTATTACCTCTTTAAATATTATTTTCATTTCCACCTACACTTTCTTTACCTAGACCTTAAGCTTTATTTTTTGTTACTCAATCTTTCAAATAAATTTTAGCTAGTCGATCAAAATGGACAAATAGTTTTATATATAAATTTGATGCTCCTACATGGCTCTACATAATAACAATATTATCATTAATCATCACTTGCTAAAATAATAAATTACAATTCAAAAATAAATAGCAAAATGGTTAAATTTGTATTTGTGCCTTTGCCAATCCATGTAAGTTTTCTTTTTATCATTAATCACCATTTTTTTCTCGTCATCATACCCAAATTCACTACTTTTTTTCAAACGTTCTTTTTTAAAGCTGCCTTTCAATTTTAGTACAATATCTACTTTCTTATAGTTACAATCTATCTTCTGTGTGGTACTTTCGGAATAATAAAGTATGTCGATAAACCTTTTTTCTTCCACATTGTTCCAATATCTTTTATTTTTCCCTCTCCCTTGAACGAGTATGTTGAATATTATTTACATTTTATTCATAAGATTCCATTTCTAAAACATATATAATTAAAAATTATAACAAAAAATGAAAATAATTAGAAGTACTTAAAATGTTGCATATGTAAAAGAAATAAATAATATTAATAAACAAAAAAATTAATTTCTAAAAAATCAAATAATATTCAAAGATTTTAAAACAAACAACAAGTAGATGAAATATATAAGCTATTAATAATGGATGTTAACAACCTCTTCTAGCTCCATGCAATAATTATTTCACTTGCTAAATTATCTCTCCATGCAACCCATTAGTTAGATGTTCAAATATCATCATTGTAATCAATATGGTCATTATTTTCTAGTATAACATCCAACTCACCTTCTAATGGAGCTTTTCTCATATGTTGATGAATAAGATTGTGAATGCAATAGAAAGCCAATATGATATCAATTTGAGTGTCAATTGAATAATAAGAAAGACTTACCAAGATTTTTTTATTGTAACTTTAGTAATCCAAATGTCTTTTCAATATCATTTTTAGTTGTATAATGTTTTATATTAAAATACTCTTCCTGAGTATTTGGTTGATGTCTTGATCCTCATTCAGCAAGATGATACCGCTAACCTCTATATGGTGTAAGAAATCCCTCACGATTTATTTATCTAACATCAATAAGATAATATTGTCCTCTTATATAATATGTTAAATATATTAACCACTTGATTTTAATTTGTAAAAATTCCTCATCATGAGATATTCAATGTTATATATCTATCTAAGGAATTTTTAATATTTGATAAATTTACCTTAATATATATACCATATAAAGCTTACAATAAATTCTAAAATTAGAAAAAGCATATCAAGTTATTATTAATTAAAAGTAAACTATGTACTAAATAAAACTCCATAAATGAATTTTATTACATTAAACCATCTTTATCTTTTATCAGTACTATTCTTAGGGATAGGTTTAGGAATTTTAAATATATCTTTCCTTAACTTAAGCACGGCTCTCAATACATTATGAAAATATACTACTTACTATCTCTCCTAGATGTTGAAAATGAGATGCAAAACTATTGCCACCATTTTCTCTACATTTATATTTTATGTATATTTTAATCCACTAATATTTTGCAATGTTGATCATAATATGCAAAGCGTGCACCTATCTATACAAAGTTGTTCAATGTATGCAGTATCACTGTCCATAAACATGTCATTAAGATTTTTTATTCAAGCTAATGGATTATGCCTACTAGACTCTTTTATCATTCTTAATCTTTACCTCCTTAATAGATATAATAATAAGCTTAACAATGTTATAATAATTATTATCCTTCTTCTTCTTAATATGTAGCATAAGTGTAGAAAATCATAATATCGAGGTGTGCGATTCGTGAATGTTATTAAAAAATAACAAAATATATTAAATTATCAAAGCATTTATTGTCATTTAAAAATAAATTCCAATTGCACTATTAAAAATGTCAAATTTTACATGCGCAAACTATTTTTGAATTTTAAAAAACAAAAATTTACAAACTCAAAAACCTTAATGTTTCAAAAGGTAGAGCAATATTAGTTAATACTTTGTTAATGAAGGAATTAGTGTAAGGAAAACATTAGGAGGAGAGTACATTGTGATAATAGGCTTCAATCTTTAGAAAGTGGAAGTTGTGAAGCAACTTAAAAATGACCAGTTGATACATTATGATGTCTTGACTAAAACTATTGGGACGATAAGTGGATAGAGAAATACCCAGCAATAAGTATTATGTTTGATGATCCATCTATATCATATCAGAGTCCAATAGTAGTGGTATTGTTAATAGATGACAAGAAGAGGAAGGCCCTATTTAAGATATTCAATAACTTGATGGACAATCCACAATTCAAAATCCTACTCAGAGTGGAGATGTAGAGGGCAATTCCAAGCTCAAAGGGTTACCAACTTAGCATGAAGCTGAAAGCCTTGAAAACTAGCTTGAAAATGCTCAGCAAAAAAATAGTTCAAACAGAGTTAAAAACTAAAGCTACTTCTTTCGAGCAGCTAAAGAAATGTCAGGGGAGATTATTGGATGGACCAAAAGATCTACAAGTGAGAAAAGAGGATTTTGTATTGGTGGAAAAGTATAAACAACTATTGATCAGTATCAATATGCCAATAAGGTAGAAATATAGAATGATCTTAATGAAGGAAGGTGAGACATGTTATAAGTATTTTATGAGTTCAATCTCTTCTAGGAGAAACAAGAATTTTATCAGAATGATGGAAGATGAAGCAGGGTGGATGCATAAGGACCTAGAAAGTAAGAAGGGGATTGCCTTAAAGTACTTTATTAGATAACATGGGATTGGAATGACAAGGGCCATACCTGAGTAGATTTTATCATGTCTTAAAAATTTTGATGAAGTAGACAAGGTGGAGTTGTTCAGGAAAATAACACGGGAAAAAATAAAAAATGTTACTTTCTCAATGAACCCTGATAAAGCCCTAAGACTGGATGGATAAAATGAGAGATTTTTTCAAAAACATTGGGATATTTTAGGGGAAGAAGTGATTGAAGCAACGAGAGAGTTCTTTAGGAGAGGAACAATTATCAAGGAATGGAATAAAACATTTGCCTACCTTGTTCCTAAACAAAGAAATGCTAGGAAGCTAGAACAATTCAGGCTAATAGTTTGTTGTAACTTCCTGTACAAAATTATCACATATGTAACAGCTAGTAGACTAAGAGCAAGCCTAGGAAAGTTAATTAGCTCAGAACAGAATGCATTCATCAAAGGGAGATTAGTAGGAACCAGTATCCTACCCTGTCAGGAATTGTTAGATGGGTATAATGCTAAGAGGAGAATAAGGAACTACACTATAAATATAGCAAAGTCCTATGACTTAATTAACTGGAGCTTCCTATTTAATACAATATAAGTAATAGTTTATCCTCAAATGTTCAGAAAATGGGTAGAGGAATGTGTAACCACTGCTTCTATGGCAATCCTGGTGGATGGTGAACCGAGAAACCTACTCAAAGCAAGGAGGAGCTTAAGGCAAGGTGATCCATTTTCCCCTCATTGGTTTGTAATTTTCATGGAGGTTTTGTTAACTCTCCTCAGGAGCAATATATAGAGGCACCCAAAATTCCAGTTCCATAGTAGATGTAAAGGTATGAAGATCACATATCTAGCTTTTGCAGATGAGTTGCTATTATTTTGCAGAGCTGAGAAAAACTCAATAGATCTAATCTTGCAAGTGATGAGGGAGTTCTAAGAGATCTCAAGCTTACGATGCAATCCACTAAAGAGTTGTTTCAACTTTTCTTTTAACTCAAGTAGTGAGGTAGCCTCTACAGCTATCGAGATGGGACTAAAACAAAGGAACCTACTTTTTAAATACTTGGGGGTACCAATATCTCAAAGAAGGATTAGTGCATTTAATTGCAAACCTTTGTTGGACTCGATCCATAGAAGAATCAACCAATGGAGCACTAGGTTCCTTAGTTACAGTAGCAGACTATAACTTATTTAGACAATACTAAGCAGCCTTACTAATTATTGGATTAACCATTTATCTATCCCTTAAAAGTATTCTCAAGGAAATATATATGAGACTTATAAATTTCTTGTGGAATGGCTCAAACCAAGGTAGAAGAAAAGCTAAGACTAATTGGAGCAAAATCTGTAGCTCTAAGCCACATGGGATCTGGGTATCCATTTTGCATGGATGATTGACAAGGTGAGCAGAGGAAGAAACTTGTGATGGATGTGCTACAAAAGGGAGGATCTATAAGTGAAATGGATACATAATGTCTTTATAAAGAATAAGAGTATTTTGGATCTTAAAGACAAGGTAGGAAATATCAAGAACTCTGAAGGAAATCCTAGAGACAAGGTAATGGATGCAATAACAAGTATTCCAACGGATTGGGAATGGCGAAAACACATTTTTTGGTATGATAATTGGCATTGTAAAGGTCTCCTCTATCAGGTGGAAGAGGTATAGCCCTTGAAATTAGTGGTGAATATAGAAACTAAAGTAAATGTATTAATTAGAAACAATCAATGGATATGACCACTCCATAATAATAAAAGTGTCGACCTCATCATGGAAGAGTTGCCTTGATGCCAAGAGGGAGAACACGATGAAATTCAGTGGCTAATAGATAAATCAAGGAAGTTTAACACAAAAGCATGCAAAACACGTTTCTATATTACACATAACATAAGGTAGGAGTAGTTAGAGTTAGATTAGGACAGTGACATCCATCCAACTCATTTATTTATCTTATGGATGGGAATCACTGGGGGGTTGCTTATGAGGGATAAGATCAAGCTCTCTATTAACGCATTGCATTGTGAGTTATGTAATGCAAAACTGCAAAATCTAGAACATCTTTGATTAGATGTAGATATGATAGGCAAGTTTGGGGCCGGATAGATTATTCTCAACATGTACAGACTAGTAGACTGTTGGAGTGAAACTATTGCTTAGTTATAATGCAGTTGATCTCAAAGCAATTAAGTTGAGTTAGGAAGCCTTGGTGTACTACATATGGAAGGAGCATAATTGCAGAAATTTTAGACAACAAAGTCGTAGTATTGAAATGGTTTTCCTCCATTGCAGATTGGCCATGTTAGCAACAGGTATACCAGCAGATCTTTCTAGTATGAAGAGAAGATGGGAATTGGAGTAATATGGTCATGTGATCTCATAAGTATCCCTTAGATTTCAAATTGTAGATGATTACTAGGAACCACAACTTTTTGTAATGTAGAATATTTGGTTTATCCTCAACCTTGTGTACTCTAGAATGTATATATATTTAATCAATGAAATTCTTTATTTTTCAACAAAAAGTATGGTAATATTTAAACCTATTATTTATATTGTTTTATCTGTAATTAGTTCTACTATTCTTAAAGAAATACCAAAGAGTGGGTGCTCTCTGCATTTCATGAGTGGTGCATATCAACTATGACTTCTTTCTGTTGATGTTTTAAAAAAAAAGAACATGTATAAGATAAGATAAGACAGAAGAATAAGTAACACTCAAGTTTTATTATATCATCGAAACCATGAACTTGGTTGCCTTATATAGTCAAAATATAAAAAAACTTAATAATTATTAAATAAAGATTTTAGCCAACAAATATGACTTATAAGATAAGATTAAAAACAAACTAAAGACTAATTCAAAAGGACTTTTAACAGCTCTATAATTTTGAATTAATTCCTAGCACTTTCTTCATTACACCGCTTCAACGTATAGTTTGTCATTTTAACAATTAAAACCAACGGTATCATAGATTGGAGATTGAAGACAAAATAAAGTTAGAATAGTCGAGAGTATTATCAGAGAGTGTCACTCAAATCTTCTTAACACTTGGAGTAAAGGGATAATTGGGATCTTCAAACTTAATTAAGTTATATGGAACTGATTATAAATTAATTTTAAGTACTGAAAACTAAATTCTCGCTTTGCTAAACTGCTTCATAATACTAGAATTTTTTATAAAATGAAACATGTATTAGATTTCTTCAACTAAGCTATTACAAACTATACAAAATATATACAAAACAGAAATAGACCCATTATTGTCTATCTCACTATTGACAAAAGTTACACAAATATAAAAGAGGTCTAACTATTGAACTATAAAAGAAGTTAAGACATTTAGCTGTTAGATATGCCAACTAACTCTTATATTAGGGGTTAACAGATGCTCCTCCTTCCTTGCCACTAAAGTAGCTTGAATACTGTTCAAAATTATATCCGCTAAATGATATTTGTTGTCTGCGTCTTGTATGTACACTCTATAATTCCTTTCTTTCCATAACATGTAAATGGAGTTAATAAGAGTAGCTTTGAAGAGTATGGCAATTGCCTTACTTGATTGTGTCTGATTAGTAAACGATTGCAATGTTCCTTCCCAATCATACACATAAGTATCAACTCCCACCATAAGTTAGACTCTACTATAAATAGCTTTATAATACTCACAAGTGAAAAAGATAAGGTTTTCGTCCTCGTAGGCAGGCTGCATGAAACAATAACCAAGATTCTCTGTCCAGTTTTTATGGTGTCTTATTGTGTCCAGTGAATCTTAGCCATTCATTTATGCGGGCCCCATATAAATAAACGTGGGACCCGCATAAATAAATGACTGAGATTCACTGGACACAATAAGACACAATAAAATTGGACAGAGGAATTGGACTCATGAAACAACACACACTCTTTATTAGCTGGATTAAGCCAACGACATTTTGTTCTTAGTCGATTTTTAGTAGCCATCCAGACTATAAAGGATGCTTTGGGGTTCTAAGGTATGCTTCCAAATAAGATTAAACTAAGGGACTTGATTGGAATTATGGTGAAATATGCGATGAAAAGTTGCATTTGTAAAAAGTCCACCAAGTAATGGTGGTTGCAATGTCTATGCATTCCAATTCAACGAATTATAAATTGTGTAAAGAAAAAAACAAAAGCTTGGTGCTACTAAATGAAGTTATTTGACTCTGAACAGTCAAAACTCCATTACAGAGACCTTGTTAATGAAAAGGTGACTACAGAAACAGTGCACACTCCTCAATATCTATAAGATCTTAGTACCTAGCAATTAACTAGGCTATATTATATAACAGAACACTCGAAATCCGAAATGATCCATGACTTGATTGTATAAGTTCAGATGGAAGTCCAGCCACACAAAGAGTGCACGAATGTTAATACTGATAAGTCGATCTAATTTATTTCACTGGCTTCGACGATAGAGAATAGTTCAAGTAGTAGAATTCGTGGCCAGAAAAGAAGTCTCCACACATGCTGTTCAACATAAAACTTGGTTCCCGGGGGATTGTCAAAGGTCGACTCGATCTGTACATTAATAAGAAAAAAAAAACAATTATTTGCAGCAAATGCAACAAAGGGCAAGAGCCAAACTTTAGGGATCTGTTATTAGAACCTTTGTGGAAAGAAAGGTCTGTCAAAGAAGGGCATCAACTGAGCCCTTGGAATCATCTCTTTCCTCATCATCCGAATCTCTTCTTCTTCTATCATCTGTTTCAGATTTGATGTTACTAAAAAATTCGTGACAAAAACTAGTTAGTTTAAGTTGGATCTTGATGATTAACCTTGTGCAATTTCTCCACTTGTTTCTTGTGCATCTCCGTGAGATATAGCTTGGTTGCGACCTAATTAAATTCAGAGAAATTAAAATGACAGCAGATGAAACAATGACTTGCGCTGGAAGTTGAGTTACTAACCGAATAGTTGAACATAGCTCGTTTTAAAGCTCTTTGTTCAGTGTGGAGCTTGAATTCTTGGGGCTTTGTGTTTTCCTTTGCAGGAGGCTTCAAGGCGGCCTACGTACCATGCAAGTTAAGGTGTTTTCATTCAAACTATGTGTTTTGCCATAAAAGGTGGTGGGAGGCTGAAGTTAAACATTCAGTCTAATTACCTTGGATTTCTGCTGGAGTCGATCCTTGATCTCATCTTTGTTCTGCTCAGATGCCAATGTACTTGATTAGTAATTCAATGACAAAGACTGAAGCTTAATTAAGAGTCTAGACTAATCATATGCCAATAACGAAAACTATAGATAGTAGCAAATTAAAGCCGAAACGATAAAGAAAATAAAAAACTCATTATTTATAGGTACAGCACATGACGACCTAGAGTTGTTGTTTAATATATCATTCAGCCAGAGAAAAACAATATGTGTGGTATTCATTTTTGACTTGGCAGTCACCCCTTTTAGCAATCCAACAAGGGAGTTTCCTTTTTTCTTTAAATTCAATAATTAAGTACCCACTATTCCTCTAGCAGCAGTGTTGCTCGAGGAGACAGCGGAGATTGAGCTATCCTCAACGAGCTTTTTTGAACATGCATGACGAAAGAAACAAACCAAAAACCAATTAGCGTTGTGCCAACATTAAAAATATATACAAAGAACAGATATAGCATATATTTTAGCAACCTTGAGTGGAGTTTTTGTGTGTGATTTTTCCATGCTTTAATTAGAGCATATGCTTAAAGTGAATGAGTGAAGTGAATTTATAAGGCGGGGAAAACCAAAGGTTGGAGATTAGTAATTGTCTCAAGAACTTTTGCTTTACAATAGATATAGAGTCTGTTGCAACATCGCCAACAAGGCTCAGAAGCTCGCATGCTCTCTTGCACCAAACTTTCTGATTAAATCTCCTTCTCAATGCATGCATATTAGTCATAACCGCTTATGTTCCTTCAATTCTCCTCTAGCTGTTAAATAATCAAGCAATGTGTTTTTTTTTTCCTTTTAGAAAAGAGCACCAAACTTTGATTTTGATAAACCTGGTTATTCATTATGTGATCCATTTACATCCTATATCGAAAACTGTCATATAGCGCAGCACTCATAGCCTTGCTGTTGAGACTAGCATCCTATATCGAAATCTAGGAAGTAGGAATGTATAGGAAACTATCTTGTGGTATTGTTATGATTATATGTTTAGGTACGCGACATGACATTCCTTGTTAAGTGTCTTGTCTACATTTTTGTTGGTCAAATGAAAAACCTAGAGACAGAAGAAAACCATAAGTTTGGTCGGAAAATGCAGATAAGAGCTTAAATAATGCGGCTAGCCTCATGGAGCATCCGTAATACTAATGACTAACAGCAGCTACAGTTGTAGAAGGCGTCATACTTAAGAAATGAGACTCAAGAAACTACGTGGCCTTTTGATCCTAAACAACATTAAGACAATATGATTATGAACAGGCCAATCACTGTCCAAAAAAGCGAAAACAAGTAGTTAACCACCCACTTTCCAAATCTTTCTTGTTAAAGCCGTTATCTAAGCAAGAGAGAACATACAGTTCGTTCACATTAGATTAGAGGATGGTGTTATGGGTAAGCAGCATGTCACTCAGGCAGTTAGGTCTTGAATGGAAAAATGACCTACTCGCTCACTCAAATGCTTTTACCTCAAGTTATTTGAAAGCAATTAAGTCATAATTTGCTTGGGATGAAAATGACAGTTCTCATAAGTACTAGTGCCTTTATTCTCTTTTCTGAGGTTAATTATAGTATGCATAAGAAAATGTTGGATATAAGTTTGAATTCATTAATTTGGTACGCGATGTTGAAGTTTTCTTTTAAAGGTTATGTTAGTGCGATTTGGTTTTACGTTTGATTGACGAAATCCGATGCAAATTGCCATTGTTTAACCAGTGGAACATGCATGATATTTGATTGTTACGCAGGACCAGTTGATTGTTGTCTATTTTCTTTCGACTAGTTTATTTGTGAAAATTTGCGATTGATAATCTATATATGTCAATGATAATTATGCTTACAGATTAGCTTTCTCTCATTTTTCCTTCTTTAATCTATAATGAAAAATACTCTAAATTCAAGGATAAATTATATTTAAAATTTAAAACTTGAATTAATTTTATAATATTAATCTGAAACTAAAAGTTATATTAATAAAATGCATGAAATCTGAATCTATTTCAAATATAATTCGCCATTTATTTTATGTTAAATTGAAAGGAAAGAAAACACAAGATCATAAACAATATAATTATGTATATCGTAAATGTTTTACAGAAAAATTTTTATATGATTAATTAAGTTGAACATGGAATAGAATTTTTAATCTCAACTAGGAGTTCTTCAAATTACTACGATGCAAAACCCTCATAAGTTTTGTCTTTTTGTATTATTGTTTTCTTGTGAGGAGTATCCCTACTTTAAATTACTACTCACAAAATCTCCTTCTTATTCATATACTTTGTGTTCCAAGTTTTTCTTGGGAAAATAAAGAATTGTATTGTTCATCAAAATTCAATGTATCAAGAATTTCAAACTTCCAAGAGCTCAAAACACAAAGTTTCATAGAGCAAGTTAACTCCTCTAACAACACCAAAACCTTTAAGTTTTATCAAGTTCTATTCACACTTCATTAGCTCCACATTCCAACCTTAGCTTCAGCCTTTAGTATTTTCTAAGTCAAGTTCTACTTATTTTTGTGATCGGTAGGTATTTGGTTAAGAATTCTCCGTACTCTTACCATACTTAATTAGTTGACAGGTTCTTGCCTCTTAATTGAGTATGAGTTGCTTTCTAACCCATTGCATGGGTTTTCCAATGATTTTCTCTTTTGAGCTTTCTAGGCCTTTAAAGCAGATAATGTTGTGTTTTTTCCTAGATCTTCTATATACTTGCTCCCAAACTTATAACATTCACTGCCATATCTCCCTTGTTGATAGTTTTGTCCTGCACTAGCCATCCTAGAATATCCCTATAACTAAATTATTTTTTGTGAATAAGGCGTAAATCTTGCACATTTTCCCATATACACTTTGTGTAATTACAATCAAAGAAAAGGTGAGTAGTAGTTTCTCTTGCCTCCTTACACAAAATACATAAATTAAAAGAATTGAGAAAACTTAGTCTCTCCTTAGTTGACAAGTCTTGCTTGATGGTTAACCGCATTAAGAAAGGCAGCTTGGGAAATAAGTTCTTGTTCCACACAACTCTATACTAGCTCACCTTTTCTCCCACGCCTCTTATCACTTTTCTACAAGACTTATTAGTAGACATTTTATCCTCGTTCTCTAGATTAGGATTGTAGTCTGGTAATGATAAAGCTAGTTCATATGGGAAGTTAGTCCATTGATTCCTACTTATCCATTCTTTAACCTTGGCATTGATAGGAAATTTGTTTTGTAAATGTATATGGAGATTGGAATGGTATAATAGTCCCGCTCTACTCCAGTTATTGTGGTGAAGGAAAGCTATTTCTCCATTCCCTATCTTACTTTTAAAGGAATATGAAAGATGGTCTTTTAGCTTCATGAGTTGAGTAATGATCCAATGGAATATTAGCCCTAATGGTATTTATCATAAGCTTTTATCCTTTATGAAATACATATGTATCCATCTAATCCACAAGTTGTTCTTGTTTTCCAATAATCTCCATATTCTTTTAGCAACAAGCAACTTGTTAGTCAAACTAATAGGGGTTATCCCTAGATCTCCTGCATCAACTAGTTTACTGACTTCCTTCCAACTTTTTTGAGACATTAATTGCTATTCCATCTCTCTTTCCTACTTATAGAAAAATTGTCATCAATATTTTCATTAAATTGATAATACCCTTGAAGATAAAGATATGGGATAACTATAAGGAATTTAAACTGACTTTATAATAATATATAATAAAATAAAATAAAGTAAATCAAAAATAATAACTAAAAAGAATATATAAATATTCGGAATTACTGGTCAAAGCATCTTAGCATACGGTATCTCCGGGCTTAGCGTTTGAGCTTGGCTTAAAAGCTCCTTTCATCTCGTCTTTCTCGATGCAATTCCTCTTCTTTTTTGTCCAATTCTTTCTTCTCTTGGGGCATTATCATTCTGTTATTGTAGCCTCTTATTCTACTATTGATTCAACCTCCTCGAACTTGGACATTAACTTGTCGGCAGTATATATATATATATGTAAGGCATTTATGAAGGAACCTGATGGATGTAAAATCCACATATTTTATCCTCTAAGCTAGGATTAGGGATATAGCTTGGGAAATTAGACAACATATAGGTACTACCTCTGTTAGTGCATAACCAACTAGGATTAGGGTTGTAGCTTGGGAAATTAGACAATATATAGGTACTACCTCTGTTAGTGCATAACCAACTACCATTTTGCATTAATGTGCTAACTCTTATTTCCAAAGGATAAAGATGTATCATTGCTTAATATTAAGGTTCAAGGTGAAGGGGACCTTGACTTCCCTAAATGTCAAACCACATCTAGGTATTTTCTCCATTTCCAATATGATATTTGATTAGTTCCTGCATCCATTATCTTTGTTTAAGGATTTTATGCATGGTCCTTGAGCAAACTAGTTTACATTTAGATCTCTAATGTAATGCTCATATACCCACTTTAACTAAAGGATCGTTTTTTTTAAGAAGTCTCCAAACTCTTTTAGCAAGTAATGTCTTACTTACCATTATGATTGATTGTAGCACTAATCCTCCTTTATTTTTAGGTAGGCATATAGTTTTCTAGCTAACCTTAGGATAGTTCCTTTCATAAACTTTTTTAGACCATGTGGAATTCCATAATCTTTTCAATCTCCTTATAAATCTTAGAGAGTACAGTATGAGCAGTCCAATATATATAGAGGACGAAAAGAATTGAGGGCTCTAACTAACCTTCCTGCATATGATATGGTTTTATTAGACCAATGCTCAAGTCTATTCCTAATTTTGTCAATTAAGAATTGACATTCTCTATATGTGACCTTAGCTGTAGTGATAAGAATACCTAAATAGATGAAAGGAGGTTCTTTAAGGCTTAGATTGGCAACATTAGCAAGGATAGGAGAGCTGAGCCCTAGAGAACTTGAATTAACTTTACGGAAGATTAAATAAGTCAATATAAAGCTTGGAAAATAATTCAATAAAGGTAATTGTTGGTATTTTTTATGTGGAGAAGACTTTCTCAAATTTTATTGAATAGAAGCTTGTCCATTTATACAGTTTTTTCTCTAATTTA
>JANKOD010000007.1:361740-411095 GCA_026284645.1 Erythroxylum acuminatum
GCATAAAATAAAATCTAAACTTAAAGAAAATATTCTGATAAAATCTTTGACTGTTTCAAAGTCACATATTCTAACATTAATAATAGGCTATAGGGAACTTGAATTAACTCTACAGAAGATTAAAATGCATTAGCAATCATCAAGTTAGTAATTCTTTGTTTCATGCAAACATATAAGGGGACAACCTTGCCTTATACCCCTAGTACCCCTTATAAATTTTATCAATTCTCCATTGATAATAACATTGTAAGAAGGTGTAGAGATGTACTGTCTTATTCAATTGATAAATTGTAAGGGACTTCCATAGTGTGAATGATAAAATCCTAAGAGACCATGTCAAAGGCTTTTTAAAGGTCAATCTTCATTATGCAATTATTTCTTAAGCCTTTCTTGTGATAGTTATTCAAAAGGTCCTAAACAAGGAGAATGTTGTCTCTAATGGATCTTTCTTCAATGAATGCAGCTTGATTAGGATTGATGACTGAAGGGATGATTATTTTGAATTAAGTTTAGCTATAGTCTTGTAAAGAGTGTTATAGCAAGCAATAAGTCTAAATTCCTTCCAATGAGTAGGAGTTTTGGTTTTAGGGATAAGGCAGTGATATGTGTCGTCAAGCATATACAAATTAATATCTTATGCCTACCATTAATTAATTAACAAATTTAGTATAGGGTGAAATAAAAGTCGATCCCACAAGGAGAGTGTTGTTTATTAAAATTTCATTTCAAATGCAAATGAGAGTATTAATCAAGTAAATGTATGTAATTATAATTCCAAACAAAGTAAAATTCGTTTAGAAAAATTCAGCCCACAAAAACAAGGTCAAACACCTATAATTTGATGATTAATTTAGCTCAAATTCATGCCCAACTTGTACCTATGTTATTTACCAAATTTCAGGCCCTTAAATCAGAAAATTATGATTATGAAACCCTTCAAATCAGATATGGAAATTGCACACTAAAACAACATGTAATTCTCTAGTTTCGCCTCATTAAACTTTAAAGATTGTATTATACTTAAATCCCTTTAATAACCCAACACATGAGCTGTCATTTATCACATTTTAGGCACCTAAAACAAGGTAAAATCATGTTCAAACTTAAAAAAATCATAATAGAATATACAACTCAAAAACAAAGAGCAAACAATGCAAATTCAGCTTCTTCGGACATTCAAGATTGCTTCTTTCAAGTTCATTTAATCTCATCATCTTTCACTTGAATTTGCAGGCATATTAAACTTAAACGTATGTCAAAATCACACTGAGAAAGCAAGAAATTAGCAATAATCAATCAGCTCTCAAATATGATTGCATAAACATTTTAAGAATAACGCTTTCATATTGAAGTTGCATATTTCTAAAAAAATTCCAACTTTAAGAAATTAATTTTAGAAGGTTTGCTAATCATATTATAGCATATAAATAACCTCCTAAACATACCCAAACAAAAAAAGTATATAAATGACTTGTTCCATAGCATAGATTAATCATAATCTAGCAAATACGCAAACTATACATGTTGGACAACCATCTGCATAATAAATTAGATTGAGTAGTTTTGGTGTTTCTTCTTTTGAAAGATTTTTTAGGCCTTAAACTTTTAACCCTTAAAACTTATAAAATCAACAAATATATGATGAATTGTGAAAAATAACATGTAAACATTTAAACACAGTAGAAGTGGAATAGGTAGGGGCTAGAAGTTTTCTCGTCAATCACTTTACTGTATATCCTTTAAAATTCCATATTCAATTACTTATTTCAATCAAGATGTTCTCCAATTATTAATTGCGGATCTTAGTTGTTGAAATCCTTCAACTTGTGGCCTCATCTAATAGGAAAGCATAGTATACCACAAACTATACCACACATTTTTAAAGATGAGAAAAAGGTTCAATCAGAAATTATAATTAATTAATTAGAACAGAAACTTTTAAAACTAAAAACATAATGTAAACAAAATTTGAACATGCGTATTAACAAATGCTCACGCATACATTAAGCCCATAAATTTAGTCATCTAAGTTCATATTTTTATCACCGACATCCCGAGCTATAAAGTAGGCTAATTATAGAGATGCTCACCAGCTGAGTTCTCCCTATCTTCCTTTACTAATTTAGAACCGAACCAACCCGACTCTAAATTAATTAATGCAATTCTTTCCAAGAAGATTTCATTCCCAAGAATTTCAACCAACCAGTTAGCGAAATTCCTATATCATGTGACACTTTAATTAAATCTCAACCATTTGACCGACTAATGATTCAATTGTTACTACTCGACTCGTTAAACTAAATAGCAATTATGGACTAAAGAGAAAGCGATAGCAATCAATTCACATTAAAATATAGCAAGACGACTCTTAATTCTATAAGAACATGAATCGTAAATAAATTGGCTTAAGCATCACACAAATAATAAAATACTCGTAATGTTATAATTAAATTGGATTGTCTCAAATTATCCAATCAAAGAATTAAATTAAAATTCTAAAAACTTTTAAGCAAATTAAAATTTAAAGAAATAGATACAAAGAGAGTAAGAGTGAGAAAAACTCGTTCGATTGATAGCCCGAACTGTATAGATCGACGATCACTTTGGCCCGATAGCTCGAAACATGAAATCCTCCTTTAAAGGTCTTGACCTAGCTCAATTCCGATGGTTTTGTATCTATCATACCACCCGAAAACCTCCTTACACTAGCCTTCTTCACCAATAGCTCTTAAGTTGTATTTTACTCTCAATTGCAAGTGATATGCTCGTACCACCTGAACACCTCCTTACACTAGCCTTCTTCACCAATAGCTCTCAAGTTGTATTATACTCTCAATTGCAAGTGATATGCTCGATCCCCTATTTTCACTATTATCCTTTCTTTTTGTTAGCTACTAAGACACCCCAAAAGCCACACTTTTATGGCTCTTTAATAAGCTTCCTCTTAACTCTTTCATTTTGAAGACATAACGTCGAGTTTGTTCTAGACCTTGCTGTTGTTTCATGCGCTTCATATTCTAGTTGTTCGCTTTTTACTACTTCTCACAACGACTGTGTGTTTTTTGCTGCTTGTGCTTTCCCTCTTCTATGCTCTATAGTTTTATTCTTCTCTTCATCTGCTTGGTTGCATTGCTGCTTATTTGCCTCCCAGCTATTGTGCATTTCTTCTTTTATGCGTTTCTGTCTTAGCTGTTCTCTCTCTTTTGCGTGGTCGTTTCTATGTGCTATTTGGACTGTCGTGCAGTGTTGGCATGGACTATTATGCGTTTTATCTCTTGGAATGTACCCTTGCGTTTTTGTTATTTGTTTCTGCTTGCTTCAACTTTTTGTTATTTCTGAACTACGTTTTGGTGACCGTCGTCTACTATTGTGCTGAGTTTTACTTTGGACTGTTGTTGTTCTTTAGTCTTCTTTTTATTACCTTTTGCTAATGTTTTGCTTTGCTTCCCACTGCTGCCTGCGTTGTCGTTTTGATGCCTTCTCTAATTGCATTAGTCCATTTACCTACAACAAAAACATTTTAACTTAAGCTAAAGAAATAATTTAGGCCTTAAATAATAAAATATGAATAACCATGCACAATTGTGTAATAGAAATAACTAAATGGACTAAGTTTAGGAGGATAAAAGATGTAATATTTTGCACTTATCAGGAAGATATTGGTTTTATTCCAGACCTTGAGCAATTTACTACTAGAGAAGAATTCCTGGACTGCTTTGCAGACTTGGTGTTTTATAATGCTCTAGGTCTTTTGAAAAAAAAAGGCCATTAAGCCCATTAGGCCCAAGATCTTTGAAGGGGTTTAGGCTAAAAACAACTTTCTCAATATCATTTAAAATGAATGGAGATGTTAGATAGGAGCATTGAGATTCATTGAAGGACTTAGGGATAAACCTGGTGATATCTTGGATGTGTGTTATATAATTGGAGGATAAGCCAAAGAAACTATTATAAAACTCAAAAGCATTAAGAAGCTACTGCGTTTAATCCTTTAGTTTAGTCCAATTAGGAAGAGTGACTAAAGAAATTGTGTTATTTACTTAAAAGTAGCACCCTGTGGAAGTATTTGGAGTCAATATTTGCATCTTTTGGCCATAGTACTCTTTTTTTCTATTTAAATAGGGGGCAGTGTCTTTCTAAGGTAGTATTATAAGCCTTCAAGGCCTCTTTCTCATTTACAATGAGAATAGGGTTTAATGAGAATAGGGTTACCTAGTGAGTCAGATAGACATTATTAGTAAAAGCACATGGTTCCTTTATAGGTTTGAGAATAAATTTAGTATAAGGACCCGTAGGGTTAGAAAGTATCTTAATTTTAGCTATAATATGCATTAGTTTCATAAGGCATTTCAGCATTTCAAACCTACAAGTTTTAGTGCTCATTACCTTCAACATTGCTTCTATAAATCCTTTATGTGTAGTAAGGTGATTGAAGAATCTAATGGGTGAACATTTTTTAACGATGTCAACGGGAATGTAAACCTCTATGTGAGAGTGACCTACAACTTTTCAGTGATTGAATACTACCTTATTATTAGAGAATTTCCCTAGTTATAGCTAGTTCACAATGGCCCTAACTAACTTTTTCATATTAGCCAAGATTCTTCTTGCTTGTTAGACCAAACAAAATAGTTGCCTTGCCCTTTTAAATATGTGACCTCTATGTTGGTGATACATGACCTAAAGTCATTACATAATGGATTGGTACATCTTATCCCCTCTGTTTCAATTACTGATAAGAAGGGATAAATGTCCCCAAGAATTAACCATGTGGATTTTGTAGAGTTGTGAATGGTCCTTAATTTAAAAATGACTTTAAAATTTAGTAGTAAATAATACAATATAAACAGTTTGTTTCTTAATGGTATATTAATTACTCTAAATGGGATTCCAATATCTAGAAATGAATTGTACTATCTAGTATTTATTATTAACAAGTTGTTTAATATTCCTCCGTACCCCTAATCTAAGGCTTTAATTTCTAGGATTTTATATGCATTAGGGTTATTTGAATGTAAAATTGGAATTGCTTTTACTTGAGATTTGATTTGTTTAATTATATTATTGTGTTGTTTAGTCTAAGTTATGGGTCGTTTATTTAACCTGATATGTAATGGTTTACGTAATCTGTTAAAGTTTGGGAAAAAACCCATACATATTTTAAGCTTCCCAAGAATGTTTAAGATTGTTTTTTTATCTATTATTTAATCAGGAAATTGTTAGTAAATTCTAGCATTCTTTATATAGGTCTTTTTATATAATGTCCTAAAAATATTTTTCTTGTTTGAAAAAGACTTAACTTAGTTTTAGATACAACTAAACCATTTCTCTTAATTATATAAATAAATGCTTTTACATGTTTAGCATGTTGTTTCATGGTAGTAGAAAAATATTAATACACTATCTATATATACTATTGAGAATTCAAAATTGGGCGAGATAATTTCATTCATTATTCTTTGTAATTTAGATCGGGCATTTTTTAAACTAAAAGGCATAACGTCTCACTTAAATGTCTTAAATAGGACTATGAAAGCAATTTTATATCTATCCTTACTTTTTATTTGAATTTTTCAAAATCTTGATTCCATATTAAATTTTGAAAATATGAGTAATATATAATTTTTGAAGTAAGTCTCTTTTATTTGGGATTGGATATCTAATCCATTGTAAAGCTTTATTAAGAGATCTAAAATTTGTTAATAATATAAGAACTCTTTCTTGTTCTAAATTTTTATTTGCATAGTATGTTGCGTAACTTTAGGGGAACTTAAATAGAAATATTATCTTTTTTGTTCGTTAATAGGCTTTTTTTATTTCTTGTTTATAATGAGCATATAAGTCTTTATTTATTTGTATAGGTCTAGCTTTAGTGGAGATTTGCTTTTCATTAAAATCTTTTTCATAAGATAAATCCACAACAGGTTTTTTTATCCTAAAAAACATTTGGTAAACTTGCATGTTTTTCTTTCTGAATATTTTCTTATAAGATTTTGTTTTTGTTTGATATATTCATTTTTGTAATTGGTTCACCATTTTTCTAATAAAGCATCCTCTTCTAAATAATTTAATTGTTTTTCCAGGTTGCTTTCGTAGATGGAGCACGCTTTTATTAGAATTATGTTCCAAGTTTTTTGTTTTTTCAACAAAAGGGAAACATAATTTTAAGTTATTTATTATTGTAAAGATGCTATCATGGTTTACTACACATAAGGTGATTAATTTTATAAAAAGGTTTCCTAAGGTGACCATATGATGCATGTCTTCTATAATAACAAAGGAAGTTCTTATTATGAACTCATTTACACATATATAAGCATCAGTTTTGTAATTTACGTTCAGTTTATAACTATTGGCAATTGTTGATATCCTAGAAAGAATTCATCCAATTTAGTCCAAAAGTGAAGAGTTCCAAATACTAGAAGTCCAAGAAGTCAATTTGCCAGGGAATTATTGGACATGGGAAGTGGTAAAGAAATCCAGAACGTGGGAGGTAAGATGGTTAATATATAATGAATGTAAGATGGGTTGTTAGTCAAAATATGGACATAATAAATGAAAAGTGGAAGCTAGTAAGATACAAGAGAACTACTTAAGGAAATTACATGTGAGAAAAAGCTATGAATACATTAGCAAAATAGACACAAACATATAATCATATAACAATGCAACAAAAACATAGACCTTATCATTATCTCAAATTATCTTTATATTTATTACTTTTCTTTTGGCTATATGAAATAATCTATTCAGTTTAAATATTATTTTTAAATTTTTTTTCATTTTGCTGGTTTATAATTTTATTCTCTAAGTTTTCCAAAGCCCAAATATATCATTAATAAGAAGTTGGGCCCAATAATTAGGAGAATTCCTCCTCAAATTCTAAGTTGTTCATATAAACCACCAACAAATTGGCATGCTTGGTGGGATCACTATATTGTGTATAAGGAATGGAAAAGAAATCATTATACCTGTAGCCTTAGAGGAAGAGGTCCTTACTATAATAAGGAACAAAGGCTTTGTATCCCAAATAATTGAAAATCTTAAGAAGCAGCATCGCCTTCAACTAATTCTCCAGTTGGTGAGAATTCGAAATCATTGCAAGTATTAATACATAATAATGGGGTTCATATAATTGAGATTCCATAATTGAATTCCAACTAGGCCTCTATAGTTTAAGTAATTAAAATACTAATAAAGAAGGTGGACAATTTTTATCACTTTGGTATAAGTCACCAGGAAGAATTCTCCCTTTCTAGCAAGGCAGATCTTTGAAAGGCTTGGGTGACATCCTACACCAATCACGATGGAAATTGTAAATGTTTTCCTCTAGATTCTTACTCCTTGGAAGAAAATATCTTCTTATTTATAAAAGAGAGGATGTTCCTGCTACACTTGTATGCATTCATGTTGGAAATGACCGACAGGTTATTAGGCCCTAAGCTCTCGCAAACAAGGATTTGGTTTTAAAATTGACATTAATGGACCAAATTGTGACTTAGGGGTAACCTTGTTCCTATAATCCATAATCTTATTATTGTTCCTCCACAAATGAGAGTACAAGTTAATACAAAAGCTATTAGAGAAGCTATTCAAGAACTGCATGGGCATAACTTAAGGTAGCTTGGTCATCTAAAATTCCATAAGCCTTATCCAGAGCATGTTGATGATGAAAGCCCTTGTCCCCATGGTTATATAATTCCTTAATTTAATTTTGTTATAAGGAAGATGGCTAATCAACCATTGAGCACATTGCTAGATTCACCATTTAGTGGAGTAAATTGGTTAATTATGAAATTGTCAATTGTTTCAAGGTTAGATTGTTTCCAATTTTGTTAATAGGAAAAACTTTCTCCTAGTATGCTTAATTTCCCAGGAATTATGTCCTCTTGTGGGCTGAAATGGATAGACTATGTCATACTTAATTTTTTCATACTAAACCTTAAGATTTTAAAGACTAAATCTTAAGTTTTTTTTTTCAGACTAACCCATAAGTTAATATAGCTGAATTGTCTAAAGTTACCTAGAAAAGTGGCTAGAAAGTAGACACTTGATTCAAGAAGATGAGAAGTCAATGTCAAATTGTACTCTTAGAGACTAAGTGCGTGAAATTAAGTCAAAGGGGCCTTAATATTGAACTTTGAAAAAAATTCCAAGGTATGAAATTTTGTGATATTTATAGATAAGTAGTAAAAGTATTTGAATATGAGGAACCTTTTAGGGAAGAAGGACATCAAAAAAGAGTTCATTTGGTACTTATTTTAGGGAAACAAATTCATATGATTTGGTGATGACTGAAGTTAATATCACAGAACCTATTTTTACCCCTCTCTAAAGCGGAAATCTCTTAAGGTCAAAATGAAAATACAAGTATCAACTACTTATATTTAGTACATACTTGACAACTCCAAAACAGAAGAAAATCTTTAATTTTTTGTTGCTAGAAAATTTCATTTCTCTACCTCCAAAGGACATAATTCCTATAAGGAAGAAATTAGAGGGAGGAATTACTAAAAGTATCACAATACTTGGAGCCACCGAACGAATTTGTGTTGGGAATTCAAGATCATATCAATAAAGGAATTATATTGTTTTCTAAAGCTGATCGTACTATATTGATAGATGAAGACCCATTCCCACCAGTTACAGTTGTTAATGTAGTTAAGTTCGATCTATGTCATTTTTTGGAGTCGAGAGGAAGTTAAAGATTGTGGAAGATCGATTATCATCAGCTATGAATTTAAGTAGTGTTGTTTTTATTCCTAAATATAGTTTAAATGCTAATTTATAAGAATGAGAATTAGTGGATTCCCAAAATCTAGTAAAAAGTAAGGACTATATGACAAAATCACAAAATAAAGTAATCTTTAGGCAAAGATCTAATAATTAAATTCCAAGATTTTAGCGCAAACAACTTTGATTTGTAATACCATCTCGAGTGCCACCATCTCATTAATGTCAACAAGTGAGGCATCCCAAGAATCTGGTCTTATTAACCAGAACTTAAAAGAGGAGACTTCAACGATAAAAAGTTATCACCAGGCTTGGAAGAAGCCAACCCCAAGGAAGTCACACATTTCTAAACCTACTCCTTTTGAGGAGCGTACTTCAGACCCAAATAATAAAAAAGAACACATAAAAGTCATCAGCAAAGGGCATAGCAAGATACAAGAAAAACATAATCCTAGTTTTTATAAAAAAAAGTCTACTTAGTCTAAAAATTAAGATAATGATCCTGATGAATTCTTCATGCGGCAAAATTCCTATTCATTTGCCATGAACTATTTCTTCTATACAACTTTTTGCCACTTTTAGTGAAACTTTTAGGAAGAAAGCGGAAACTTTGCTTGAAAGAAAAAATGCAAAGTATCTATGTTGTCTATGGGACTAAGAATTCCAAAGAAGGTAGTGCTAAAAAGCTAGTTAATACCATGACTCAACATACATGACATGTGTGCATTAAAGCCCATATTAATGGTAGACTAGAGCTTCAAGATTTCTGTTTGATAAAGGTTCGGTAGTGAATATTATGCTAATCAAAATGATATAAGTTTTTAGCAAAGATAATGGAGAATTAATCCCAATTAAGGTATTTGTTGTCGCCTTTACTAGTGAGTCTACCAAAGTATGGGGAATTTTCCCCACAAGCATTATGGTAGGGGAAAGTCTTTGTTAACCATTTTCTTCATTGTTGACACATATGCTAGTTATTAAATTTTATTATGGAAAGATTAGATCTACTATAACTTATGTATTCCTTTGTCTCTTCAACTTCTGCTCCTATGGAAAGGCAATAAGGTAGAGCTTGTCTAAGGTAGATTATCAGCCTTTCCATTATAAGGTAGATTCCATTAAGGCAATCCTATAGAGATCAAGTGAATCCAGTTCAGAATTAAAAAGTTGTCTTATAGAGAGTGTTCAAAAAACAAGGATGGGGACAAAACCATAAATGTTGGTATAAACAACTATTATCGTGCTTATTAATAGGCTGATGAAATTTCCAATTATAAAAGAAACTAATGAGTAGATTTTCATAAAGGGAAGTAACGGTAGCTATAACCATAGAAAACAAATTTAGAATATAGCAAATCACAGCAAATTCCTAAGAATTATAAAGGTATGAAAATGTTGGTGTAGGAGGGATGACCACAGACAATTACCTTTTAGATCACATTTAGTACTCATCATTGATTAGGAAGGCAGATCCTCAGCAAATGAATTGTATATGCTCTTAGGAGTCCTGTTGATGTAAAAAACAATTGATTTGAAATGAAGGGCTAAAAAGGGTGAAGGGTTGCTTCTTTGGCTCCAGTGGTTGGTAAATATGATATGGTGAATGAGCCATCTTGCAAGTCCCAGGCCTAGAATTCAAAGGAACAAAATGGGTCAACTGGCAAAGAGATAGAACACCCCGGCTGACTATATGACAAACCAAAATCAAGAACTGCTTAAGGAAGTAAATTTGAGGAATTTAAGAGAATTTCAAGTTTGTTAGTAAGAATCTTGATCCAAAAATAAGGGTGGAGTTAGTTGAGCTTCCAAAGAAATTTGAGGATTGTTTTGCTTAGGACTATACCAAGATGCCAAGGTTAAGTAAAAAGTTGGTAGAACACAGAATGCCTATAAAACTAGAATTTCATCCTTATTCCCAACCTTCTAGAAGAGGGTATAAATAAGTCAAGTTAGAGATTAAAGAAGAGATTGAAAAGTTATGTAGGTTTCATTAGACCAACTAGATATATTAAGTGGCTAGGTAATATTGTACATATAGTAATGAAGAATGGTAAGTTAAACATTATGTGTTGACTTTAGGGATTTGAATGTAGCCACTCTTAAAGATGTGTATATGATGTTGAGTGTAGATTCTTTAACTGGTCAGATAGTTAGGCATTCCTTGTTTTCTTTTACAAATTTTATAGTTAAGGTGATATTTTAAAAATGAATTTTAGATATCGTAGATCAATAGGAACATTTGAGTGGGTCATAATGCTTTTTGGCCTAAAGAATGTAGGAGCCATTTATCAAAGGGCTATGAATGTTATCTTCCATCATTTAATAGGAACTATATTGGAAGTTTATATAGTGATATTGTTATTAAATAAAAAAAAGTACAGGCCATGCCCATAATTTAAAGGAATCCTTCCATAGGATGAGAATGTATAAACTAAAGTTAAGTCCTTTAGAAAATCTCTTGGGTTTCTTGATCCATAATACAGGAACTAAATTAGACATAAACAAAGCAAATGCCATTCTTAAAGCAAAACCACCTCAAAATGAGACAAAAGTCCAAAGGTTTTTTAGGCCAGGTAAACTACAATAGGAGGTTCAATGCTAATTTTTCTGATTAGAGGAAAGAATTCTCGGACCTCATAAAGTTGAAAATTTCTAAGGAATTTCATTGGGAAGAAAGGCATTATATGGCATTTGATATGATCAAGGAAAACCTGACCAAACCTCCAATGTTGATGCCACCACAAAAAGGAATACCTTTAAAGTTATACATTTCTACCACAGAAGAATCTATTAGGTGTTTACTGACCCAGAATAGTGAGGCAGGCCATGAGCATCTTATTTATTATTTGAGGAGAATTATGAAACCAACAAAAAAGAAGTACATTCTTATTATGAAACTATGTTTAACGTTATATTTTGCTTGCTCAAAATTAAGGCATTATTTACTTTAAAATAAAGTTTACATGTTTTTGTAAATCAACTTAATGAAATACATGTTGAATAAACCAGTTATCTCGAGGACCATTGGAAAATGGCTTATAACTCTTTTAGATTTTAACTTGGTGTATCACCCTCAAAAGTTAGTGAAGGGTTAGGAGCTAACTGACTTCTTAACAAGCTATCTGATGATAGAAGTTTAAGAGAATATGAAGCATTTTGTACTTGATTATGAAAAGAAGATATGCAAAACTAAAATTTGATGGTTATATTATAGAGAAACTAGCCGGTGTTAAGAGCATTATTACCCCACCAAATGGAACAAAAACTCTTCTTTCTCTTAAGATGGACTTCCCATGCACGAATAATTAGGTTGAATATGAAGGCCTAATAGTTGTGTTAGAACTTTTGGTAGCTCTTAGAGCTAAAAAAGTTCTCATCATAAGACATTCTCAACTAGTAATATGATAGGTGATAGGGGAATATAAATGCATAAGTTTGACTTTATCGATTCAATTACTAGAATTATTTCATAAAGTAGAATTCCAACATATTCCTCGAGGAGAAAATTGGGACACAAATGAACTTTCGTAAATCACATATGGTTTAAGAATGTCTAAGGAGTTGGTTCATAATTGTGTTGTTATACAAAGAAAATCTCATCTGTCTATCTATAAAAAGGGGATTTCCCTTGGAGTTTTTAACATTGATAAAGAAATCCTTAAGATTGGAGGGAGGAAATTAAGAATTTTTTTGGAGAACCCCTATAAGAAGGTGCCTCTCATAATTAAACTATAAGCACTCAACTTTGTATTGACTAAAGAAGTCTTATTTCGACAAGGCAGTGACAAACTTCTTTTAACGCACTTAGGATGCCAGAGGCATTGATAGTAATGAGATAAGTTTATAAAGGGGTATGTAGAGCATATTAATCTAGTATGAAGATGAGGTGAGGTGCCTTATAAAACATCATGGTTACTACTAGCCTTTAACATTGAAAGATTGTACATCCTATACCAAAGGCTATCAACAGCGCCAAAAATATATAATGAATTCTTATGTTTGATTTACTTTATATAATTAAGTCATAGCCTTTTATAGGTTAGGTCATTGATCATATTAGGGAAATATACTTATTAAAGGTCATAATTTCATTCTACTAGCAACGAATTATTTTACTAAATAGGTGGTGGCTCAACCTATGAAGAAGGTTGAACAAACTAACATAGTGAATTTCATTAAGGAAATTATTTATAATTTTGGATTTTACAATCAATAATAGATGACCAAGGAACTATGTTTACCAGCTAGGAAGTCAAAAATTTTGTTGTAGGCTATGACATATGATTGTCGAATTTGACTCCTTACTATACTTAGGCTAATGGCCAAGCTAAATCATTAAATAAAGTAGTTATTAAAATCTTGGAAAAGATACTAAAGGAGAATCTCAGAGATTGGCATAAGATTTTATTTGAGACCTTATAGGCATAACAAACTTTTAAGTTCGGTGCTACAAGAGTCAGCCCACTCACTCTAACTTATGGTAATAATGTTATTCTCCCTTTGGAGTAATGATCCCATCTTTAAGAGTGGCTAAGTAGAATGCTTTGAAGACACTTAAGTATTTAAATGCAATGGTGATGGAATTAGAAGATTTAGATGAAGTTTGTCTTCAAGCTTTAAATAACACGATTGCACAAAAAGAGAAGGTGGAAATTTTCTACAACAAAAGAATTCATAAATGGGAATTTCAAGAAAGGGATCTAGTATGGAAGTTGATTTTACCACCTAGAATGAAAGATAGATAGTGGGGAAAGTGGTCCCCTAATTGGGAGGGGCATTTCGAATTTATATGGTTTTGAAAAGTAATGCCTATCGGTTATCTAACTTAGAAGGTGAACTTCACAAACGTTTCATTAATGAAAAATATCTGAAACCCTATGTACCTACTTTATAGGAGAGTTAATGAATAAAGCAATAAGAGTAGAATTCTCCAAGTCAAATAATGAAAAACTATAATAATCATCTGATCCTCTAAAGAGGTGAATTCATTCTTTAGCTTGTGAATTTGTTTTAGGAGGGTTTTACCTTTAGCCTCTTCCATATTATAATCCGTTTGGCAATTTTTGAGGGGCTTAGATTTTTGGAATAGACAACTTGGTTATGATAAGACTTCTCAAAAGAAGAGAAATCCTTTTTAGTTTTACTCATAAATTCTCTAAAAGAAAACGACTAGGTTATATAATTAATGTAAGACAATATGCTTAGGAAGGAGTTGCGCTAAATTTCAGTCAAAAATTGGAGTTCTTATTACATTGTGAGCTTTAAAGACTCCTTAACTCATGTCAGCTTAATATAACTAACTGTTGGCATAACACTAAGGGGAGTGACAAGAGAAATGTCTAAGAATCTTAGATCAAAGACTTCTTTTAAGGATGTTATTGCTATCCAAACATTTCCCACTTGAAAAATGTGGAATAATTTATCGAGATTTTGGAGGATTATAGTAAATAATAAAAGGAATTCCTCTTTTACCTTTATAAAGTGACTTTAATGGTCTTTCACTTAGTAAAACTCTAACTCTTCCATATTCTATTTCATGGGAAAGGGTAGGAGGTGGTAGGTTTGATGTCAGATCATTCATGAAAGAAAAATCAATAGTATGAATTCATGGTGGGAATAAAGTAAAATAAATTAGAAAAGTGAGATACCTTCACTAATGTCCTCCACAATCTTCTCGGCAGTGGAAGAAGTCTCTTTTGTATGGGCAGTGTCCTCATTAATAGGTTTCATAATTTCAGTTTCTTTAAGTAGCTTATTAGTTGAACGAGTCGACTTTCTAACAGATATCTTAGGAATTGGTGTCTTTGCCTTCTTGGAGCTCGAAGCAAATAGAGACTTCCCTTTAAATTTCCTTTTAATGATAAGGTTTGCAGCAACTATTGCTACCTTTAGCAACTAGAATTTTGAAATCTATAGCAGCAAAATTTAGTGGTAAAAATAAAAAATTATATAATATTTAGCTAAAAGGAGTTCCTTTGAGGATGGAAAAACTTAACAAGGAACTAAATTTTGATAGATTTTTTTCCACCAAAGGTGGTAATTTTTTGTATTGGCAACATTTGTCACAGGTATTTCACACTTTAAAATGTGATAACGTTCAAATATTTTTTTGAAGGAATTTATTGTTAATAGCGCTTGTTTTAAAGGGAACTCTTATTGGGTAGTTTAGAAGATAGACAATAGGGGGAATTCCTAAAGAAATTCTAGGATGTCAACTTCAGAAGTAAGTTAGATACACCTCAAAGCCTAAGGTCATAATGGAAGGACCAGGTTTCAGAGTCTTATCACCATCCACTATGAAAACCCTTTAATTAGTGTAAGCAAGGAAGAGTTTTTGCTAAAGATTCAAATAAGAAGATTCAGAAGTCTTGAAAATTTTCAACCAGTAAGGCCTTTCAGAGAAGTCCTCAAAAGGGTTGAGCTAGTTTATTAACCTGAACTTCAAAGATAGAAAAAAACTAAAGATGTCCTTAGTAGATTTGCTACATAAACTTACATTATGACGAAGGCCAAGAAATTCTGGTAATTTGGGGTGCATAGAAGGAAGTCCTTTTTCCCTATGCTCTGGAAAATAGGTTAGTGTGAAAAGTTGAGCAAACCATATGAACAAATTAAGCCTTTAAAGAGTGAGATTGGATAGACACCTCCCTAAGTTCCTATAATGGAATCATAGGAAAACAAAACCTAGGGCAAAAATTTTACTAGAGACTACCACTTTATAGAGGGAGGAACTCCATAATTGGTTTGTTATTTACAAGAAAAAAAATCGATTCAATAGAACCCAAATAAACTTAATATTTTCCTCTTCAGAAATGGGATTCCTAGATAAAGTGTAACTATTAATTAGCCTAAAGTAAGAAGAACATTTAAAGGAACTAAGGTCCAAACTAGAAGTTTCCTCAACTAAACTCAAGAAATCCTCCCAGTAATAGATAAACCAATCAAAATGAAAGTATCTTTGAGCGAAATAGAGGCATTAAAGGAATTACACGAGGGACTTCATAATTTCAAGACAACATATATGAAATTAGATTGATATTCCAACGAGTTCCTAGAAAAGGATATTAATTAAAGAAGTCTTTGCCTCATCCAAGTAGAATGGTAAGAAGCGTATATCATGTCTATCCATTTAATCCACTTATCCATATTTTTTAAACCATGATTTCAGAGATATTGGGGCCTGAAATAAAGTAAATTCTAGAGAAAAGTTCAATTTACTCACCTCTCTTAGATAGGGGAGAGATAGGTTAGGAGTTCTAGCCAACAAAGGGAATCCAATAGTCAAAGGTAATCCTTACTTATGGTCAAAATGTGGAATTCCTCGCAACATGCTAGAAGAAGGAAGTTTTGATGACAAAATTAGAAGAAAAATTGAAAAAGGGGATTTAGGGTTTATCAAGTTTCCTACCTTATTCTGACGAAGGGTGGTGGAGGTTCAATTAGAATATAGAATACCTCAAGTTTTATAGCTAGTATAAAGAATAAAGTTAGGAAACTAATAGAATTTTTGAATTAAGTATAAAGAGAAGTCTAAGGTGTACATCTGTAACGTGCAATTAAACAGAGTCAATAGAGGAAGAATAAGATGCAAGAGATATGGTAGCTATAGTATAAGGAAAGTTCATTGAGTTTTAGGGGAATTCACGAGGAAGAGAAGGAAATAATACTGATGTTAATAAAAAAGACGGAGACTACTTGGAGTTTAAGATATAAAATGGTGTAGAGCGAGAGGAATTTATAGAAAAACAGGCAAACCCTAGAGAAGCAATAGAAATTTGAAATTTAAATGGAGTTGACCTTTTAGCTTTTGTAATAGATGGGGGGTTAGGAGTTTTAAACACATAAGTATCTTGATATGATCTTTTCAACCAACATTAAGGATTCTCTTTGATTAAGGGTTGAACGAAGATCATCCTTATGAAGTTTTCAAGCTTCTACTTCTAATTGGGTTCTCCTATCTTTCTAAACTTCCTAAAATCACTAGTCCATATTTGAAATTTTGATTAATAGTCTTTCACTCATTTATGGAAAGCTAGACTATATATTTGGTTTGTCCAACCAAATATATGCCAGAGACAATTGTTGATAGTCTAAGAAGAATTCAACCCATTTAACCTAAAAGTGAAAAGACCAAAAAACTAGAAGTTTTAGAAGTCAATTTGCTAGAGAATTCCTAGACATTAAAAGTGATAAAAAAAAAGGTCTAAAACGTCAGAGGCAAGACAGTTAATACGTAATGAATATGTAATAGGCAATTAGTTAAAACGTGGACACAACAAAGGAAAATTGGAAGATGTGAAGTTACAAGAGAACTACTAGAGGGAATTACATATGGGAAAAATTACAAATACACCAGTAAAATATACACAAATAGACAATCAAACAATAACACAATAAAAACATAAACCTTGTCATTATCTCAAATTCTCTTTGTATTTTGAAATGTACTTTTGCCCAAATTAAATAATCTCTTTAATTCAAATCTTATTTTAAAAATCTGTAGCATTTTATTGGCTTAGAATTTTATTCTCTAAGTTTTCTAAAGTCCACCTATATTATCAACAAGAAGTCAGGTACAAAAATTGGAAGAATTCTTCCTTAGTACGCTCGAATTCTAAGTTGATTGTATAAGTGATCAACAATATCTTTTTTAATCATTATGGGGATTTTTGTAATAATTTTAGGATTATCCCTTTTGATACAATTTAAATATGGTCGTGTCAAATAAAGCAATAGTTTCATTTTTAAAATATTCATTTATTTAAGGATAATTTTAATTAGACATTTTTGGGAGGTTATTTGACTTAGTATAATAAGAAAATCGTTAATTTTGTGTTATTGTTTAATCCAATATTTTCATTTATTTATTCATCTATAATTCTTCTTAATTCTTAGTTTCTTGAAGTAATTTTTAATCACTTCTCTATCTTCTTCTTATTTTTATCTTAAGAATTTTAGTTCTTATTTATGATAGTTATTTCTTGATTTAGGCTAGACAATGTTATTTGGAAATTTGTGGTTTTCTTGGCTTTATCTAGGGTGTTCCTTAGATTATAAGATGAAGAAGAGGCAGTTTGTAAGTTTTAACATGGGTTTTCAAAGGACTTCCTTTAACTTTTCAAGATAGCTTTTTGCCATTGAGGGTCTTGAATATGGTTTATGTCTTTTAAAAGGAAATTTTGTTCTTCTATTATTACATTAATTTGTTTTTATTCTTCAATTTCTTTATCTTTAGACCAATCATTATTTTCTAAGCTACTTGTTTCTTCAAACAAAATGTCTCATTTTTAAATTCCTCAAATCTTTCACTATCCGATATCACTAAGGCTTGTATTTATCTTAATTCTTCTAGTTTAATTCTAAACTTTGAATATATATATATATATATATATATATATCGGTCTTTTATAAGATTTTCTATGTTTAGTGGGTAAAAACTTAGTTATATATATATATATAGGTCTTTTATAAGATTTTCTATGTTTAGTGGGTAAAAACTTAGTTTTATAAGTTTTTGAAGTTTTATTACATCCTTTTCAACTCTCATTATTATCATTATAAGAAACATCAAATTATTGGCAAATTGACCCTAATTCTTTAATGGTTTTAAATATTTGGTATTTTAATTATTTTTGTAATTTCGTGTGTTGGCATAATTTTAAACCTTCTTTTTAGGTGTAGCTAATTAATTCTCCATTTAATAACTTACTACAGGGTAATTGGTCATTTTAGTTTTCCCTAATTTTGTTTTAACCTTTTCTCCTACTAGAGGAGTGAGGAAGTCTTACAAGAAACTTCTTTTTCTAAAAGGGTTGGTTTGAATCTTCTCGTAGCATAAATCTTTTTAAAGAAGTGTCTTTTAACAAGACACTTGTTTTATTAAAAATAATGTTTTTCTAACACATGCAGTGCATTGTAGAGATGGCAATTAGGCCTCAACTTGGGTCGACATGCCTCGCCCCTACTTGAAGTCAGCGAGCCTCTGATTCGGGCTGCCTAAGCCCGAATCGGCCCAAAATGAAGTTGTTTTTGCATTTTAATTAGAAACAGTTCGGGTTGGTCGAGTCAAACTTAGGTTGGGTTGAGTTGGGCTCAAGTCAGGCCTAGTCAGTTGGGGCTCAGGCCCCCTGCCTTATGGCCAAGGCTCGACCTATTGTCAACCCTAATTCATTGTTAATATTTTAGGCAATTGAGGAGAATGTTGAAGAAGTTGAAGGTGATTGATGTTCGTTATTTGGGGTAGTTTTATAAATAGGTTGCAAATATATATTTTTTTATAGTAGATTCCTTATAGGCTAGAGCTTGAAATATCGGAAGTAGAGTATCTTTAGAAGATCTTTATTATGAATATTTATTACAAAGTGTATATTAGGAACTCTTTCCAAATCAATAGGGGATGTGGAAGTATTATCGTTGAAATAGGATCTTGTTAATTTTATACTAAAAGATAATTTGACTTTGACATCAAGAATGTTAAAGAAGTTGGAGGTGATTGGTGTTCGTTATTTGGAGTAGTTTTATAAATAGGTTGTAAAATATTTTTGTTATAATTTATTCCTTACAAGCTAGAGTTTGGAATATTGGAAGTAGACTATCTTAGAAGATTTTTATTATGAATGTTTTATTAGAAGGTGTATTTTAGAAACTCTCTCCAAATTAATGGTGGATGTGAAAGCAGTATGGTCAAGTTATAGAGCTTGTTGATTTTCTACTAAAAAACATCTTTAAATTACTTTATTTCTTTTATTTGAGTATTAACATGGTCTATAACTCCTTCAAATATCTGTTCATCTGAAGAAAAAAAAATTATCTTTCCAGTTTATAAATCTTGGTATGACTATATTAGACATTGTTAAATTAATTTGAAAATATATAATTTTTCTTTTTTGATTATTTATTAAAGCTTTAGAGGAAAAAACTTGTATTATTGGCTTTATAGTGAATTTTATAAATTAATGCTAAAAGAATTTATTTTAATTCCCAAAAAAAAAAGAATTGATTTTAAGTTCATCATCTAATTACGAATCATGACTGCTCTAAAAGTGTGACTCTGGTGTATAATTAATTATTATTATTTTATATTTCACATTTGAAGAGACTTGCCAAGGAGAATTGGGATAGGGATGTCAAGACCAACCCAGCTCAGTCCAGCCGGTCAAACCGACCCACAAGTTGGGCCACAAGCCAGCTGGGAATGGCCCGTGGAAACTCAAGTTGTGCCATAACCTAAGAGTCACGGTCTATGGACGGGCCACGGGTCAAGGTGGATGGGTTGGGCTGCACAATGATCTAAACAAAACGAAGTCATTTTGTTTGTTGCAAAACGGCGTCGTTTTACTTATGTATAAAATATTTCTTCCCCCCATAAAATAACATCATTTTGCTTTAAGAGTAAAACGATGTCGTTCCACATTGTTTTGCCTATGATTAAACTAGCCAGCAACATTGGCCCCAGCCCCTCACAGTCTCGCTCTCGCACGCTCGCCCCTCACTCAACACAGCAGCCTCCTCCTGCAGTCATGCCTCCATTCATCTCCCTTCATCCCCCTAGTTGCTTTCACTTCTCTATTCTTCTTCTTCGTTTCACGTTCTTCTGTGGTTCTTCTTCACATATCATCTGTCGTGGCTTAACGCAGTCATTAATGATGAAACAACCAACAATGACTCAGTGAACGGTCCAATATACCTAATAAGGTAATCTCTCATTCTCTCTTGATCAATTTGGTTTAATTGGTTATTTTGAGACGTGATGTGGCTAATTTGAGAACTTTGTATGTTAATATTGGGAATATGGGATAATGTCTGTAATGTGTTTAATGAAATGCTGCAAAGATCATTGAGATTTATTGCGAATAGCCAGGGTACTTTCGTACTTGTAGTTATTTTAGTTGTATATTATGGGTTTTGTTTAGATGTTTTAACCAGGAAAAATCATGTTTTAGGCATTTGTACTCTCTGTGTTGCTTTTGGTGACTTTCGTGTTGTGTTGACATTCTTGCTCCTGTATAATCTTAGACATAGTTGCACATTCTCTATTTCCATTAATTTTCGAGCATAACAAGAATATGAGGTTGATTATGGAAGAATAATAAACTGCTATTTGTCTTTTAGTGGTTAAATGTGGGCAAAGGATAGGACTACCAAGTACGAAGTCCAATTGGTTTTGGTTCTTGACATTTTTTATTCTTCTTACTGGTTTAATGCTGTAAAATAATAGTGATTGAATTCATCACATTATTTGAAGAAAAAAAAGCATATCTTCTTTTCCGTTTTTACACAAATTAAATCATAAAGAAAATATAATCATCAGTAAGGCATATTTGCCTTGTAACCGCAATATCATCAACAAGGCTTCTCTAGCTAGACGAAGCTTCTCTTTCTACTTCCAAGTTAGTGGAAAGCTATTGGAGAAGTAAAGTCTCTCATAAAGTCATGATATCAATTTTGGCCACAACCACTAATTCACAATTTTCAACCATCATATTACATGTAAAGCAACAAATATCTTCCTGTGCATAAAGGGACTATATAGTCTCATACTAAAGTCACATTTCTTATATTTGCTTCAAACTAAAGATATCGAGCCCTAAAAATGAAAAGTCATTAGAATCTCAAGAAAATAGGTATTATCATAGAAATTTTTACAAAATATGTTTACCATGTAAATAGAAACCAATCAAACACCGTTTAGTCCCTAACAATTCTAGTGAAACTATGATATTTCAATTATTATAAAGGTAAAATAATAATTGAAATATTCTTGATTGTTCTCTTATTTTGATATGTTCTACTTGTTTTCTTCTAGTTTCTTTCTTGTCTTGCTTGTTTAGCTTCATTTGAATTTCTAATTTATAATTTGTATTTGTTCTACATCATATAGTGTATGCGCTTAACTTTTTCTTTTAAGAATTTTCATTTCACACAACTATTCTTGTTTTGAATTTATGCTAATAAATGTGGATTTTATCCCATATTTGCGATCTTGGTCTTAAATGGAGTATTAGGATGTATACTGGGACATTAATGAAATACTAAAACAAGCTACATCTTCTGGTTGATATGTTGAGTGCATGATATTGCCTTGATTTACCTTTGAAACATGGAAATAAGAGTGGTTTTAAAGATATATTAACTGTAATATTTCTAATCCACCGATATAAAATTGAAATATTACAAAAATTATACTATAATAAAGTAGTTAATATTATCGTCCACAACTTTATGTATTAGACTGAAATTGAAAAATAATGTGTCATTTCCTAATACATTCTTATTTCTAACTCAAGTATTTATATGTTTTTTGTCAGATGGATAAGCATATTCCTTCATTTGAGAGTTCTAATCTAGTACCGGAGGTAAAAGTGGAAACTTCTATTCTAACACCAAGTGATGATAGAAGTTCAATTAGAACTCAAGTTAGTCAACATAAAAGTGAAGTTTGGAATCACTTTAAGAAGACTATATTGACCGATGGAATTGAAAAAGCAGAGTGCAATTATTATCAAAAGTTGTATTCAACTGGTTCGAAAGGTGGAACGTCTCATTTAAAGAGACATGGAATCATGCACTAGAAGGAAGATGGTTTTAGGAGGTCAAACATTTTTACCCCTAACTTTATGAAAAGAAAGAATGAAATGACTGTAACAACTTTTGACAACCATAGATCAAGAATTTTGATGGCTAATATGATTATTGGTGATGAACAACTATTTTTCATGGTTGAAAGCAAAAGATTAAGGATATTTCTTAATTCACTCCAACCAACTTTCAAGGTTCGAAGTCAGAATACATTGAGGAATGATATTTTCAAATTTTATAAGGACAAGAAGAGAGAAACATTAAGAGCGTTGTCAAGTGTTCAAGGACGAATTTCCATAACAACGGACATATGGATAGCTGATAACCAAAAGAAAGGTTACATGGCGGTGATGGCACATTATATTGATAATGATTGGAAGTTATGCACTAGACTTGTGAGGTAATTTATATTCTTTAATATTGTTATTATTTAATTTTTTCATTATTTTATGAATTTATGATTTATGTTGGTATGCTTTTTCATGATAGATTCATTTATGTGCCAACACTGAATACAAGTGAAAAATTGGCAAATGTGTTGAAAGACTGTTTGATGGATTTGAACATCAACAACAAAGTATCCTCCATCACATGCAGTCGATAATTGTAGCACAAATGATGCTATAATTCAGAAGTTGAAGAGTAAGATGCAGGTTAGGAGCTTATTAGTTGGAGGTAAGTTATTTCATATGCGTTGTTTTGCACATATTCTTAACTTGATTGTGAAGGATAGGTTAGAGACAATAAAGAAAACAATAGAGTGTATTCGAAATAATGTGCAACTCCTAAAAGAGTTGAAACTTTTGAAGATTGTGCACAAATTGTATGCATTCCAAATTCAAAGAAGTTGGTTTTTGATTGTCCTACCAAATGGAACTCAACCTTTAAGATGTTAGAGTCGACAATCCCATATGCTCAGTTGTTTATTAGACTAGCTTAAAGGGATTCTTAGTATACCTGCGTACCATCAAAGGATGAATGGGACTTGGCTAGAGAACTTTATATGAAATTGAAATTATTCAAAATTGGACGAATTATTGTCAGGAACAAAATATCCAACTTCGCATTGGATCTTTAGCACTATGTCCAACATAAAACATGTTTTTATCATTGTGGATGTTGAACTACAATGTAGTGATTCAGACTATAGCGGAACGGATGGCGGAGAAGTTTAATTCTTATTGGTCTAAGATTGGAGATATTGCTGCATTATTATATGTGTTGGATGAGAGATACAAGATGGACGAGGTTCAATATATTTATAATGCATTGTATAGTAGAGAAGCTCAAGAGTGTCGACATACCATGAAACAATTATGGTATCAATTATTTCATGATTATGAAGTCAGAATGCTACAAACTTACAATTGAGATGCAGGCAGTTCAACTTAAACTTCGGTTTCAAGTTCAACCTTTTCTTATGACCCATTATTGACAAATTCTCTTTCAAATTTTTTGAAAGAAAAAGGGGTTAAGATTTCGTACAATACCATGGAGTTAGATAAATATTTTTTCGCAGATTGTGTTCCTGAAACTAAAGATGAGTCGTTCGATATATTGTCATGATCGAAGACGTCTGCACAGAATTATCCAATCTTACAAAACATTGCTAGAGACTGGTTAGCTATTCCATCATCCATCGTTGCTTTAGAGTCTGCATTTAGTACTAGTGGTCGGATCATTACTCCTCATTGTAGTCGACTTCATTATCACATTATAGAAGCCCTTATGTGTGCTCAAAGTTGGTTAAATAATAAAGATATTAATGATAAATTCTTTTCTTTTTAATATATTTATTTTATCTATCTTTATATTATCTTACCTAATATTGTGTTTTTTTATTTTTCTACAACCACAGGTATTATGCGGAGGGGATTAGTGAAATTAATCGACCAATTGAAGGTTATTTTGATCAAATATATGAAGATGAAGGTATTTTAAATTTTCTTTTTATTTAATATTACATTACTAAATATTATTTTTATTTTAATATTATATTATTAAATATAATGTTTGTACATACAAATGATTGGATCCAAACTATTGACGATCTTACCAATAAGTACAATTAGTCAATTACATGATGCTCTCTCAGTCTCCAATCTCCAGTCTATCTAGCATGATATTATCTTAATTTGTAAATTGTATCAACTTTTGTAAAATAATTTAGATAATCATTCGTTTACAACAAAATTTTCTATAGTTAATGAATTTGGTTTTATCAATTCTCTCATATAATAATTAATAATTATTTAAGTAAATTTAAATTTCGTAATTAATTAAATTGAAATTCTTAACTATAACTATTAACTTAATGACTTTTCATACAATTTTCCAATCAATTGAATTAAAATTCCTAATTAATCTTACCAATAAATATATCTCAAGATTTTAATTTTACAATATATTTTCTTATTAATGATATGCAAATGTATGTAATACCCTTCAATCTAAACCTGACTTAATGACTTTTAACACAAAATATGTTAATATTTAACTCATTATACCTAAAATATTACTTCAAACATTAAGAACATAGTGATGTTGCGCTTTTATTTAATGACTTATAGTTTTATTCAAATGAAATATTAAGTGGTTTAAATAAAAAGATATAAATACTTTGTAATTTAATATTCGATAAAATTAATAACTTTATTATATCATAATTATATGTTGTTATAATTTAAAGTTGTGTCATAATATATATATTAAAAAGAAAAAAGTTGATAACTTTATAAATTTTATGAAATATAATATGCTTATAACACTCTAAGGACGAGAAGGATTTAAAGTTAAACTTATATCAAGATTTCAAGTAAAAAATAACTCTTAGCAAACTTTTACAATGATTTTAGAAAAAAAGTAAAAGAACTATTTTCTAAAGTAATAAAAGTAATAATTTATAAAAACATTATCAAAAGTATTTATAAAAACGTATTTATTTTTATAACTCAATTATAAGATATTGTTTTGGAACTGATACATTAGGATTAATAAAGTGGTTAATTCATTTTAAGATTAATATAAATACATATATGCATGCTGTATATATTGTGTAAAGATGAAAAATTAAATAAAAAAGTTTAAATGCGTTAAGATTAATCATGATATTAATTAATTTTTTAATATGTGTAATAAAAATATAAAATTTTGCAACGTATTTAACAATAGATATGATATGAAAAGACAATAATATTTATACAACTATACAAGTAAAAAAAATCAACAATAACTACATCAATTCAGAATTTTTGTACATAATTTATAAAAACATTAAAATTTTGAAAATATTATAATATAAACTTAATAAACTTATTTTTACAAAAAATCATATTACAAGAAATATAATAATTTATTAAACACGTAAAAATAATATTTGAAAAAAATTCATTGTACTTGGATAAATACTTTTTATATTTACATTATAATTAATTGTTATTATAAAATTACAAAATTAAAATTAAATTCTCTTGCTTGTAGAGAATAATTATGACAATATTATTATTGCTACATATTTTTAATAAATATATATAATTTAAGACTTTTAAAAAATACAACTACTTTTTTAAATTTTCTTAAAATAAATATATAAAAATTTAAAAAATATATTAAACAATCGAGTCGATTAAGACCCGACAGGTGGCCTGTGGCCTGGGCGGGCCTCCCGGTTGGACAGCCCGGGCCTGGTGACACCCTAAGTCCGGAGAATTACATATACAGTATATAGGGGTATTTAAGTAATTTGAAAGTATGTTCTGGAGATTTATAGAAAGCAGTATGAGCATAAAGTTAGATAGGTGTCAATCTGACATGCGACTGGGTTAGATGTAGAGATTAGGAAGAATATATACAGCGTTTCTCGATTTGGAAGTAAAAGGAGAAGAAAAGAACACGCAGGTTCATCTTACATGACTTTGCTTCTCCTTCTCCGTGATTCCATTTTCTCTTATATCCTTTCCTTAAGAATGAGATGGTTCTGGAAATGCTTTTTATAAATCAATAATACAATTTATAATTATGGTTGTGGAAATGCTTTCTATAAATTAATAATACAATTTATATTTAATTATGAAGCAAAACATATTATAAAAATTAACACTGAACCATTTAAGGACTAAATTTGAAAATAACAAAATCAGCTCCTCTTCCCTCCTCCATTCTTTCCCTAATTCTCCATTTTCACTTACTTTCTTATCCTCCTCTGCTCAGTGTTGAAGCTGTCACCACCTCACCGTCGTCAGTCCTCCATCTTCGTCTGGTCGGAGTCGAAACTGTAGCCTCCACGAAGCCGCCAGTCATCTTCGGTCCTCCTCCATTCGTTTCTGTTAATTTGCCGCCGTCACTCCTCCATCGTTGGAAAACACTCTGGTATACTATATCATCTTCTAGATGGAAAGAAGCGATAACAGTAACGAAAATAGCAATGGTAACAAGAGAGAGGAAGAACAATTTGAGGACGTGAGGTCAGTGGTAGAAGCTATTTCCGTTGATGCTGATATCGACGTTCCTCTTTATCAAGTCGAAAGTCTCTGCATGCGCTGCCAACTCAATGTAACCTTCTCTTTTATTGGATTGAATTGGTTTTATTTCTGGGAGAATTAATTCTACTTGTAATTTGTGGCAGGGTGTGACAAGGTTTCTGTTGACTTCAATTCCACACTTCCGAAAGGTACTGGTACCTTGCTTGCTTGCTTGTCTGCTTCTATTCTATATATCTTTTTATCTTGGCCTAATCCACATGTTGATGTTGAGTTTTGGAAACATGAGCTTGATTATTCATTTTTATTGAAAGAATGCTGGTATTCTTGCAGATCTTATTGTCTGCTTTTGAATGTCCCCATTGTGGTGAGAGGTATAACTGCCAACTTTTCTCACTTTTTGAAATTGCTTGCTCTGCCCAATCTTTATCTGATTATCTTTGTTATTCATCTTAGAAACAATGAAGTTCAGTTTGCTGGTGAAATCCAACCACGGGGCTGTTGCTATCATTGCCGTATCCCATCTGGTGATCCGAAGGTATACTTTCGTGACTGGTACTTTCCTTCTTTTTTCTTTCCTTTGATTTTGCTCACTCTCTTTCTTTCCTCCCCCATATGCTTCTATCCTGCTATCCTGCTGATCAAGATTTTTTTTAACGGACTTTGTAAGAAGCTTTAGTGGTACCATTAACGAATATGTGGTTTTGTTAATGCAGATGCTTAATCGGCAAGTGGTAAAATCTGAATCTGCCACTATAAAGGTATAATTATGATGTCCTATATCACGTAGATGCATTTAAGTTTAAGCTGTTTATATTGCATTTCTGTTATTCATTCCTCTCCCATAACTGTGTTGGTAAGTTGGTAATTTGATTGGAATAAGTACATTTGAGTCCTCACATAAGGCTTGCTGTTTCTCACAATGTATATGCTCACTGAGCCAAAGTTCTAAATCCTTACTACATGCCATGGTTTTTCAGACTTCATCTGAGGTCAAAGCTTCTTATGGTTCTAGTTGTTATTCATTTTAAAATGTGTTTCTTGTGTACTTCCAAAACATGCAAGCAGTTTGTAAAGCTCTGTTGCAATTAGCTTGAGCTTCATCAGGATGTTATGACACTCATACAAGTCATTTTTTCCTTTGTTTAATTTCTATCATTTTCATGTAGATTTGTTTATATGTACAACATTCGATAGGCTTGGTTTGGATGAAGTTGTTGGTTGGTTGAGTTTGAAGTTGAGCTTAGAACTGTAAATAAAGATAAGATAATTACTGGTAATGAAGCAACAAGTGTTAAAATTGTTATTTCTTTAGTTTGTGATGTAAAAACCGCTAATTCATTATTGTCTTTCTAATTTGCTTTGCAATGTCAAATATCTCCATATTCTTTGTGCATTAATGTAGTTTGGGTGTAATTATCTCTCTGTCTCCTTATGCATTTAGATCCCAGAATTGGATTTTGAGATTCCGCCAGAGGCACAGCGTGGGAGCTTATCAACTGTACAGTCTTTTCTTTTTTCCCCTATTATAGTCTGTTGTTCTTATGTTTCCAAAGTTTGGCTAGTGATTAGAAATTTCACTACTTTCTGCCTGTCTTTCCTTTGGCCAAGTGATACTGTTTCTTTAGAAATATTTTAATTGAATCCATCATCAATTTCTTCATGGTAGCGAATCAATATTGTGATCCCTTGTATAGTGGTTTTCAATTCTGTAGTTTTGAGGAATAAAATTATTTTCTGCTTATCATCAAAAGGTTACAGAGCTGTAGTATAAATACAATGTAGGAATCACCTAAAGAAGGAAACTACTAACTAGGAAACTATAAACTAGGAAACTAAATAAACTAATTTACAGCTGTATCTACTCACTAATTACAGAATGTTTCCTTTCCTTTTATATCTAAACCGAAAAGTTCCTATTCCCCTGCCTCTCAAAATGTGCCCAAATTTCTATTAAATTTTAATAGTACTTTTCAATTGTTTGCCACATAGAATCTATTTTTTTCGTAGTTGTTTACTCAGATTATATATCTTTATAGTGTTTTCCATTTCTTGATCTCTTGAAACATTTCGTACTTCTACACTCTTTAGGTGGAAGGGATTCTGGTCCGAGCTGCTGATGAGTTGCAGGCACTTCAGGAAGAACGCAAGGTGGTTGCTACTGGTTAGCTGGTTGGAGCTTTTTGTTTGATTTTGCTGATTTTGTTAATGCATTTTCCAAACACGCAGAGAGTGGATCCTCAGACTGCTGAAGCAATAGACAACTTTTTGTTGAAATTGAGGAGCTGTGCATCAGGAGATTTCTCTTTTACTTTCATCCTGGATGATCCTGCTGGAAATAGCTTCGTGGAGAATCTGTAAGAGAATTGTATAAAGATGATATCATTTTGTCCATTGATTTGGCAAATTCTTTATTGTTTGTTTCGGAAATGCATGGACTAGATTATTGCTTATTCCCCCCATGTTTGTGTGTGTCTTTCACTTGTGCCTGAAACTTTGCAATATAAAGATATTGATTATAGGTTGTATGATCATTATGGTTTCTCTTTCATGGGTCTGCAGCGATGCTGTTAACAATTAAGTTTATGATAATTTATGGTAGATTTGCTCCCTCTCCTGATCCATCATTGAGCGTTAAATTCTACGAGCGAACGCCAGAACAACAAGCATCACTTGGGTATCTAGTTGATCCATCTCAGTTGGGAGAAGCTGGTGTTGGACCATCATCAGAGGTGACGAGCAGTTCTTCTGATCAAATAAGGAAAGAGCAACATGGATCTGTTGGAGCTGCAGCTGGACAACGGGCCATTGCACAAACTAATAGTGCTGAAATTGCTGAATCTTTGTTTCGGTACTCTGCCCCAGAAGAGGTCAATTTCTTTGCCTTACGTGATCTTAGTGTGGGATTAAATTGTCTTGTCGTTAATCTCTACGTATAATGTTGTTTATTATGGTAGGTGATGACTTTCCCATCAACTTGTGGAGCATGTGCAGCTAGGTGTGAGACTCGAATGTTTGTCACAAGTATCCTTGACCTATTTTAAGGCATTCTATCATATGAGAAACATTCTCTGAGAGTCACACTGTTGAATCAAATTTAAATGCTTTATTCCTTAATTTGCTATGAGGGAATGTGAAGCTACAAATCCTGTTCTCATGGAGTCTTAAGTAGTGTCTAATGAAATGAGTTCCATATGCCTCCATTTCATACTTATATTCCAGTATGCTACTATATTAAGACTTCTTCCCTAATTAGTGACATTGACTGTGACAATTGAAAGAAAGGATACGAATACTTTTTCCTTTCTTGAGATCATACTCTGACCAGTGTGGAATTGTTTGGGAGATGGGATGAACAATCATATATGGGGCAATTATACTTGATTGTGTCGAAACTTACTCAATGTGGAGTCAGTCTGATATGTGGAGCATGTGAAGAGCATCCATTATAATGTTTGAATTGGAAAAGGCGGAGATTAAGTATCTGAAATTTTGTTGAGAATGTCCAGTAGTATGAGAAGAGATTGTGGACACTATGGATGGAGAGAAATGTTTCAACCTCATTATGTTTTGAGATCTTTGTCATTTTCAATAACTGTATGCATCCCTGATGGGTCATCTTTATTCTTAAGAACTGTGACTGCATTGTAGTTGCAGTGGACTTTTAGTTTAAAAATGATTTATCCACTTATCTAGGTGCATGCTTTTGACTCGCTGATTATGTTTCTCATACAGAACATGTTGTTAAATCTTGGTTACAAAAGAATAAAGATAGTAAAATCTGGACGAGTTACTAATTACCTTAATCAGCATTTTCTCTGTCTGTATAAAATTTTGAGTCATGACTTATGGCAAATTGATGTTCTCAAAAAATACTATTTACGATGTAGTACTGTTAGTAGACTATTTGACTTTAGTAAGGGTTGCACATGTTTTATTCATAGAAGAGCCATGTCACAGTAGCGACAACTTTGGCTGATGTCTTCTTCCTTTTCTGGGCATCTATGAAACAATTGATTTTATTGTAGAAGGTTCAAGAAAATATAGAATGCTAATGCTAGGGAGGATGTCTATCCATGATCCGTGGAATTTATGGGTGAACTTTAGTTCATGGAAGTTGAAAGGCTGTTGTTGAGTTGATGGTAGGATTGTGTGGTGGCAGTGATGGAAGAACTAGAACTCTTGCCCTTCTGTGCTCCTATCTACTACTTTCTACCATTTCTCTTTTCTTCTCTTTGATTTTCCATTTCTATTCCCCTTTTCGACTCAGACAATAGTTCTTCTTGTGAAAAGAACTGGCAATTATACACTTGAAATTTTCTGACATGTTTGTGTCTATAACCGTTACTGATACTTTTTGATGCTAATTGCTCTGGAATATAAGTATTGCTGATTCTTTTCTTATTGTAAGAGTATTTCATTGATCTTCTGTTTCATCAGACATTTGAAGCCTTGACAGCTTGTAGAGATTCCTTATTTCCAAGAAGTAATTGTTATGGCATCAACGTGTGATGCCTGTGGTTACCGCAGTTCTGAGGTATCTAATAAATGCTTTTACTATTCACTGTGCTCTCATTTAATCATTTAACTCTTATTTTTCACGCAGTTGAAACCTGGTGGACGAATTCCTGAAAAAGGAAAGAGAATCAAACTTTCCGTGAAGAACATTAAAGACCTAAGTCGTGATTTGATAAAGGTTTGGTTCTGTATTTGTGTTTAATTTCATAACAAGGAATCTATTGTTTGCAAATAGTTTGATTTTGCAAATCAAAGATGTCCAAAGGGCTTGAATTGTGTACTTCTATCATATGAGTTGGGATCCTTTTGCGGCAAAGACCAGTTGGGAGATTTTGTGTTTGCTATGCAATCAGTCAGGGATTGAGTCTACGATCTTCCCCTGATTTAACTGGATTTTTTCACTTATGATTACAATTCTGTTATAAGTGATTGAGGAACAATAGTGAAGAGTTCCTGAAGGACTGATCTTGAATTGAGAAAAATATGTACTGATATTGTTTAGCATCTCCAAGATTATAAATGGGTAATAAGAATAGGACAACGAATGAGGAGCTCTTACTAAGGAGTTAATCTGCAATAGTTTGAAAATGACTGTGCTGCTATTATTTAGACTTTAAGTATTGCAGATCACCTATACGGATACCTTTTGTGATTGGACTGTTTGGTCTATTCTATTTTATAAAGATAGTTGGGATATGTGCATGAGAGTATGTACAGCTGAAGACCAATTATGCTAAAAAAAGGTTGCTTTTTTTCCATCATTATTGAAATGTTATTTCAATTGAATTTAGAGGCCAGAATTATGGAATAGATGCATAAGTATTATTCTTAACTTATGGTGGAACCAAATATGTGATTCATTGGTGAACAAATTATTAGCTTGGAGAATTTCTCAACATTAGATTAGACATGAGGTTGCTTATTTATGCCAATTCTCATCTTTTGGAAACAGTTCGTAAGTTATTGCATTTTGGTTGTGAAGAAATGCACTTACGAACATGTTGATAATTAACAAGGTTATATTCCATTTAATTAAGGGGATGAGTGGAAACCAGGGAAATTTTGCTTGCCTTGGGTTATTTGATAAGAGTCACGCTAACTCTCTGGTGCTCAACATGGTGGCATCTGCTTTTTGTATGCTAAGGAATTGTGCTTCAGTTTACTGATGAAAATAAGTTTTTAGATGCTTTAATACCATAGGATTTGCAGTAAGGGTCTGAGGTTTGTTTGGACCACTTTGTTCTTTTCCTCTTTCTTTCCTCCTAAATCTTACTTGTTTCTTCTTATCCACTGCCCTGGTTTCAGCCTTTTCGACAGTACTTTTCTTGCTTTATTGTTCCTATCTAATTTAAATGATAGACAGGAAAGTATATTTTGAATTTTAGTTGTTTTTTGCCTTCTCAAGAGCACATATGCAGGTTTCTGAATGTCCATTAGATAATGATGAAGTTGGTGAGGAGGTATTATGGTCAGTTAAGAACATCTTGCAAAATTAACCTTAGTTCTTATTTTTATTTCTTTATTCTATATTTGTTGGATTCCTTGCAAGCTTTTTGAGTGTCAGTTTTTGGTTGCCAAACTTTAAGCTGCTCTAGAATGGTATGTACTTTTCCAAGGAGTTCTCATAATTGTAAGCGTGCTAGTAAAACAAACAACATTAAATTTACTGCTCTATTCTTTGGAATAAGTGTTTGGTACAAAATAATAATGTGCCTGTGTGAATAAGAGATGATTTTCTCTATATTCATTACTTAGTGAATGCAGTAAATATATACACGAATGAGAGTACATAATAGGCTAGATAATTTATACAGATATAGGAACATAATCCTAGAATATCTCTAAGATACTGATATCTAATCTATAGAATCTGATTACAATCAAATTGTAATATTATGAGATAATACATATCTTGAGAACACCCCCCCTCAAGTTGGATCATAGATATCAATCATCTCCAACTTGCTGATACATTCTTCAAACACTTTTCTTTGAAGTCCTTTGGTAAAAACATCAATTGTCTGCTTCTTTGTTGGGACATAAGTTAGGCATATTGTTTCATCTTCTATCTTCTCCTTGATAACATATCGATCAACTTCAATATGCTTTGTTCTCTCATGGTGGACTGGATTGTGTCCCATGCTTAGGGCTGCCTTGTTATCACAATAATGTTTTATAGGTTTCTCAAAATTGATTCCCAATTTTGTCAACACTTTCTTTAACCAGAGACTTTCACAAATCCCTTTTGGAACAACTCTTAGTTTAGCTTCAACAATACTCTTGGCTACCATCTTTTGTTTCTTACTTTGCCATGTGACCAAATTTCCCCACACAAAAGTGCAATACCTAGTGGTTGATCGTCTATCCTCTTCTAAACTTGCCCAATCTGAATTAGTATATATTTCGATTGTTCTTTGATATCCCTTTTTTAATAATAATCCTTTTCTAGAAGTACCCTTTAAATACTGTAGGATCTTATAAACTGCCTCAAAATGCTTCCTCCTTGGTGCATGCATGTATCGACTTACAACACTCACGGCAAAAGCAATATCTGGTCTAGTATGAGACAAATAAATCAGTCTTCCCACTAGTGTTTGGTATTCTTCACGGTTAACAAGTTTATCCTCTTCATCCTCAAACTTTGTACTGTCAATAGGAGTGGTACTTAGTTTACATCCTAACATTCTAGTCTCTCTCAAGAGATCAAGAATATACTTCCTTTGTGAGATGTAAATCCTTTTCTTTGATTTTGCTACTTCCATGCCCAAAAAATACTTCATTTCTCCTAAATCTTTGACTTTAAATTCTTTCCTCAAGGCTGTCTTGAGTCTTGTAATTTTCTCTGCATCATCACCAGTTATGACAATATCATCTACGTACACAATTAAAATTGTCTTCGTACCTTCCCAATTAATCCATACTACTTTGAACTTCTTCAGCTGGGACCTACACTGGTTTTGAGATTGGTATTGCTTCAGGGATAGGAAGTGTACTACTTGCTTTCTTCTTCCGAGAGTACACCTTGAGTGGATGATCAGATATAGCAACTTCTGTATTAGGATTTGTCTCTATAGGAGATGACATAGGTATTGGGATAGGTTCAGGAGCAGATGTAGGTTCAGGCTAAGATTCATCACCACCAAACTCACTCCAATACTGCCCTTGAATCGAAGACTTGGGATAGAATGAATTTGTCTCAGAAAAAGAGACATCACAACTAACAAACAACCTTTTTGATATAGGATCATAGCATTTATACTCTTTTTGTGTAGCAGAATAACCCATAAACAAACATTTTTTGGCTCTTGGATCAAGTTTGTTGTATGAAAAATTGTGAATAAAGGTTGTACACTCGAAAACTTTTAAAGGAAGGTTAGTTTCAAGATGAGTGATAGTATGGGTTTCTTGAAATTTTTGAAGTGGTGTTTTAAAAGAAAGAATACGACAAGGCATTCTATTAATAAGGTAGGTTGCAATAAGAATAGCATCCCCTCCAAAAATTTTTGGAATATTGCTAGTAAACATCAAGACCCTAGCTACTTCAAGAAGGTTTCTATTTTCCCGCTCAGCAACCGCATTTTGTTGAGGACTATTGACACAAGTATTTTTGTGGACAATTCCATGTTTTTTGAAGAATGTATGAAGATGTTGATTAAAATATTCAGTACCGTTGTCAGTATGAAGGACTTGGATGCTAGTTTGAAATTGATTTTTTATCATTTGATAAAAGTTGATGAAAGCAGTAGTGGTTTCAGTTTTATCCTTCAAAAGAAACACCCAACACAAACGGGTATGGTCATCCATGAATGTAATGAACCACTTTGAATTGGTTCTATTAGGAACATGAGAAGAGCCCCAAAGATCACTATGAATAAGTGAAAAAGGTTTTGTGGGTTTGTATTTAGACCTTGTAAAAGAGCTTCTTTGGTGCTTAGCAAATTCACAAGTGTCACATTGAACACAAAGATCTTTATTTATTGAAATGTTTGGAAACAACCGTGACATATACTGGAAGTTTGGATGACCTAACCTGTTATGCCATAATAATAGTTTATCAGTCTTAGGAACAATCACACTATTGCCCAAGCTATAAGGAGTAGAATGACTTTCTTCATCATCAAAGTAGTACACTCCATCTACCTCTTTAGTACTACCAATCATCTTCCCTGATGACAAGTCCTGTATAACACAATGAGTAGGAAAAAAATAAGCACTACAATTAGCTTCTCTTGTCAACTTACTAACTGGAAGAAGGTTACATTCTAGATTAGGAACATGTAGAACATAATTTAGTTTCATAGAATCTATTACTTTGATATCTCCTTTTCCTGTAACTGAAGAAGAATCACCATTTGCTACCTTAAACTCTTCATGTACAGCACAAGGAAAATATGAATGAAACAGATTATAATCATCTGTCATATGGTCTGATGCTCCAGAATCAACTATCCATTTCTCCCTACCGCATGAAGATAAAAAACCTTTTACGATATTACCTCTCATGGTAGCATTAGCAACCGTGCTTGCCTTCTGTTGGTTGCAGTCATTTTGGAGATTCTTTAGTACTTCCAATAGTTTTCCCTAGTGAAATATTCAGTTCACCTCCTTGTTGTTTCTGATTATCTTCATATTTGTTTGTTCCCCTTCACTAGATACTTGGTAGCCTCGGTTTTTTTTCCCTTTTTTTGGTTTCCAATTTGGAGGCTTTCCATGGATGTCCCAACATGTGTCTTTGGTGTGACCACGTTGTTTACAATGATCACACCACTTCTTATGACCCTTCTCACTGGATTCACCACGGGACATTAGTGCAGAAGCTTCATTAGTGGGTACTGAAGATACATTTTGTTCTTCTTTTAGCTCTTCTTTTAGCATGATATTCCTCCGTGTTGCTTTCCTCCTAACTTTAGAAGAAACTTCTTTAGTTGTAGGTAGAGGCACTCTACTTAGGATTCTTCCATGGACATCATCCAATTTTTCTGTTGAGGCCAGCCCAAAATTCAAAAACTCTCTCCTTTTCAATTTTCTGGTTGTACATCACAGCATCTTCCTTGCACCTCCACTCTTCATCTGATAGAAGGTCAAGTCCCTGCCACAATGCTACCATTTCGACCCAATATTCTGTAACTTCTTTGTCACCTTGCTTCATTTTCCACAACTTTGTTTTTATCTCGTAGATTCGTGATGCATCCTCTCCATCAGAGTATGACTGTCGCACCCCTTCCCAGATTTCTCGAGCTGTTGACAGAAACATAAAGGTGTGTTTGATCGGTGGTATCATGGCGTTGATAAGCCATGATGAGACCATGGAGTTACTATCTCCCACTATCGTGCAGCTTGTGAGTTTGTTGGGTCTGGAACGTTCCCATTTCCGACAATAAAGCTCAGCTTCCCGCGTCCTCCAATGGCGAGTTTCATAGCTTGAGCCCACTCCCGATAGTTTGTTCCATTCAATTTGTCAAAGACAATAACAACTGAAACTCCTTCAAGACTAGAGGTCATTGATGACTAACCTCCAGTCTGGTTTGGGTTTGCCGTCATTTCTTGACTTGCCGAGGTTGACTCCTCGGTTTTACTATCCCTTTCACGTGGCTCTGATACCATGTGAATAAGAGCTGATTTTCTCTATATTCCATTACTTAGTGAATGCAGTAAATATATATACGGATAGGAGTACAAAATAGGCTAGATAATATATACCGATAAAGGAAGATAATCCTAGAATATCTCTAAGATACTGATATCTAATCTATAGAATCTGATTACAATCAGATTGTAATATTGTGAGATAATACATATCTTGACCACATTTTGCATGTGGAACAAATGTAAAAACTGAAAATACTGAAGCAACTGTATCACTTGTACAGCACAAAAGGAACATGCACACTACAACGAGATAGTTCAGATGAAAGAAACCTACCACTGACTGTGGGAAAAGTCCAATACTTTGAACTTCCAGGAGAAGTCTATCATTCATTTGCATATTATCATACTGCAGTTCTGGGCAGGCCAGATTGGACATTGATGATTGTTCAAAGACACCATTTGTAGAATCGCTAAATTTAGGCATAACAATGTCCGCCTTGTCAGGTTCTGCCACTGCAGTGATCTTATTATAATTGTTATATGCAGAACGTCCAAAATAATTAATGTTTACTAAATGGTCTAAACCATCTGTCCCTAACTCTCCATCCAGTTCAAATCTAGCTCCATTTCCATCAAATTCCACTTTTCCATTTGTGTGGGTAGATTCTTCCTCTGGAATAATTGCGGCTAACAGTCTTTGACAAGGAGTAATGTGCAGTCCTCCAAGCATGAACTGTTCAAGTTCAGAACTCCTTGTTTCAGCATACTCAACCTTTGTGTCCTGTTATTTCAATCAGTGACAACTTCAGTTATTTACATAAGAAGAAACTTGCATTGATATTGGAGTGAACAACTTAAAATCTTTGTTGAATGACAGATAAAACTCCTGGAACTTGGTAGCTAAAAGAGACTCTTGTCTATATCAGTTATGTGATTATCCCTTCAAATATTGGAGGATGTTTAATAGAAAAACAAAAGGCTAGACCTGTTGATTCAAGTAAGTGATGTCTTCATCAGATATAAAACCAAAGAATCGCTCCATTTGCTTCCAAAATAAGCTTGAAAAAGCATGAGCTGCAGCAAAAAACATATTAAGTTTAACAGAAAGAAAATTAATTTTGGAAACAAAGGAAACAGTGGAAAACATACCAGGATTAATAACAAAACTGGCAGCAGCCAATAGCTCCTCCTTTCCATCATCTGAACCAACTAAAATGTTTTGACAAAAGAAATGGAGAATAAATGAACTAGACTAGATAAGATCAAATGCTTAGAGATCCAGAAAATTTCTCATGAAGGCATTAAAGAAACTACCAAGAAAATCTGTTGAGGTGTTTACTGTAGCATGCTTTTGACGTGCATATGCCTTGCGATCAGAGAGTTTTCTTGTTGGTGGACGACCTGCTTTACTGGGTATAATATTTTATGAGATTGTCAGATTTCAAATCATAGTAACTTCAGGATAAAAACTATCGGTAACTAGAAAAACAACTAACCTTTCATTTATATCAAAACAAAGTCTGGCACTTCTAAGCTGCTTTGCTGTTCCCATGTTGCCAAGCTTCTCTCCTCCTGTACGCACAAGAGATCTTGCAGATATAAAGCCTCGCCCAGACCTCCCCTGCCTTCGTACACCATCTATAAGATCATCTGCACTAATCAGCTTATTCTTTCTTGATGACAGGCCCAAAGCAGAAACCTTTTGGACATTCTGTTCGACATTCTCATCTGTCTCATCGGACTTTTTCTCCTTGTCTTTAGACTTGATTTCAGGAGTCCCAGATTCTTCACTTTCAGATAACACTGCTGAAGATAAAAGTTCACCTTTTGATTTAACTTGTTGAGGAGAATTACCAGTTAAACGCCTGGTAAATCCCATCCCAACTTCATTAACTGAAACATCAGACACACTATCCAAAACAGGACTCTCATAATTGTTTGAAATGATTGGAATCAAATTAGTTCTTCTGGCAGTACGGGAAATCTTCTGCGGTCTCTGACCAGCCCATTGGGCAACAGGTGGTGATGAAGAGCGAGCTGAAGCAGTACGTTTGCGACTGTTAGCTCCAACAGCAGGAGGCTTGTTAGTACAATGAGGAAGTTCCCAATCATTTGAAGTACTAGCTCTATGGACTATTGGTGACAACTTGGGTGTAATGCCCGAACCCGATCGTGGAGCCCGAATAATTGCGTTCATTTTTGCGGTTGATGTAGGACTAGCAGAATTAAAATCCTCACCAACATTTGACCTGGATATTATGGGGATAAGGGAATTGTTAACACGTAAGCTGACAAAGCCTATTAAAAGAATAAAGAAATGTGCTTATACGAGAACACAGTTCAAGACAATCAACACTACAATCCAAGAATAAGGAGAAATTGTACATATGCAGAAATATGTCCAATATGACCTAGATAGGGGGAAAGCTTCAAGAAGGATGATAGAAATAACAATATCACAATGAAAATAGGATAAAACCACAATAACCAAGCGCTCACAAAAGTCATCTTATGCATACTTATTAACAGCTCTGAAGTTCCCCCTTTCCTTATCTAAACTAACAGGCCGTTCTCTCCTGTCACTGAGATGGGAATCATTTTCCTGATCAGTCCTCGGGAGGGATGGCCTAGCACTCATGCCAGTAGGCTGAGAAAGATTATCTGATTTTGCAACTCCAACAGCATCATTAGCAACTCCTGGCCTACAGCAAGATAAATTGCCTCAAAATAGGAGATCATATATACAGAGCAGCTGTAACCAATATCTCAATAAAAAAATCTAAGATTCAAGTAAGCAGATCTGAAAAGATATTTGACAGTGAGAACCTAACATAAAGGGTTGCTCCAAATAAATAAAATAGTTACTTCCATTGTTCACAAGTCTAGTCAAGGGCATACTACACAATCAGTTTATAAAAATCTATGAATTCATACTCTCTGCAAGAAGACATAACAAGCACATATTCAGTAGAAACTTCTTAATAATAAATCCCTTCTGTTGCCCTCTAGGGCAACCAAAAGTGTAAAGGATGATTCTGGCATTGGGAAGCGTTTAATTCCAAGCTCGCAAGTCACAATCATGTCTTGATACTTGTAAACCATTAAACAAATAGTAAAATAAGGGGCCTGTTTTATGCGTAAGGAGCCATAAGTTGATACAACCAAAACCATTGTACATATGAGTTTCTTTTCTTGTTTATTGCCTCCAGACTTGACCATATAAAAATAGTTTGTTAAACAATGAAGTTTAAAAATTTACCTTATAGGTATGTCATTATTGCCTTTCTTTTACCCCTTCCTAATCAATACCAATGAAATCAGTCCAAAAATTAATGATTTTCCAGAAAACATATCTGGCATTAATAATCCAATCCATCTATAAATAGGACCAAAAACTCTGATTAAATTGCCACTAGGAAAAGCAAATAAAAAATACCATAAAAGTACAAATGCACGTATTTCCAAAATATTCTGAAATTTCTCATAACATATATGGAAGATAATGACAAAAGGAAAGTGATATTGCTATGAATATCAGAAAAAGTAACAATATCTATCAAAAAAAGATAACATTATTCCTCCTAGTAGTCCTCGAATAATATCACTGGAACAAAACGTAAACTAGTTCAATCCTTGATAGTTAACGTTTATTCTGTCAAAAGAGATAAAAGTTCTTGTGAAGACAAAATCCATTATAGTATAGAAAGAGAAGTCTGTTACTGGAATTCCTCTGAGAAAGTACTCCCAATAATAGTCATAGCAAATTTCCAAAACAAATATACAGCAAAACACAATGGGTAAATTCAAAATAGTCATTAGCGAAGGGTAAAAACGATTCCCGGAATACCTGAAAACATGGGAATCACTACTCAATCTTGAACGGTTATCAGAAACAAGCCTTTGCTGCATTCCCTGTTTAGACTCCCTATGCCCATCACTGGGTTTAATTGGCACTGCAATTGGAGACCCATCAGATTTGATCCCAGAACGTTTCTTCTTCATTTTTGTCTTTTCCCAACCATCGACACCATCACCTTGAACAGCACCAGTGTTTGCAAGGTGCGGCATTTCCCTGTCTCTATCTAAGGCAGCAGATGCCCTAACAAGAGCATTACTCTGCAAATCCAAACTTTTTCAGTTTATATCCAAAATTTCTCCTAACAAGTTAAGATGGAAAAAACATCATCTGCTAATTTGAAAAGAATAAGGGTTAACCTACATGATACTACTGAATTATGACAAAACAAAACTGAGTAATGCACCATCCCAGTTACATGCTACCAACACTCACTAGAAATATTTAATAAAACCCAAAGCAACTCTGAAATTCGATCATCATTCAGCTGACATGGTTTTCCAGTTTTTGAAGAAAGGAGGTGATGACAAACAGATGGAAGAAGGTTCAAAGCACAATAAGCTCGGGAAAAAGTGAAGTTTGTAACAACAGACTCCCATGTACATGATACAAAGTATGAATAGAACTACATACAAGGGAACATCTACTGTTCAACAAGATGCAGAGGAAATGGGAAACATGACAGCTTAATGAATAAACCTTATTAGTAAACCACTCATAGTTATCTCCGTGGGGTGCTTATACTAATTAAAAGTAAAAGTTCTATGTTGACAAAAATGAGAAAATAAATATCACTACATGAACAAGGTACAGACCCTCACATCCACCAAAGAAGTTCGTGTGCGCTTGTTTGGAACAGCATTTTTTAATCGTTCTCCTAACTTTGTTGGCTCTATTTCACTGCCGCTGTTGCTGGCATGGTTCTGAATTCCCGTCTTAGTAAGGCTTGGGCCAAGAACTGATCGATCACTTAATAATACGGCCGTAGACCGGTCATTAGCTAAAACATCTGATCTAGATTTCTTTCTTGATGGTATGCTTGGGAAAAATTTGTTGAGTACAGATAAAGCCTCGTTGAAAGTTTTCATGCGTTCCCTGTTATTTAAAAGATTTTGATGAACCAGTTGCAACTATAATACAATATACAAATATTCAATAAATTACCTGGCCTTGACAATGCTTTCACGTAGAATGGCCTTTACCCGTTTGAAGTCCTCCGGCGGTATCTTGCCTTTTGAAGGAATAGTTGGAGAATCATCGCCTGAAATACCAAGAGCTATATTCAAGTGGCGTCTAAAGTCCCCCTGACGGCTACATTTATGCTCGGAAGCCACCACCCTTGGATCAAAACGCAAGCATTGGAAGAAATTTACCACATCTCCCTGTGCTACTATACAGCTGCTTCTGGTCAAATTTGGAAGTGAAGGTAAGATAGGGTTCTCCATGCTTTCTCTGAAGCTACCTGATCTGTCAAATTGAGAAGCTAAGTGGGATCCACGCTGCCCAGTAGTATATACTGGCCGATCTGGGCTGGCAGAAGATAGATCAAACTTACTAGATGTTGCCATTTCATCAATCCCTTCGCATCCTCTAAATTACATTCCCAATAAGTATAATAAAGCATCAGAAAATTGAGCACTGATAAATAAAAAGGCCAATTTGAGACTCCGGATGATGAAACGATGACAAAGCAGCTGCATAAACAAAAAGCCACTAAATCACAATGCAAAATTCAATTTCAAAATCAAAGAGATCGATCACTGACTTTTTATGTTCAAACTCATGCTCATGATAGAAGTATGGAACAATGACCATTCTGGAATGCTTAGAACTCTGATTGAATAACTTACATTAGAATCAAAGAAATTAATGATAAGGAAGAGGAAACCATAACTAAATTCAGAGATGATTCCATGCAGTGATTAAGAATTGCGCTCCACATTTTTGCACAGAAAAAGGATATAAAAATGAAACGAAACGTCAGCTAAACAAGCAATCTAAAGTCCAAATAGTGAGTTATTGTAGCAAATCACTGCTCATTAATCACCATAGTAAATAAGCTCGGTCAAGCAAACACCAATAGAATAAAAAATGGACAAATCCCACAGCATCCATCCAGAGATGACTCAATGCAGTGATTAAGAATTTATGGCAACATATTAAAAGTTACAACACTCTAACGTGCCCGATCCTGTCTCATTGGCTAATCAGTAAATACATCATTTTTATTTTCGCTAAATTCCTTCTTTAGAGTGAAATTTCGTTTTCTTCTTTAGAGAGAAATTTCGTGATCTTTTGACATGAAGTTATATTGAACTTAAATTCTTTCAATCTTTCCATCAAAACTTGAACTTGGTAGCAGCATTACTCACATCCGAAAATACAATAGTCAAAACAGTTGCTTCTCTTACACATGTTTTACCGCCACAAGCTCACAAATGCTTAATTCATTTTCTACTATTTCCAGTTTCCACTAATTGGGATAATAAGTCAGTTCATTGACCAAAAAACTAATAAAACAACAATGAACACATAAATCACCAGTTAAGAAATCAATGAAGACATGCCCAAAAGTATATCAACATCAAAAGGAAAAGTAAGCAGGAATCCATGACAAACAACATATAAGAACTCAACCTAACACACAAAGAAACCCTAAAACTCAAATGAAAATTGAAATTCAAAAGCAAAATGGTATCCTAATTAAAAGGCCAAAAGTTCAGATACAAAATTATGGACGAAATTTACCATGAGAGGAGTCGGAATGACAACTCGAATCGGAAAAATTCAGGGATTGAAAATTTAATGCGCTTTTTTCTGCTTTCGGAAAGTGAAAAATTTTTCGAATAAGGGTTGACGCTGCAAATCGAAGGTTCATACTCGCTGTGTTTTGATCGGCAATGGAAATTAGGAACCATTTAATTTACTTTTATGCCCATGGTTTGATGCGTCCGAAAATGGAAAAATAAGGGGAAGAGTGGGGTTAATTTGGAAATAAAATTATCGAGCCGGCTCTCACCAGGCTTCAAGCCCTCCTACTCTTACGGGACGTCGGAGTGCCGATGGGTTTGTACAAACATAAAATTTAACGACCGAATACTGCCTAATCTTTTGATTGAAACACACACACACACACAAAGGAAGTTAACTGCTTAATTATAAGTTTTAATTATCTACTCACTTTTTGATGAGAATTGCAATAACTATTTTTTTTCTTGCATTAATACCAAATTTAAGGTTAATTTAATATATAAGCATTGTGTTATATACTTTATTTAAAATTGACATAATAGATTGAAAAATATTTAATCTTTTTAATTTAGTCTCAAATTTTTAAAATTTTTAATTCAGTAATCGTTGTTTTAGAATTTATATCAATCAGGTCAAAATATTATTTTTACTTACGTGACTAATAAACAAACATATAAGTATTTATGACAATTTGGCCAAAATATTATTTTTACTTAATAAATTGACATACAAGTGATATATTTAGTGAATGTATTATATTAGTTAAAATATCAATTTATTTTATTTAAACAAAATTTTAAAAATTAGTCACTAAATTACAAATTTTGATACTACAGTATAAAAAATTTTAAAACATTTTTAAAATTTTATAAAAGTATGTCCCATTACTAGTTTTATTATTTTGGTCATTAAAATATACACAAGTACATAGCTACTTGTCTGATATAATAACTAATCATATCTTATGGAAAGGAAAAACATATACTTAATTTATGAATTGAATTCCTTAGATGCAGAGCAGATCTCTCTATTCAAAGAAAACACACGAGAGCTGATCCTAACTGGCATGATATGAGCTTTCAAAGGAAACAAGCAAGCGAATTGGAATCTTTTGGCATGTTTGTGAGTTTGATATCTGAGATGTAAGTACACCCAGTTGGCCATTATAAGTGTTTACTAACAGACAAATGAGACAGATATGCCAAATAATGGTGAATGAGTTAATTCCAAATAGATGATTTTCACTTCGCCTGGTAAAGCGATATTATTTGAGCTTGATGTTACCCTGCATGGCAATGTAGAAATTCTAATTTCTAGAGCAGATCAAGATCTTACAGTCATCATAGCTACTTTACATCACCAGATGATCTATCGTCTACAGAATCATACTTTAGATTTAAACTTTTCAAACTCTACTTTCATGAGAAGTCCAAGCTTTCGATGATAAGATCTTTTACTAGGTCTGAGCTCACAAGCATGAAGATGATGCAGGAATTGCTTTAACTGTGCAATTAGCAAGGCCCTCCAAATATTAGGCGGCAAGCATCATGAAATCAAGCATACTGGGGCTTAGCCTGACAAAAAAAAAAAGGAGCAGGTGCAGCCAACATCATCACAAGGGATTATTCCTTCAGTTGCAACATGATTCTTGTAATATGAATAGAGCCAAAATGAAGTGTGTGAGGTCAGTGTAAGATGTTGTATGTGTCATCGTAAAGCAATTTTGAGTTAAGTCTTTGGTGTAGTAGTCTGCTGCAGAGTCACCTGAAAGGAAAATCGTCACTTTAGTCCGAAGTATGAACCAATAGTAACCACAAAAAATTTCCAACCAATTTTCGTCGGATGGATTTATTACTTTGAACAGAGTCGATGGAAACTTGAAACCGTGGGAAACGAGACAGAAGTTTTAAGGTGGTAACGTTACTTGTCTGTCTAATAGCAAAATGAGAATAACAGTTAATTGTTTGATTCAGGAGAAATCAATGAAGCTGTTGAAGCCTTTTATAACCATGTTCCTCCAATCAAGAAGAGCGTAGTTCTGTCATGATTTGAACAAGTTATTAACAGCTTACATCTGAACAGAGCCTTTTTAAGTAGTGGGGTCTGTCACCAGAATTGCATTACAAAGTACAAACTCCTTACAACTCAGGTCGTTTAAACTAGTCACACTATAATAGCAATGTTGTGCAAACATGACTTGGATTTTGTTTCCTGGAATAAAATGTCACTAGTGAAAAATTCGAGATAGAGAATAAAACTTGTAATAATGCTTGTTATTTTTTTTCATTGACAGATGTGTATATTTATACACTGTACAAGAGATGATGTTGACCATTGATTTTATTTGCTTGTAATCTAATGGTCGAGAACTGTAACAGATTTAACAACATTGGTTATTTGTATAGCTGTAAAGAATAAGTGAAATAATCCGGTGGTGAGCATGTACACAGAGGAGCTCTTCTAGAAGACTCTATCAAGAGTATAGGGCTGCAACTTGTGGGTCAGTCTTATTTCATTGGGCTTCAATGAACCGCAGGCTTTTAGTCTATTTGGATGTTTATCTTGGCATTTTATCGATGGCCTTCCTTTGTTGTCTTCTCGAACAACTAGTACCTCAAATAATCAATAAAGCTGAACCAATTATGTCAATAGAAATAAATTCTGATTATGGCATGAAGATCTATTCAAAATTAATATGATATACCAGTGACATAAGAATTTGTCCCTAACAGTCTGATGCATCTTTGAGTTAACAACAAAATCCGTCATAAATTTTAACCTGTGCATGATAAAACTTTCCTACTAGAAGAATGACGTAGCACTTCGATAAGATCAAATTTCTTGTACGTGTAACCAACAAAACTAAGATCTCGAGGAGCTAATTGTGTCTGTTAAAAAGTCATAGAAAATGGATAAGGTGTGTGAATTAAGTCAAATAGCTAAATCTCATTAACAAGTCAAATACCTATAGTAAAATTGAACAACTACAAATGAAATCAAGGGAAACAATTAATTAAGTCAAATATCTAAAATCTCATCAATATATTAAATATTTTGAAGACTAGCTACATGCAAAAAATTTAACAACTAAGCATGGAGTGGTTAGGTGCGGAGGGAGAGATATCGAGCCGGAACCTAACATTGCTTAGAAGGATGAAAAGTAGAACATGACATTAGAGACCTACGAGAGACAAACTGAAGCCCTAGAAGGACACATGAAATCCTCTGTTCCCAAAATGATGTTCTAATCCTGTGCCAGTTAATTTTGTCCACATATTTATATAAGTTCCACATAAATATGTGGATGAGATTAACTGACACAGGGTTGGAACTGGTTAACGGGAATAGAGAATCTGGTCTCATAGAAGGATTGTCTCAATCCATATGCTCCATCATGTTTGCATTTACAACAGGTACTAACAATATTTATTTTAGTTATTTATTTTATATTTTTCTTTTTCAATTGTTTGTTTATTTTAGTTAATTATTTACTTTCTTTTTTATCTGTTTATTTATTTACTTTTATATTTGTTTTAATTCTTGAATTTCTTTATTTTGATTTTTGTTTCTGATTTTGTTTTTACTTTTATTTTTTATTTACACAATTATTTGTTTATGTATTTGGCTATTGCTTTCTTTAAACCATTTCCAAAATTATTTTTCTTGTAGATATATCAGAAATAGTCTATATTAGTTAGGGATAAAGTTGCATACTTGAGGATCTCCCCAAACCCAACTTAGCAGGATTTTGCATTGGGATGTTGTTGTTGTTGTTGTTATTATTTAACAACATTATGTTTAGTGTTACATATGGAATGCAAAAGTTTCAAAAATAAATCTTAAAATTTGTTATTGATACACTTATCACTGTCATACTCTTACATTTTGTGTGTTCATCATCATAGCAAATTTTATATATTTTACTAGCTTCTTATTGCCAACAATGTTCCTAAAAACCAAAAAAAATAGAACTAGTAAAACATATTTGAGATTGCACAATTTCAATTTTGGTTACTAAAGTGTATGCAGAGAACAACAAACCTTTCTCATAGGTACAAATCCGGTTTGTGCTCGTGATCGTTCCACCTATGTCACAATAAAATTCAAATAAGAAACTAGATTCAAAGAACAAGACATGTTTCCAAAAACATCCATACAATTGGAAGGGAAAGGATATCTTAAGTTTATAAAAGATTAAATGCTAAGTTTTCCATACAATTAGAAGGGGAAGAGCACTTTAATTTTATAAGAGAATTAATCGTTAAGCTTTTGCAGATTGAACTACAATTAACATATAGATTATTGATGGCATTCCCTTACATATACTAAATTTAGTATCAATCACTATGTGAATGGATGGTTTCCTAGTAAAAAGTTTTGGTAGGAAATGTATAAGAACTCAAAGATTTCAATGTTTGTAGAACAATAGTCCAAATTGAATTTTCATTGCATATAGATCCCAACTTCAAGAAGGAAGCAAAAGACACTTCTATAAACATGGAAAATAAGATATATGCTTGCAACTAAAGATATTATAAACATGCTATAGAGCTTTCTAAAGGAATTAGTGGAGAGGTCAAGTTATAAAATCATTTGTATATGTAAGAACACATGAAAAACCATCGAGAACCTCAAAACTTATTGGATGAAGAAATATATGATCCAAAGACATAGAAATGAAGATGCTATAATTTGGCCATAGAGATTCGACTCACTGTTATGAGCCCAAGCATCGCACCCAAGCATCTTCACATCTAATTTAGTTAGGAGTGCTAGAAAGGCCAAATTTTCGGCTAGATATTTAGATTTTATATAAGAATCCATCTCATGATTGTGACAGCTAACAATTACGCCCAAAAAAAGGTTGTATTTTGTTGAGGAAAATTATATATATGTAATAGAGAAAGAATGAAACTGATAGAGCAGATTTTCTAATAATTTCCTCTCTCCCTTAACATTCTCCTTCTCTCTTTTTGACATCCTTCTCTTCCTTTGTCCTTATTTGAATTACTTTTCCATAACCCTTCTTTAACAACCCCATAAATTTGTATCATGGGTGCTTTCATTGGGAGTCATGGCCGATGGAATGATGATTCGCTCAAAAGCTATTGAATCCAAGTTGACAGAGTAGTTGACCTAAAATGTTGCTTTCCTTCCTAAGTTTGAGACCCTTTATGACACTATTTAGCAACACTCAGAAACAATGGATATGCTTCAAAAATACATTTCTTCATAACAGACTGTGATGGCAAACATGATGGTTAAATTTGGTAAGATGGAAAGGTAGCTTATTCAACCCCATTATTACCTTTACCCTCATCTGGTTGATCTCTGCTCTCATCTTCTTTTGGGTTATCCTTAATCCTAACCTTCTTGGCTCCCTGAATCCTATAGTGAATACAATCTTTAGAACACTTAAGCTTGACATTCTCCTCTTCTTGGCTGAAAACATGCTTGACTGGCTTTTTCAAAAAGAACACTTTTTCACTTATCACACACCTGTCGATTGTAAACTCACTATTGTAACATTTTACATGTCCGGCTTTGCCCTCCAATGATACTACTAGATGCATAAAACTTCTCAAATATCCATTTGGGACTCTTTCACCCGTTAGCAAGAGGTCTAATTTGGCCCTTTCTCTTTTGTCAACCATGAAGCTCAGCTTTATAAACTCCACTAAACAACCTTAGTGGTTGTGTATATGAGTCAGTTTGAGGCCATCTTAACTCGCATCCAAGGGTTGTATAACACTAACCTACTCAACTATTTTATCGAACTTAAAGGTAGAAAGGTAGAACTCCAATAAGAACTTTTCTTGCTCAAGCCTCAGTCACTTCCTGGGGCTGTGGGA
>JANKOD010000007.1:411195-421602 GCA_026284645.1 Erythroxylum acuminatum
CTTAGCAAATTCACAAGTGTCACATTGAACACAAAGATCTTTATTTATTGAAATGTTTGGAAACAACCGTGACATATCCTGGAAGTTTGGATGACCTAAGCTCTCATGCCATAACAGTAGTTTATCAGTCTTAGGGACAATCACACTATTACCCAAGCTATACGGAGTAGAATGGCTTTCTTCATCTTCAAAGTAATACACTCCATCTACCTCTTTAGCACTGCCAATTATCTTCACGATGACAGGTCCTGTATAATACGAGTAGGGAAAAAATGAGTACTACAATTAGCTTCTCTTGTCAACTTACTGGTTGAAAAAAGGTTCCATTCTAGATTAGGAACATGTAGAACAAAATTTAGTTTCATAGAATCTGTTACTTTGATATCTCCTTTTCCTGCAACTGAAGAAGAATCACCATTTGCTACCTTAACCTTTTCATGTACAACACAAGGAAAATATGAATGAAACAGGTTATAATCATCTGTCATATTGTCTGATGCTCTAGAATCAACTATCCTTTTCTTCCTACCGCTTGAAGATAAAAAAGCTTTTATGATATTACCTCTCATAGTAGCATTAGCAACAGTGCTTGCCTTCTGTTGGTTGCTGTCATTTTAGAGATTCTTTAGTACTTCCAATAGCTTCCCTAGTGAAATGTTCAGTTCACCTCCTTGTTATTTTTTACTATCTTCAGATTTTTTTGTTCCCCTTTCACTAGATAGTTGGTAGCCTCAGTTTTTCCCTTTTTTTGGTTTTCAGTCTGGAAGGATGCCCCAGCATGTGTCTTGGTGTGACCACTTTGTTTACAATGATCACACCACTTCTTATGACCCTTCTTACTGGATTTACCATAGGACATTAGTGCAGAAGCTTCATTAGTGGGTACTAGAGATACATTTTGTTCTTCTTTTGGCTCCTCTTTTAGCATGATTTTCCTCCTTGTTGCTTCTCTCCTAACTTCAGAAAAAACTTTTTTAGCTATAGGTAGAGGCACTCTACTTAGGATTCTTCCACAAACATCATCCAATTTTTTGTTGAGGCCAGCCAAAAAGTCAAAAACTCTCCCCTTTTCAATTTTCTGGTTGTACATCACAGCATCTTCCTTGCACCTCCACTATTCATCTGATAAAAGGTCAAGTTCTTGCCACAATGCTACCATTTCGACCCAATATTCTGTAACTTCTCTGTCATCTTGCTTCATTTTTCACAACTTTGTTTTTATCTCGTAGATTTGTGATGCATCCTCTCCATCAAAGTATAATTGTCACACCCCTTCCCAGATTTCTTGAGCTGTTAGTAGAAACATAAAGGTGCGTTTGATAGGTGGTATCATGGCGTTGATAAGCCATGATGAGACCGTATAGTTATCTCTCTCCCACTGTCATGCAGCTTGTGAGTTTGTTGGGTCTGGAATGTTCCCATCTCCGATAATAAAGCTTAGCTTCCCATGTCCTCCAATGGTGAGTTTCATAGCTTGAGCCTACTCCCACTAGTTTGTTCCATTTATTTTGTCAGAGACAATAACAACTGAAACTCTTTCAAGACCAGATGTCATTGATGACTGACCTCCAGTCTGGGTTGGGTTTGTCGACATTTCTTGACTTGTTGAGGTTAGCTCCTTGGTTTTACTATCTCTTTCACGTGGCTCTGATACCATGTGAATAAAAGATGATTTTCTGTATATTCATTACTTAGTGAATGCAGTAAATATATACACGAATAGGAGTACAGAATAGGCTAGATAAACTATACAGATACAGGAAGATAATCTTAGAATATCTCTAAGATATTGATATCTAATCTATAGAATCTAATTACAATCAAATTGTAATATTATGAAATAATATATATCTTGACCACAGCCTGATCTAATGTTGACGATGGCTTTTGAGTGCATATTTTGTCATTGTGTTGATTCTGTAGGGAATTGCTAAATGACATGGACGATCTTTATCCCAGTGGATGGAGTCATGGGAAATATTGAACAAATAAAAAATTGTTCTTGTGAAGTTTGAGGTGTTAGTCTTCTCATTGTTATGCTTTCCTATCTTGACTTTTTTCTTTTAGCTTTTTGTTCTTGTCTTTGATTGCGTTTGAACTTTGTTCATCAATAGAAAAGCATCTTTTAGATTTGCCATTTCTTGCATTTCATATGGCCATGCAAGTCATTCTCTGACAATTATGTTTATTTACAGTCAGATACTGCAAGTGTGAAAGTACCAGAGCTTGATTTGGAGCTTGCAAGTGGTACTTTGGGAGGAGTGGTTACAACAGTTGAGGGCTTGATTACAAAAATTAGTGAAAGTGAGTATGACTTTTCACATTTATGCTTTAATTGTTCCTTTTGTGATTAACATGATTCTTCATAGTTGTCATGCTCATAGAATATTGAACTTTCATTTTTCACAGAAGCTTTGGGACTGTGAACATAGAAGTACGCATATAAGTGTTTGAGAATATTTACTTTCAGAACTTTTCGTTGATAATTTGACAGACTGAGTTATGTATAGATGTGCATTCTCTTATTCTTTACAACAATCTGTTTTCCTTTTACTCATTTTTGCTGTGCATATATATTCCATACTTTTCTTATAACATGCTACAACTACAACAACAACAACAACAACACCCAGTATAATCTTATTGGTCTGAGAAGGTCTAGTAATATGCAGTCTTATCCTTAAGTAGTAGAAAGGCTATTTCCAAATGACTTACATGATGTACTGATTTACTTATAATATGGACTCAAAAGCACGCTCTGTAATTAGGACATAAAAGAGAAGATTAATATAAAGATGTCTCATCATTTTGAGAAACTTTTGAAAAGAGGGTAAGCTGTCCTATATTAAGGATAAGCTATCAACACCTTTGGCACATCATTCAACCCCCAAAGTGATCACGTACAAGTATTAAAACATAGAATCTGAAAATTTTCCAAGTAATATAGAAATCATACCAGAAGGATAGAATTAGAAGAAATGTTGCGAAAGACAGAAATTTTGGGAAAGCCATGAGGATGAAACATGATTTCTATATTACTTGTTGAATTAAAATTGCAATGTAGGATTTTTTTTCTTTTTTTTGAAAATTAATAGATTTCATTATAAGAAAATATACACAACCTAGAAAACAAAACAAGTGTAATCCATAGAATCTAGATTACAAAGAATTAAGGTTCCTAGTAATCATCTACATCTTGAGATCGAGGGAACTTGCTACACCAATCCCCATCTGCTCTTCATGCTTGTCAGATTTGCAGCTATTTCTTTGGCTAACATGGCCAATCTGCAATGTAGGAAGATGGCCTAAAAAACCTTCTCACTGCTTCTACACTGTTTTTTGAATACTCTGCAATTGCGCTCTTTCCATATGTAGTACACCAATGCTGCCCAACTTAACCTAATAGCTTTTAGATCAGCCACATTATGCACTCTAATTCACTCCAAGAATCTTGGTTGGGCCACGCTGAATATATTCTGCTACCGATCCCAGACTTGTCTAGTATATTTGCATCTAATCATGAGGTGTTTTGAACTTTCCAGTTTCTGCATTGCATAATTCACAGTTCAAATTGCTAATGGAGAACTTGATCTTATCCCTTTTAAGCAACCCTTTATTGATTCCCATCCATAAGATGAATGAATGAGCTGGGTTAAGATCACTAACCCATACTAAGGCTGCCCACTCTTACCTTGTGCTCTGTGTAGCCTGTAACAGTGTTTTACAGGCTTTTGTGTTGAGCTTCCTTGAGTTATCTGCTAGCCACTGAATTTCATCCTGCTTCCCTTCCTGACATCGTGGCAACTCTTCCATTATGAGACTGGCACTTCTACTGTTGTGGAAGGGCCATATAATGCCAATTATCATACCAAAAAGATGTGCTTTCTTCATTCCCAATCCTGTGAAACACCTGACTCTGCATTTATTGTCTGGTCTCTATAATTTCTTATAGAGCTCCTGACATATCCTGTCTTAACTGTACGATCCAGATACTCTTGTGCTTAATAAATACATTGTGTATCCATTTCACCCATAAACTCTCCTTTTTGTAGCACACCCATAAATACTCTTGTGCTTAGTGAATACATTGTTCTATTCTTTTTTCTCAACCAGAGTTAGGTTTTTTGTTTTCAATTTAGTAATTTAAGTGCTGAGCTTGAACGATCTCTCTATTATGCTAATTTATTTCTGTAGTATTTATGATAGAAGAATCATAACTTTCAATATATTTTCTTATCTTTAATCAGATTTCATTTATTTGCTTATCTGTTTTATGATTTGTGGATACTAGGTCTCTGTTATTTACATATCATTTGTGTTGCGTCTCATGTGACATGTGCAGTAGGTGAAATTGGAAACATTATGTATATGCATTTAGAAATAAAGCATTCTGTGTTTCTTATTACTAGCTCTTCTTACTTTCGTGCATCGTGTAATAAAGATGAACAATATGGTTTCTCTGGTGTTTGTTGTCTGCTACTGTGTATAATGTCGTGATCTTTTGCTTGCTATTTCATTTCTTTTGTCATATTTGGATTTTTTCTACTATTATTTTTTTTTTGGTCACGAAACACATTGCAGGACATGTCATTATTATATATTTAAATGACGTTAGATTATCAAGTACATTTGTATCTGCATGGTCATCCCTCATCCTCCCACTCTTCTTCCACAAAATTCAATAGGAAATTTATATCTGCATAGTCATCCCCTAATCCTCCCACTCTCTTCTTCCACAAAATTCAATAGGACATTTATATCTGCATAGTCATCCCCTCATCCTCCCACTCTCTTCCCACAAAATTCAATTGATACATGACTCATACTAGACTTCATATTCAGATGTTTAAGTTTCCTTTTCTAAGTTGCCTTGTGCAGGTCTTGAAAGAGTGCATGGATTTACCTTTGGGGATAGCCTAGATGAGCATAGAAGAAGCAAGTGGCAAGACTTTAGAACAAGGCTAAACAAGGTATCCTATTTTCTGTTCTTTTATATGCCTGTAAAGTATTGTTCACTGCTCTTTGGGGATTCTCCCAGGGGTTGGGGGGGTGCGATGTAGAAAGGACATGGTAATTCCTTTACCATTTTCGTAGATTAAGTGTTTTTGTTTAACTGCATACTTTGCATGTATCTGTATGATGAATCGAAATCCTTATCGCTACTTTAAGCAAGTGCTTTTAATATTGACATCCATACATGGAAGAATTCTCTGAAAAAACGAACAATAGAAAATGTTACTTATGTGATTATTGTTAGACCTTGGGCATGAGGGGAACCTGCTTGTGCTGCCATAAAATAATTAAGGAGTGCCTGAGTCGGACGTAATATCAGTTTAGTTAATTTTCTTATTTCAAGAAAAGCTTGAACCATTAGTGCCATTTGGTTTAGGAAGATCTAGATCCACCCTTCCCAACTGAACTGATAATCCATTAGTGAATTGCTGGTTCTCAAGTTTATTTAACCAATACTTGCCTTATAGGTTGTTATGTTTTGAAATTGGGTTGTCTGAATTCTTAGGCTATGTTCTTTGTGCTATGTACTTTTTATTGTTCACATTCCTGGTGCTTGAAGCAAGATATAGTAGACATGATCTGGTTTGAAAGGTGAAAGAGTTGAAAATCTAGTTCCGAAGATAGCCTATAAGTTCAGGCTGCAGAAACTATCCAAACTTAAACTTATTTTTTCTCTCAGCTTGATTTTTTCAGTGAAGGCTTGTTTGATTTTAGTGAAATTAATCACCTTTGGAATTATGACTTCAACTCAAACTAAATAATTTTTGAACTTCTTAATTGTTTAAAAGTGGGTCGGTTTAATTTTCATCTTTTGTCCCGGCATAACATGCTAAAATTCAGTGAACATATTTTGTTACTTTTAAGCGATTATTGAGACAGTTGAAAGAAGAGCTCTTATATTCTGCTCTCGTGTCTGTTTCTGTATGACTTTGGTTTATCTGAACCTAACAAGAATTTTAGTGATTGTGCTTTTCTTTCTTTTTCATTTATTTCATTGTCTTGTATTCCTTTAACATGTTGCAGCTTCTGAGTATTGAGGAGTCTTGGACATTAATCCTCGATGATGGCTTGGCAAATTCCTTTGTCGCCCCAACAACTGATGACATTGATGACGATCACCAGTTGACATGTGAGTTTGTTTTCATGTGCTCTCTCTACTTTTGTTAGGTATGGAAAATGTCTTGATAGCCAGACTGGGATATTGAATTTGTTAAAAGTCAAGGCAACGAGCTGGGTGTTAGTCAAAGAAAGTTATCTGGAGCTTATTTGGTAATTAAGATGATTTGTATGGTATTTTGTGCTACAATTTCAGTTGAAGAATATGAGAGGTCTTGGGAGCAGAATGAGGAATTGGGTTTGAACGATATTGACACTTCTGCCGCAGATGCTGCATATAGCCCGACGTCTACATACGATCAAACAGGGGGATAAAATTGTCTCATTTAGTGTTTTATTTTCTCCTCCCCCACAGTTTCTCTTGAATTTGTCTTCCTTATTTGGTAGGTCGATGCCAACACTTTCCTTGTAACTTATCAATCTGTGTAATTTTTTTCAATTTCCCTTTGTTTATTGGCCTACTTTGGACGATTGTTTTGTTTTGATGGGTCTAATTTTGGATTTAAAGGCTTCTCGGCCACAATTATTAAAGAAGATTTCTCAATGATCCTAATGATGGCTTTCATTTTTCTTTTTCTCAGTGATGTTTGTATTTTATTGCAATCACTTTTCCATTGTTCACTGGTGTCCCTCCCTGGAAGTAGAATCATTTAAATCTCCTTTAAGCGCTAGTGCGTATAGATTTATCCCATTGCTTTATGTATTTAATTAACCCACTGCAAGCCCAATTCTCCGTGCCTTTTAATGACTCATGGACCATAGAACAATGGATCGAAATTCAATGTTCTTAAAATAACAATGTTACAAGGCTTGTATACATCATATGCTTTCCTAGTTCTAAAGTTTAATCATATATTATTTTGAACTTTTTTAAAAATATATATGTTAAAATGATGGCATACGATTTAGAAAATAATACATATTTAGTGCTCATGAATCTCAGTAAGACCTATACAGTATTTAAATATTAAAATTTGTTCCTAGTATTTTATTTTTCGGTGACAAACGCATGTAAGTGTACATTTGTCTTCTTCAAATACGAGTACCATTCCAAATTGGTTTGTTCTTTCTGTAATTATTATCTATTTGAATATTTGGCACGTATGTTAAGACTTTGTATGTAATTAGCAGATCGTTATGTCGAGATTCCCTGTATTTAATTAGCACATAACTTGAACTTTTGGTACCTATATGCTGAAAATCTTGTCAAGAAGAGTAACCGCAATATGTATAGTCCTAATGCAAAGTACACGGACTTATATGTTAAGAACTTGGATCCAAGTGTCATCGAAGACTTTTTGTAGCTTAAATTTTGCGTTTTCGAGAAAATTGCTAGCTTAGTAATTACGAAAGATGGAAATAGGATATCAAAAGGATTAAGTTTTTTGAACTTTGATATAATATATGATATTAGATGAGGATTGGAGGTGATGAATGGATTCGAAATCCATACGTACTATTTGTATCCCTTTTTGGTGTTAAATAAGGATAGTTAACAACTATTAAAAGCATTAAAGTTTGCACTTCCATTTTCTCAACCACTTAGGATGATGGGTATTTGTGAAGCAGGTTTATATTGTAAGTCTAGCCCCATTTTATAGACGTTTGTTTGCATAATACTACTAAATCTGAACTCCAGAGATCTTAGCTATCTTCATGGATTAAAAGGAATGAACTTCAGGCAGATTTGAGGTAGAAATTGATTATTAGAAGCTACTTCTAGAGGATACACATGTATTTAGAAGGCACATTCCCATGTTAATGGTACACACAACCATGTGCATAGTCGTGTAAGCTTCTGTCAGTGTGTGCCAATTGAAAGGTAATACTTTGAGATCAGACATCCCGTACGATGTCAAACATAGCCATGTAAATGTGGGACACAACCGTGTCTGTTGATCATGTAACTGACTGTAACCATGTATCTCCTTAATATCGAGTTTTGAGGGACACGGTCACAATACATGACCATGTGGGCAACTGTGTTGGATATATGAAACCGTTTTTTATGAGAAAAAGATAAGGAGGAGAGATTGAAGTTGCATGAGACAAAAACACTCAACAAAAAAAGAGTTTTAGAGTCTAAATAGCATCCATCAACCACAATTTTACTGAAGTTTTATCTCCAAAATTAGTTGGGAGTAGTATTGTTATATGTGTGTGTGTGTGATGTTCTTGAGCGAGATAGTTCAAAACTTTAATGCTTGTATCTTACAATGTTTTGGATTTGGTGGATTTATTATCGGTTTGTTCTATGGTTTTTTAGCTCCACACTAGAGGGCTTTTCATGTTAAAATCATGTGTTTGATATCTTTCTGTCATCTTTATTATTTGAGAGGTTTGCCATAAGTTGAATGAGCTTGAATATTTCATGGGCATTATTGCTTGGAGCCCCAACAAATGGCATTAAAGCTTTAGGTATAAAGATTGGCAATAACTCTATGATCAATTTGATGTCAAACAATTCAATACAGAGACCTATAATGGAAAATATTTTGTGTTACAAATATTTGTATATTCCGATAGATATGGACAAAAGTGTAAAAGATGATATTCCGTCTAAACTGAAGAAGATGATAGATAAAAAGTGGGAGAAAACGACGCAAATGACCTTGGGAACTATTAGACAATAGATTGATATAAACATATTCAACCACGTATCCTAAGAGACGGATCCTTTTGTGTTGTGTAAGAAATTGAGCGTTCTTTATAAGAGGAACACCATTCACAATAATGCCTCCTTAATTAAAAGGCTTGTGAACCTGAAATTGTAGTATGGAAAATTAATGTTGAAGCATTTCAATAATTTTTAAGATATAATTAATAAGTTGACTATGATGAAAATTATCCGTGATGATGAATTACCTGCTTTTTTTTCTTATTGAGTGCTTTGCCCAATAGTTAGGAAACTTTGGTTGCAACTATTAGCAACTCTGCTCCAGATGGTGTGCTTTCTTTAAATGTAATCAAAGAGAGCATGTTTAATAAAGAGATTAGGAGGAACGAGATCGGTGTCAGCAACATATGCTCTTATGGTAGAAAATAAAGGAAGAAGCAAGAGTAGAGGTCTCAATGAGAGATAACAAAGAGACTAGAACTTGTCACTACTACACCAAACCTAGTTATATAAAAAAGTTCTGTTATAAGTAAAAGAGAGATCGAAAGAAGCAAGAAAACTAGAAGGATAGAGATGGCAACAACATTATGGCAACAACATCAAGCACAGTTGATGAAGTGTCATTAATTTGTGAGACCAATGAGTGTCTCCATATTAGTCACTCAGATTTTGAGTGGTTTATCAATGCAGGCCCATCCTATTACTATATTCCAAAGATGGAGTATTTCACTAACTATAAGAGTGGTGATTTTGGAAGTGTGAAAATGGGCAATTAGAGCTGGGTTAGCATCATCGACATGGGTGACATTTGAGCTCAAACAAACATTAGGTGTATGTCAAACTTGAGATGTTGGATCCCATTTTCGGAACCCAACTACTTAAACAGATTTCCTCTTACGCACCTTAGACCTTCAAAAATCGGTATAATTTTTTTTTTAATCTTAAATCCATTTCATCTTATTCATCTTCATTTTCATACTAAAAACTTAGCTCGGTTCTTTATCGAGAAACCCTAAATGCATATGGGCAGCAAACTTTAAACGTTCATAACTTTTTCATCTTAAGTCGAAATATGACCCATTTTATCTCGTTTTAAAGATCTTAACGCGCTCTACAATCTTTCAGAAGACCTCGAAAGCTAATTCCCTCACTAAGAGGGTCTAAACCCTAAGCGAAGTTGCTGTCCAAATTTAGGAAAATTTGGACAGCATCTCCCCTAAAAATGCATCTAGCCAACTCTTCAATTTACTTATCCATAACTTCAAACCTGCACAAAAACACTTCTATCTTCCCATTTGCACAAGCATCCAACTACAACAAATCCCAATCACCAACTCAATAGGCAGCAACCTCACAATCTTAGCTATCTATCATTTGTTTTTCTCATTTCCAATCTTACAATCAAACATGCTTAGGAAATTTATCCCATACACTTTACATTTGAAACTAAGCTACTCCAATTACATAGAAACATATACAATACACTTTAAAACCTTACTAATTACATAGAACTAAGCGAATACAAATCTTCAAAGGCATTTAGCCCGAATTACAAAAGGACAAAATACAAAGTACTTCAAAGGTATTCTAAAGTCTAACTTCCTCAAATCTAACATATAAACAAACTGCATCGGAGTTGCCTCAATCCCGATGCCGGACTC